>OY735242.1:7872574-8015074 GCA_963457665.1 Thysanoteuthis rhombus
TGTTACATTTATTTGTGCTGCAATACCTTAATTGTACTTTCTTATAAAACCCCGCACTAATCAAGGTATTCCTATTCTTGTAGTGCAAAAAAAATGAAAATAACTTTTTTTTTTAAATATGTGATTTACGACTGCCCTCAACCTTTTTCAAGGGTCGCACGCTTTGGAATTTTAATTTTTTTCCTGGTACTCTTTAAAATCTGAAGAATTGAATTTTAAAAAGTTATTATTTGTCTGATGTCATAATTAAAATTCATTACTTATAAAACAGTTTTAAAGTTTTGTACATCAGTAAATAAAACTAATTTTTAAAAAAAAGAGTTGTTTTTTTTTTTGGCACCCTCTCGTACCCACCAAGATTGTGGCGCTTATTACCTTTTACGCACGTCTTTGGGGTGCGATGCGCCGAGGTTGAAAACCACTGTTTGACTGAATTATCGTTTTCGGACATTGGCGGGAAAAATGGCTCAATGAATGTTTGATCAGCTGGACATGCTTCAAAATATTTTTAAATCTTATTTTGCCATTTTTTTTATTACTTATTTATTTTTTCCGACGTGAATGCTATATCTTAAAAATAAAGTAGCATTTATCCATCCCCCCCCAATTTACAAAAATGAAATATGAATTTAAAAATGGATTGGACATTATCTTTGATTTCATATTTAAGGTTCCAGCTATTGCAGGATTTGGTTCAAGTTCAAAGTTTTAGACTTATTTTGTAAAATTTAAGAAAAAAAAAAATAATCAAAATACAAGCATTAAACGTTTAGAATTGAAAACCGGGAAGTTTATTCTGTTTTGTTGACGTAAGAACAGATACTACGCTTTGATCTTAAATTAGATGCCGCAAATAAGCTCTAACAACTTGCTGTACGAAGTTGCATAGTACCAAAAAATGTTCGCACACTGCAGTGTGGGTTCATTAAAAAAAATGTCACGTGTCAGTCTTATCGAAACACATACTGAATAATAAAAGTTCGTAAAACCTTTTTCTATTGTAATTAAATGAACGTAGAAAAAAGTTGTAAAAAAACCTGGATGAGTGATCCCTAACATTAAGAAATGTCTTTGCTCCTTTAAGCAGGTACTTTAATTTAGATTTATGAATTAAAGCGTTTACTAAAAAAAACAAAAAAAAAAACAGAAAAAATACGTTCTACTACCTATACTGTAGTGTCTATAAAACAGATATACTTTGATTAATGCGGTCAGTTCGTTCAAAAATTTCCCGTAGTGATGAGGTATTATTATTGATTAATGTGGTTTTGTTTTCACCTCGGCTATTAATTTATGCGACAATATCTGAACCGTTTCATATTAAAACCGCACTATTCAAGGTATACATGTAGTTACTTTTTTCCCCTTCTTTTTGGCGGGGAAAATCAAAGGTTTGCTTTCAATTATTTTTTGAAAAACATTCTTCCATAAATTTCAAGAAATTAAAAAAAGAATCAACTTTATCTATTTTACCGAAAAACCTCAGAAAATGTTTTACCGTGCAAAATTTTATCAGAATTGAATTGTACCTTTCATCTTTCTTGCTACTTCTTAGTTCTTCAAAAATAGGTTTTTTTTTGTTTGAGATAATTGTAAATTGCGTAGAACTTTTTAATGGTTTGTTTTTTTTTTTTTGCAATTTTAATTTTTCACATGCTGTTATAATTTTCCCCCACGTCACGGCAATTTTTGATCTATTCCTGTATTGCCAATTTAGCGGCTTTCTGGCCAAAATGTCTGAGCACGCCCGCCGAAATTTGGCACGGGTGTGCTCAAACATTTTGTCCATTTCTGACCATTTTTAGCGTTTTTTTTTTTTTTTGTTTTGTTTTTTCTCGTTTGTGGTTTTCTTTTTGTGTGTGTGTGTGTGTGTGTGTGTGTGTGTGTGTGTGTTGTTTTTTTGTTTTTTTGGGGGGGGGTCTCTATTTTGATTTAGCCTTTTTTGGCTATCAAACTGACGGGAAAATATATATGAGTTGGTAACACAATTTATTGATCAGTGCTTCGCTCAAGTACTTAACTGAACCTAAATTTCATCGTGTCTTTTATCCACCTTTGAACATAGACCTTCCCCAGGATTCGCCACATCTCTCTATCTTGGGCGTCGCGGAGCCAATATTTTCTGAATCTGTTTGACTTGTTTAAAAAAGTCTCTTTTCTTGTCACATCGGCTGACTGTTTTTAACATCAAGTGAACGGATGTGTGGAAAATTCAAGAAAGAGAAACAGCAGTTAAATATATTGATTATATTGTTATTGCTATGAACAAATCAAATTTTTTATATCTAGAAGAGTTGATATGTAATGAATACTGTGTAGCTGACATTACCCAATGTAACAGGAAAGAGAGACTTTTCGAAACAAATCCAATTCGGGTCGAATAAATTGCTTGAACATCTATCAAGTGAAGAAAAGGGACATGCAGGGTTATCAAGCCAAGTTCTAAATCTGGATGGGACAATTTGTGTTTTCATTCTGTCCGGATGCTTTTTTAGAAGGCATGAATCCATCTCTACCCCTAGCTGTAGGTTAAATACCGCAGGATGAAATGAGTTACGCCACTAATTTTACATATCGCAAACAGGAATCGAGTAAGTCTGTGATATGTGGTGCCTAATTGAGCACAGCTGATGCCATAGCCCGCATAAGAACAGTACTCACTTAGCTGCCTAGATTTAGAAATTCCAAGTAGGGAGATTTCCCAGAAAAAAAAAATCCCAACTGGTTGGCGGGTGGCCAATGAAATCTTCAATTCTAGAAGCTCTAAAACAGCTGTTTCAGTATATTGAAAACCTATCTCAATATTATTTCAAGTTGTAAAATGCCAGAGACTTGATAAGTCTGCAAAGAAGAGGGGGAAGAATTTTCACGAGCATATTTATTTTCAATGCAAGTTTCACTGAGTTTCTTATCTTGACAGTTCTACTCTTATTGTTGTAAAGGCATACTTAAGTCTTCTATGGATTACAAAGCTAAATTGTTTTCAAATGAAATAAAATATGGGTAAAATTGTAAGTTAGTCTAGTCACAAATTTCTCCGTTGAAACAATTTTATTATTTTCCAAACCTGACTGGTGCAAGGTTAGAAATATTAGTGAAAGAAAATAAAAATCAGCCATGTCCCAAAGGGGTTTTGGCCTAACCCGGTTAAAAGTATGGTTGATTAACTCTAATGCAAGGCCAGTTTCCAATCAATTCCTCTGCAAATTCGAAACGGATACGCCCATTCTCGAGAAGAAACATGAATGTTGCTGGACACAAAAGAGGGACCAATTTAGCATACACTAACATCTTGGGGCACCAATCTAAAACCATTGATATGCTTATGCTAGAAGATACAGCGTTCGTTGGAACGTTTTGTGATAATGTTGGAGACTGTCTTCTCATGGCAACCAGTGTGATATTATCACCACTGACTGAAAATAATTAGGAGAACCCTATTTATTTGTACAGACCAGTCCCAAGAGACAGGGTTCCCACAAAATGGAACAGAGATTCATCCATCCAGCGCTTGGCTTGAAATCCATGTGTCACCCTACATACACCATTCTTCTTGCCCCAATGCAAGAGGTTTTTCGGTCGATATAAAAATAAACAATGAATGAAAACGAAAAAGTTTTTGATACGTGAATCAAAATGTTTGTCTCTTGAGTTATGACTATAAGAACATGGTACTTTAAAAAAAAAAATCAGTATATTTGTAGGGAAGCATTTAATGATATTTCAATATGTAGCTACAGTATAACAAAACCTGCAACTGGAACAGTTGGAAAAAAAAAAATTTTTATATTACTTGATTGACTCACAAAAGAAATGGAAAAAACGGCCTAGCTATACTTCAACTTTGCATATAAGACCCAGAAGGGGGGGGTCTTTTTTTTTCTTCTTTTTTTTTTTATAGAGGAACAAATACTACCCTTCACCAGCTCTGGCTTCAGCCAATCCCCATATCAGAAGTTTTCCTGTCTCGGTCCTGGTTTATGATATTTGAAAAAGACTTAGAGGACGACAAGCTCTTGAAGTGGCATCATTCATTTCTCCCTGCAATATTTTACCCATACCTGGAGGTAGGACTGATGGATTCATGTCTTTCTTGAATGCCAAAGTGGGGAGTGAACACAAGCTGTCTCCGCTGGAGTTTGACCCTGGCTCGCAGAGTCTATTCTCAAGTTGTACAGGGTTGCATGGTACCCAGGCCAAGGAGTAATCCCTGACATTATCTATTGGAAGAAATGTAACCGGTCTGCCTTAGAGGATCCACTCCAGGTTTGGTATCAATTGGCAATCTCCTAGACTGGTTGCCAACCAAGGCTTGAGAGCTCAATGTATCCCCTAATTACCCGTAGCTGGGTGAGACCTAAGTCTAGAAAATACAATCTACCCTACTATTTACCCTTAGCTGGAGGAAGGAATGGATTCATATTCCTCCCAAGGGCATTAGTTCTGTGTCAGTCAGAATCTGAATTAAGTTTGCCGGTTCTATTTTCCGTGCAGTTAACATGGATGTTAAATCTCTGTCTTCGGATGGAATTCCGTTCTTGACAAATAAAATATGAGTTCCTTGTTTTGGCAGTATGAAAATCTCTGAATTAGTGCTTAAACATTTTGGCCATTTTTAGCATCTTCTTGGTGTTCCAGAGTACTGGGGTGGGGGGGTAAATAAAAAGATAGATAGATAGAACAACAAAAGGATATTTAATTTCCAATTGATTAGTAATTTCTAGAAATAAAAAAAATGGTTTGACTGCATTTATCTTGATAAGCAGAATAAGTGTGATGGATCTTATCATATTCTAGGACTCGTGTAAGTTGATACAACATTCTGTGGATATTGTGTGTGATTTGTCGATGACGTGTTGAAGTAAAAACCATAAACTAAGGTTAAGTGAGCGAGGTGTATAGTGCATATATAATGAAAGGGGAGTCAGTCAGAGGAAAAGTTAGAGCTAGAATGGCATTGAGCAGATTTCAACAGGGCTGGGAGCGAGAATACATGAGGAGTATATACTAGATATGCATCCAAGCAGTTGTGTAGCCAGGGGGGAAGTTCTGAAACCCCCTAAACTGTAACAGGTGTTTTGGGGCCAATTTTGGCATTTTCTCTTTTTTTTTTTCTTCTCTTCTCATGTAGTGTTTATTGGCAGTCAAACTAGCTCCAAAAATATTTCTTTTCTTTTTTTTTTTTTTTTTTTTTTTTTTTTTTTTTTTTTTTTTTGGCAATAGCAAGTTTCAGTCTTAGCCATTTTTTTTTTTCTACTATCACCCATGTTGAGCTGCCTGCACCAGCATAAACTAAACTTGGTTCAGTAAATATATACTTCGGAACAACAATAGTTAGTTGACTAATATGGGTCAAGGCCATCCAATTGTTTAGTGTTTGATGCTCATTGGGGGCTTTACTTTTTGCAGCCCTGTGTCAGAGTTGGCTAAGCTTAGTGGAGAACAGCCACTTTGAATGGCTGAAAATATTACAATAAATAATTATATTAATTTATATAAAAATAAATTTAAAAAAAAAAAAGCTAAAATTAGGTAGATTTAATTTCTAGGTAACTGTATACACTCCAAAAGCTCATACAAGGGCTCCAAAAGGTATAAATATACAACATATTGATCAGATATTAATATTTGAGTTATGTCACTCTCAATCCAAAGAGCTAAATGATGTTATTCTTGATCTAAAAGTATTGATCTTTATATTTATAGAAAAATATTTTTTGTTTTTTTACTTATATTCATTTAAACTTTGGAATCTTCTGTATGAGTGTGAAGATTGTCGCTAAGTTGATATCTACTGGGTACCTGCTGTCGAACAAACATTAGGAAGCTAGTCTTGGACATTAGTTCTTCACTGGGTACTCCATTTTAGTGACCTTGCGTCAGACTTAGCAAAGAAGCCAAATGATTTGTCTAATAAGCTGAAAATGAAAATCTATGTTAGAAACAATCAAAACAGTCAACAAGGTTTCTTCAGTTTTCAACTTGGTCTGGCTGGCTATATGTGTATGAATGATGCTTACAGGCCGCACCAATGGAGCTAAAGGGAGGAAAAATTTAACCATTCACTCCTTATGTCTAGAAAATCTTCTTTTTGTTTGTTTTTATGTTGTTTTTAATACCTGCCCCCCCCCCCCCCCCAAGATTGTTGTTTGTTTGTTTTTTTTGGTGTGGGGAGGGGTCAATCTGCTATGTGAGATAATGCTAAATTTGTCTGTTAGTTCGTACTTGGCAGCATTCACGCTTGTTACTTGAAAAATAAGACCTTTTCTTTTTTTTTTTTTTTTTTTTTTTTCACGACAAAAGGTGAGAGAAGTAATTCATTCATTCATCCATTGCTCGTCCCCAACAGAGCATGCTGCCTAAAGATGTTGGTCCCGTGACAGTTTCTATTGAGTGACTAACCAGACCTTTTTTTTTTTTTTTTTCTTTTTTTTTTCTTTTTTCAATTTTTTATTTTATGTGATTAATCTTATTAATTTGCAATGATTATGGGCTGCTGTTCCCAAACTGCAGTCATTTGGCTCCCTGGGGAGGAACATGTGAGAACTATGATCATGGTGAAAAAAATTAATTGTTAGCAATACAAAATGTGGGAATAATTGCGGAAACCTGGGGTCATGAGAAGAGGAATGTGGTTAGGGACTCTGAAAACCAATTCATGGTATTATTGTTCAACTACTACTATTGAGTTTTGACTATTTTCGTATGTAACAATAATGACTATGACCAGACCAAAACCGGTGACATCATGCACGGATAAAAGTGAGATCAAAACCGATGACAAATTCACTCCCACTTCTAAAGCCCAACTCAGGTCAACTTGTTTTGCTGAAGTTTGAAAATCCCATTTACAGGAACTTCTATTAAAGGAGTTCAAATCAGACCTTCTATTTTTGGATTAATGTTTTATCGAGAAATGAACTCTGTTTTCTTTAGCTTTTAGATTTCAATGAGGCAAGGGAGCACAGCCACCTTAGATTGAGTTGATCTTTGTTTTTAGAGCTACAGACATAAGAGCAGTCCCGTCGCCAGTGTACCACAATTGGGGGGGGGGGCATCGAGTCCGGGGGCAGTACGAGTGGAAGTGCTCCATGTTGCTAAAAAGCGCTAAATTATTATTTTGGATAGCCCCAAAATGGCCAGATACTACCAAAAAGATACTAAAAAGATGCTTAAATGCTTGAATATCATATTCACCGTTATTTCCGGGAGCACCCCCCCCCCCGTTCCCCTACTGGCGACGGGCTTGTATAAGAGTGATATAAGGCTTGACTTGCATAATATTACGATCAGTGATCTCGATTTACATTACGCTCCCACCATTGTGGCCCTTATGGCAGATTAAAGTAAAAACTAAACTTGAACAAATATTCCTTTATCTTACCAAAATTTTGTCAAAAATAAATGTTCCCCGTCATGAAATAAACGAAATTATTTGTTAAATTCTGTTCGTTCTGATTCCATTATTATTTGCCCGTAACTGGAAAAAGGGGAAATATTCTCATATTACATGACTCATTGTTTATTTATTTTATGTAAGAAGTTATTTTTAAACCTGTAGCTTGCTTTTTGTCTTCTGACTTACACATGGGTTACGAAACGTTGACCTATATCACCAAGGGAGGTAACTCTAAGCGTCATAACGAAGTAAAAAAAAAAAAAAAAATGCGATCACTTGTTGCTCTCGTAATTCTTAGTTCTTTGAAATAATTTGGGTACCATCTCTTTGTCTTATTTCTTACAACTTAATTTTTCCATGTACGTTGTAAAAGAAACCATATCTCCTTGCTTATATTGTGAATATTCAAGGACCAGGTTTCTCGTCTCTCTCTGGTCTGGAGCCAAATCACTACTGAGTGAGTGACTATCATCTTAGCCTAAAAAGGACATCGTGCTACCGATTCGAAGGAATATTTTCATTTTCGACTAGAATCACGATGCGACGATTTTTATTTAAGAAAAGATTAAATGCAAAAAAATTGATCTTTTAAAATGAATACTTGATTTTAGATGAAACATTATATTGGTGCTTCGTTCGTATTTAATCAGAACGAAAAACATTTTTTTATATCAATTACTAATTATTATCTCCCTTTGAATCCAGGCTAACAGCCAAGGAAAATAGTACCAACTCTGTCCCAAATTAGTTTTTACATTTAGTGTATGAAGTGTAATTGCGAACGTGTGAACTATTATGGGACAGATGTAGTAGTAATTTTTTTCACTAGTGCCTCAAGTCGGTACTTGGGCCTAGTTCAACTCAGATTTCGAATGCTGATTTTTCAGGTAGTCATACCCTCTTCATTTCGAAGATTGGCATAACGCAATCATTATCCCCTTCTAGTTTTGTGTCATTATGAGCCAAGTTCAGTAATTTGAAGAAAAAAAAATGAATATTTGTACCTTACATAAATTAATTACTGTTAACACGTGTGTTTACCTGAACTAATTATGAGAGAAATGATCTCAAAAGAGAAAGATCTTTCATCTAAAATTATCTTATTAAATTCTTGCAGAAGTGGTCCAAAATGACCACAGAGACTTCAAAAAGTCCCCCTTTCTTTTACTTTTATAACTGTTTCAGATGGTGCTTGGTAGTGTACTCATGCAGATTTTCAAGGTTGCAGCCCAAAAAATGTAGCCTTGAGACCCAAACACACTCACACGCGCGGATACTCTTAGAGATAAGAATTAGCAGCCAACTTGGCTTGGTTGTAGGGCTATAGTGATTCAATCAAAAGAATTATTGTGTACAGGTTAACCCATTTACCAGCAGCCGGTAGAGAAAAATAATAGTTATTATTGGTTATCCTTGCTTATCTGGGGTGAAAAAATATTTGCTATAAAAATGGCTACTTCCGTTCAACTTTTACGATTGCGGTTATGATGACATATTGTTTAGTGTTTCTGGTGGTTGAGGTTATGTTGGGCTTTTTTATTACAAAAAAAAATTGATTTTTATAGAAGCAATGAAAAACGATTAAAGAGACATTGCATAACAAAGAGAAAACAATTTTATTTTCAGCCAGGAAAAACAATGTAATTTATTTCGATTAATACAATTATTTTAAAGAAAGAATTTATTTTATTTTATTTTATGATTATGTAAGGAAAATTTTAAAAAAATTAGAAAATATATGGATGCCCGACTAAAATAAATTAAAATAACAGTGGACCGAAAAAAAAATAGAAACAATTCAATTTCATCTATTTTACTTGTGTAACGAAAAGATTAAATAGTGCTGATGGTTCAAACCAACATATTGATTGGATATCGAAGTTATACTAAAAATGAAAGTTTTGTGTTATAGTGTAAATGCTTCAAGTCAGCCATTCTCGAATCTCCATAGCTCCACAAATTGCCCTCCCGACCAACCAGCGTAATGGGCTCTCTGATCTCTCCGGGGTGCTCCTGGTCACAATTTAAAGACTGCAACCTTGAAAATTAGCACGATTACACCACTAGGCACCATCTACAAACTCTCTGTGTTTTTTTGTTTGTTTGTTGTTTGTTTTTTTGGTTTTTTTTCCTCTCTCTTTTCCAATAAAATAAAAAGCTGGGGGGGGGGGTTCTATAGTCATCTCGGCCCAACAATGTCCAAATCTTTTTCTTGCATTTTATAGATTTTTTTTTTTTTTTCCTTTTTTCTTTCAAATAATTTGGTAACGTATTATTGTTCAAGCTAAAAAGGAGTAGCTATATTGCTAAAGTTAGCCATTTTATAGCTAAAGTTTTCACCGTCCCAAATAAGCAAGGATAACCATCACTATTACTGCGATAACAGAAATTTCAGTTATTCGCATTTAATGGGTTGCATATTTTCTAAATATTTCCTTCTTATTCACTTAGTAATATTACCCGATAAAAAAATACGTTTTTGGTATTCTGTTCGGAATTCAAGGGAGATTACTTGTTCGGAAAACCAAAACTGTCCTAGCAGATTTCTTCAGTTTTCAAGTCAGTCCGACTGGTTATGTATGTGTAGGTCTAACCAATCGAGCTAGAGGGCTGAAAATTTTAACATTTAGCTTTCATGTCTTATAAACTTTTTTCTTTTTTTTTTTTTTTTAATTCTGCACCAAAATAGGTTTTCAGCAGTAGGTTCAATATGCAATGTAAGTTTATGCTAAATTGGTCCCTAGTTTGGGACCTCTTCAGTTTTTTTTTTTATTTTTTTTATTCAGACTTTTTAGTGATCCAACAAAAGACAAGAGGAGTAACATTCATTGATCATCCCCCTTTTTCCAATTTTTTAATTGATCGCCCCCAACACGACATGCTGTCGGTCATGTGACGGTTTCTATTGAGTGACGGAACAGACCTGTTTCTATTGCTTATGTTCTCACAGCGGAACGATAGATATTGATTATTACAAAAATTCTACCTCTGATCTGCCATCAAGAAAGCAAATAAATGATATTGTCGTCAATTGTTTGAGCTTTTATTCCTGAAAAATTAACTTTAATTGAAATATCCCCCCCTCCATTTGGTATTGGGTTGATGAGCAATTTATTTAACGTTTGTCCAAATTCAAGCCATTGAATTGGAATCTAGAGCTTATATATACAAAAGCTCTACTCCGAACTGACTCGACGTTTAAAGTTGAATGTATTGAGCACTCTATGAAATGAACCTATCAGATATTATATTCCTGATTTGTATCGTGTGATATATATTATAAATGTGTCTATAAAGCTTTACTGCTGTGAGAACTGATGATCTTGCTATGTAAACACAAATTCAGTTGTTTCTGCATTTACACAAAAATTTCCAGTGAATACATCGTGAGAGGAACCCCAGTTGCATACCATGGCATCAGTTACTGATTCCAGGAAATAAAAAGCAATGCTGTCATTCCAATATGGCTCCCTGGCAGTATGGATCAAATACCACCTTTTCTTAAGATGTTCTTATAATTTGGTTGTTAGCTTAGATCAATATCAAAAGCGGCAGTACTTTTTGGTTATATTTATGTGTGTATATGTATGTATGTGTGTATGTATGTATGTGTATATGTATATATGTGTGTATGTATATGTATGTGTGTGTATATGTGCTTGTATATGTATGTGTGTAATATATATTAGACTTGACATAAGATAAGAGAAAGGGGATTGCTGGTAAGACATGACAGAGGTTAGCACA
Organism: Thysanoteuthis rhombus; assembly: GCA_963457665.1. Taxonomy (NCBI): domain Eukaryota; kingdom Metazoa; phylum Mollusca; class Cephalopoda; order Oegopsida; family Thysanoteuthidae; genus Thysanoteuthis; species Thysanoteuthis major. The sequence goes on from OY735242.1 coordinate 7,883,721, forward strand.
GTCACGGTTGACATGGAAAGAGTTTGGAAAGGCCTTCATCCAGTTAATATGAACTTTGTATCAAGCCAACAACATTACTAAATGAGCCCTGACCTATCTCCAAGATATCTTAGAACACTTGACAGTAGGTAAAGTAATTAGAAATACTTTCATGAGAAACGGTTTGTCTGCACCTGATTACAGTCTATGCTTTGCTAATGGTATATCTTGGGGTGGAAATCCAAGTACCGTTGTATCTGAAAAAAAATCATGGGAGTTGTCTGGAACAACCATTCCTGGCAATCAGCCAAATGTTCCGTTCACAGACACTTTCAGTTTACTTTCTTGCCTATCTTCTTTTCTCAACAGTTCAGCTATTCTCCTTTAGCAAATATCTTTGTTTAACCCCCCCACCTTTTGGGTACCCCCAACTCTGCTTCTTTCTCCTTCTCCCAGCTGACTCCAGTTTTTTTGTTTGTTATTTTTTTATTTTTTGCAATTCTATTCTCAGAGCCTCTCCCCTACCCACACACCTTTCAACATAAAATTTTTATCTTTAAGGTGTGACCAACAGACATTTGCAGACATGATGCTTATTATAATATAGATTTATATAAATGTAACTATTTAATGAATTTATGTGCAAATTTTCTGTTTATTTGTATGTGCCAATATAGGATCTCAGTGGTTGATTAACCTTCCTAATATGACTTAATAAAAAAATTACATCATAGAGATCACAAAGGTCTGTGTTTCAGACCAAACCTGACTCTTACCTACACAGATAAAAACACCTCCCCTCCCTCTCCTACTAAACAACCCACAACTCGCAAATCTCCTCACTTCACTCCTCAAATCTCATGCATGTGAAAGAGAATAGTTTTCTTTTCAACCATTGTAAGTTTCACTGAAGAAAGTGGCTGGCAACCATTGAAATGCATCAGAACATGCCCCTGTGATGTAATGATAAACGTTTTCGAGATGTAACACCTGTTTTTTCTCACAAATTTCTCTTCACCTTCCAAGTGTCATTTTACCAACATTCCGTCAGATCACTTCACAAGCATAGAATAACAATAATAGAATTTCATATTCCGTGCATTATACAAAATATCTGAACAAGGTTAGTTTTGATCTTCGTTAATGTACTGACTTGCATAACATAACATTGTAAGATGATTTGGAGGGCTGTTTCTACCAAAATCTCAAAATTATAATTCTTTTTCAGAAAAAGTATGAAATTTATGACTAATATATATATATATATATATATATATATATATATATATATATATATATATATATATATATATAATATAAATAAATTGTATTATGCTGTATAGAAATTTATTTGAAATGATCTCCTGTCATTACAGGGTTATTGTATCTCTCACCCTTGACAACATAAATAGAATAAATGAAAATAAACGAAAAAATGGGGCTGCTGCAGGAATCAAATCTGCTACATATAGGGTAGCCACTTCAAAGTAGCTATGCTCTTACCATTGAGCTAAACAGTCACTGGTAATGCAAAGGCCCCAACAAAATGCTTTCAACTCAAATTCTCATCTTGTTTATTCTCGATCTATTTGCTTGTTTCAACGCAACAGTAATTTATAATCATTCTGTCGGATGATAAACACCCATTTCTTATATATATATATATATATATTTGTAGCTTAATCATTAAAAAAAAAACTATTTATTTTACATAGTAAATATTCATTTTTCTACATAATCTCCTTCCTTGTTAATGTACTTGAGTTAGTGGTGATTATTAGTCACATAGAGCGAACCTTATGTACAATGGAAATCTCTTATCAAAATTCTGCTAATAACCGTGTCAGGCTGTGGACTTATTGATCCACCCTTGTGCATGATTGTCTGCTCAGATAATTGCTATGGTTAGCACATCTGACTCCTAGCTAGAAGGTCCTGGGTTCAATTCCCAGTATGCGCAAAAAGTAATTAAGACAAATTTTCCTATATCAGCGGCTAATTGAGTATACGCTAAACTGTATGATTAAGGTGGAAGTATCCCTTTCAGTGGACTTGGATCCTTCGATGGGAGTGGTCATAATAACTTGTAGTTCTTAAGTCTTGGTCTCGACCAGACTCAGAACTTACAAGCTGACGCGTGCAACAGAAACAGGATTTCGTCACCGGCTGTCATATTCTAATGGCTGATTGTCTTTTAGGAGAAGTGATACTCATCTGTGTGTGATTATTTATGGTATAAGTAGATAAATACTTATTCATTATTTGTATTGTAGATATTATGTTTGCCTGTACTTAATACATGTGTGTCAAATGGTCCCGCTCGAATAAATATTATGCACTCTTGATTTTTTTTGTGTGTGTGTGTGTGTCTCCAACTATATACCTACACTTTCTGCGTCTCTGCATCAGCGTGTTTGTGTGTTCACGAACGTGTTTATTTGTTCGGTGGAATAGGAAATTATGCTTGCTATAAAAATAAAAGAAATCGTCTTAGCTAGTAAGTGGCATATCTTTCTCTTTGGGAAAGCAGGTTGGGTTTGTTTCATGTTTTTTGTTTTTTTTTTTTTTTTTTTTTTTTTTTTTTTTCTCCCTCACAGCTTGTCTACTTATAATCAACACAACATTATGTTGAATAGCAGAGATAAGGAGAACAGACGGTAAAAATAGACTCGGGGGGTAAAGTTACAAGCGAATTTGCCTGGCTACTGACTCTTATTTGAAGTTTAGATGACACATACATATGGGTACATGCCACGTACACACACAGGCTACATATGCACACCTATCTACTTACACAAACATGCTATATACTCACACACACATACCTGTCAAGTCTCAATGTTAAGAATGAGTGAGAATCGTGTGGCACCCACTTCTTCCAAATTCTGAGCATAGGGAGGAAATGGAGTGAGAGGACCTGGGGGTGGGGAACCTACCCCACCCCCCAACCGAACCCCATGAATTTTTTAAAATTATGTATCCAAGATTGTGTTTCAGGGCTTATCGGCTACTGAAATTGACTTTTTGTAGAATGTATGAGAATGTGAGAATATATTAAAATGCGTATCTTTCACAAGGTATGCACGCATATATACATGCTCACACATACTGCATTTGTGGTGTTTGTATGTGTGTGTGTGTCTTGCAGTTTCAATGAAAAGTTGTTCCACAATTTATTCAAATTAATATCCTTACCTCTTGCAGCCTTTTCTACAATATTTGATCTAGTCAAATCTCCAGCCATCTATATTTAAATGTGTTCAGTGCAGAGTCTTGGATCTCCATTCACCTAAAGCTGTGATTTTTGAAACTTGTAAAACTCCAGGACCCCCTTCTATAAAGGAAATATTCTGGCAGATTTTTAGCATTTAGTTTTGTAGACTAATTAATGAACTGAAACAAAAGCAAGTTTTGACCTTCTAAAAATATTTTTTGAAATGGATTACAATTATTATAAGGCACCAATTTATATGCAATGATTTTCAATAGTGGTGCACTGGATGTTGTTTCTCTGCTATAAGGTTCTGAGGGAACCTTTTGTGGTCCCCAAAATTTATTTAAAGGGCCCTAGGTTCGAAAACACCGATCTAAAAGCATTATTCTCTTGTTCCTTTTTAAAGACATTAATTACATTTTTATGTAGTATTGATCTTTTAATCCAATTTTATTAGATGAAGAATTGTAAATCATTGATTTATTTTTTTGCTTGCTTAATTTTTTACCTTGATCTTAATTGGTGTTGCTTTTATCATAAATCAACTCAGACTGGGTTCCCTTCACCAGTGAGTAAATAAATTGAGATAAAAAGCAACAATTAAGATGAATGTAAATGGTTGCAAAAATTATAACTTGCTATATTTCATCTATTAAAATAAAATTGGATTACCAGTAGTGAATTACCAGTATTCTTGAAAGCCAGTCTCACATGGACTATGCTTTACCAATTTGGCCTCAGCAGTTCAAATTTAGTTATCTAGCCATTCATCCTCATCTGATTTTCTCCATACCATATTGTTTGTTTTCACCTTATGGATATACTCATTGCTTAGTATATCTCGGAATTTTTGAGATGAGGTATTATTATTATTTCCATTAATATTCGGACCTTCGTTACTTCCCCAAAATCTCCCAGATGTTACCTGACGAAGGCCGTAGAGTGCAACGGCCGAAACGTTGTATGAAAAACAACAAAGATGAAGATGGTCCGAATATTAATGGAAATAATACTCATTGCGTTTTATATACATGGATAATAGAGATTTGCCAGCAGTGAGCTCAGAGAATAGCATCCTATTGACCACAAACAAATTTTTATTAATTGTTTTTATCAATTTTTGTTCTTTAAATTCAGCATTTTTATTACATCATCAGAACATGAAATAAATTCTATTTTACCACATCAGTTGCATTCCTTGACATGATAGAAGACATCTCCACATTTGTAATTATTATGTGTGGATTTTTAATGTCTCTCTTTCTTTCTCCTACTTTGTTTTACATTCTATGACCCTTGCTTGAAAAATAGAGGGAGATGTGTATATTCAAGATAATTGGCAAATCTAACATTTCTGATATGTATACCTATGTAGATTCCAGTTAATTGTGACATTTAACAACCCTTTTACTGGTCGATTTTCTTCCAGCTATACAGCATCACTCGATACTAATGCAGATATTGCTCCAGAGAGGTAGTCTTTCAGCACAATATAGTACTGAGTAAACTCTCTGTATTGGCCAGAGTTCATTTGAATAACAATGACAGGAAACAATAATAATGTCACTCAAATGGTATGGACTTCAGCAAAACAAAGGTCATATGCAACAATCATGTCGGAAATAAGAACCCAACGGTCAAAATAGATGATGCAAAACTGGAGAAAGTAGACCACTACATCTATCTAGGACAACGAATCTCCATGAAACCCTCGAAAGAAGAAGAAATCATGTGAAGTATCATTCAAGGATAACAAGCTTACAGTAGAGCAAGCTCTACCTTCAAAAACAAGATCACAATAATCCTTAAAGGTAGAGTATACAACCAATGCATCCTCCCAATAGTCAATTATGGAGCTGAAACATGGAACCTAACCAAGAGACAGACCTGCAAACTAAGAAGCATGCAACATCCACATGAGAGAATCATGCTCAACCTCACACGGAGAGATCACAAGACAGCATAATATATGAGGGAGAAAACAGGAGTTTGAAACATCATAGAATCTATTAAAAAACTTGAATGGCAATGGGCAGGCCATGTTGCAAGAATGGCAGATAACCACTAGACATCATGACTCACAACATGAATCCCCAGAGATCACATGCACAACAGAGGCCAGCAGAATACAAGATGGAGAGATGAACTAGACTAATTCAGAAAGTATTGGCCCATAATAGAGAGGTGGGGCAAATCTGTGGGAGGGTCTATGTCCAACGATAAAAGACCGATGATGATGAGCGGTAAGCCGATTGTGACAGAAATGTCTTTTGACCAGTAAAAGGTTTAGTATTAAGTGTGAACATTTCGATATTTTTTTTTTCTCTAATATGCCAAAAATCAAAGGAAAATATTTTGTTGATCTTTTCTTTTTTCAGGCCAAGAAGATGCAACCATTGATTATGATGGAGGTATTAAAATTACACCATTTAATATGAAAGAGGAACTCCAAACGGGTCACTTTGACAAGCAGGGGACATTTATATTTGACAAAGATGTAAGTAGTGTGATATCTTCTCAAATTATACATACTAGTTGGCCTTGTGGTATTGTATATATTTTATTTCAAAATTTTCCCTGAGGTCCATTTAGTATATATTTCAAATTTGGTTGTGCGAATTAGACTTTTAGTATTATATAGAAATCAGATGATTATTATTGGGATGAGAGCAAATGCTGACCCTGCAATTTTCTTCCTCCTCAAAAGCAGATACTGTATGGTGCGAATTTTGCACTTGGATATTGCTTATTTGGGGCCTAGTGGAGCTGCTTCAGGTACTGGATGAGTCAAGGCAAAAAAATTTGTTAATCAACCATTGTATAATATGATAAAAAATAGTTCTATTCTGTCAGTTACACTTGCTTTAATTACTGACTATTGGCAAATCTTTTCTTTCAGATTTTCCAATGCATTCCTATGGTAAAATCAATGTCCAATGTACTCCACTAGTAAAATCATTTTCCAATGCTTTCCCATAGTAAAATCATTTTCTAATACATTCCCATGGTAAGAAACCCTTCATTAATGCCTTGCCACGGTAAAAAAAACCTTCATTAATGCCTTGCCACGGTAAAAAAAACCTTCATTAATGCCTTGCCACGGTAAAAAAACCTTCATTAATGCCTTGCCACACTAAGAAACCCTTCATCAATGCCTTGCCACACTAAGAAACCCTTCATCAATGCCTTGCCACACTAAGAAACCCTTCATCAATGCCTTGCCACACTAAGAAACCCTTCATCAATGCCTTGCCACACTAAGAAACCCTTCATCAATGCCTTGCCACACTAAGAAACCCTTCATCAATGCCTTGCCACACTAAGAAACCCTTCATCAATGCCTTGCCACACTAAGAAACCCTTCATCAATGCCTTGCCACACTAAGAAACCCTTCATCAATGCCTTGCCACACTAAGAAACCCTTCATCAATGCCTTGCCACACTAAGAAACCCTTCATCAATGCCTTACCGCAGTAAAAGGAACCCCCTCTTCCAATGCCTTCCCACGGTAAAAAAAAAAATTTTTTCCAATGCCATTTCACAGTAAAATTCTTTCCAGTGCATTTGTATATATGATTTTGATTTGTGCTATCAGTCTACGTAATATTAGAATCAATGGATGTTATGGTGTATCATTTTAAGAAAATCCCACTGGTTATATCAGTCTTCACATAAAGGGTGAGTTTTACAATAATTTGTACTGCATTTTTTATTGTACAAATTATGATTACATGAACATCTGGTTCAAAAATTATGTACAAAAGTGTTTTTTTTTTTTTTTCTTTGTTTTTTTTTTGTTTTTTGTTTTTTCTTTGGAGCTGGTTTGATTAGTTTGACTATTGTTAGTCACATATTTCTGCACTAACTAACCTAGGGATTAAATTCCTCCCAGCAAACTCGATATTTTTTTTTTTTTTTTTTTTTTTCCTCCCTTTGGACGAGGTCAAATACTTTTTCTTTTTTTTTTCCTCTTCCAGGAGGACATCCGAGACAATTGGATCGATAACATTGATTGGCAGCAAATCAAACATTTCAGTAAGAAAAATAAATCGAGTGGAAGTTTGGATACCGAAGAGTCGTTCGACACAAGACAGATCTATCAGCAGATGTTTGAACTGATGCGGCCCGGTGAAACGGTGCTAAAGGCCCTAAGGCGACTCGGTGGTAGCAAGGGGAAGCCAGCCTCATCCCTTGACCGATGGAAAAACAAAAAGCAGACAAGCAAAACTGATAACAGCAGCCCTAAGTCTGCCTCGTCATCGAATAGAGACGAAGAAGCCAAAAGAATTGAAGACAAGGAAAATATGCTGCGTTTGACCGGCTACGCTGACAAACTTCTACACTCTGGTCAAATGGAAGTGTATGAGATGACCTACGAGAAGTTACGCCATATTCTAAAGCCAGGGGGCTCTAAATTTGGCTCGTCTCACGATGGATCAAAATCTGCTCCTCCCAAAGAGACGGAAGATGATATGTTAGATATGTTCGCAGATTCTATCGATGATAACACAGAGTCTAAAGGAAAGTCAAGTAGTAAAACTGAACATGGTGAAGGAGAGAGCAGCCATGCCAAAGGTTCTCGGAATGGAAACTCACGTGGTAGGTGATCAGTTTTTTTTGTCAAACTACTAAATACTTACACTTTTGCTAATGTTGTACCTAAAATCTGTTGGGCGTCAGTATATTTGTAAAGTACTACACTTACTGATGTTTGTATTTCTTGGTTGGACAAGAATCTCTCCTTGGTAGTCAATTTTATGTCTAATATAATGAATACATTAGGATAAATCAGATTGGACAAAGTTGAGCAATATCGATCCTGATCAATACCTGGATGGATGACCATCTGGGAAGACAATGTGCTGTGACCAGTAGGGGAGACATCCCCTGAAGCCATGTTGATCCCCAAACATATTAAACCTTTTTCTTGTTAAAACTGTCATTACATTCAGGCAAAACTGAAAATTTGGGGGCAAATCTGGCCTTAACAAAACAGTTCTCATACCTCTATTCTAGGTGCTAAGACATAACTGCTTCGAGTCCTAATGCTGCAAGATGAAAAGAGTCATACTATATTCGGACTCAAATGTCCAGAAGGTAATAAAACTGGACGCAAATGTTCAGAATGCGTTTGACCAGGTCATAATTATCCAGGATGGAATTGTCCCGTCACTGTAATTATTCATAGGGTATTTGCCTCTTTAAACCCAATGTCATTTCACTTTTTTGATTATTTCCTTTGGTTTTTCTCTCTTTTCAGAAAGTGGTCTTGATAGTAACGAGGTGTGCTGGATGTATAAATGGCGTGACAACGATACGGAGGTTTATGGTCCTTACAGCAGCTCACAGATGATGCACTGGACAAATGAGGGTTACTTTCCTGATGGCGTCTTAGTGCGGAAGGCCAACACTGAGGGACAGTTCTACAGCTCAAGAAGAATAGACTTCGATCTCTACATTTGAACCCTCCCTTCTCTAAACTTTTCCCTCCCTCCTGACCCTCTAATACCCCCAGCCCCTGCCCTACCCTTCAACACCTCACCCTCTCCGCACCTTTTTTTTTTTTTTTTTTTTTTTTTTCTTTCTTCTGTTAATGAGTTTGGTTCTATCTTATTGTGTGAATATCTATTTAAGCGTTGCTGTTTGCTTTTATTTAAAAAGAATGGTGTGCTGCGGTGTGCACATTATTACTGTAATTTCTCGGAATAGAATAACCCCCCCCCCCCCTCTTTTTTTTTTTTTCTTTTTTTTTTTCTTTAAATTTCAAAGAATTCTTGTTCAGAAGGATGGGAGTGATCCTCATCAACAGGGTTGCCATTTGTTTGATACTTTTCAAGACTAAAACTGTGCAAATTTGGTACTGAATATAAAGATTTGGTACTAAAGAAAAATTTACGAAAGAAATATACATGAACAATACATTAAAGATTATATATTTTATTCAATCCACTTTTCCTGCAAACCTAGATGGATTCAAGTTATTTTATCATTTTGGTACTGAAGCTACTTAATTCGGTCTCAAGATCATACTAATTAAGTCTTGTGTGGCAAAAGACATCTGGTAACCCTGCTAGTCTATATTTGATTATCAAACAATGATTGGGAGTGATTTTTTTTTTTTTTTTTTTTTTTTTTTAAATTTCTTTTTTCTTATATATTTCAATGTTTATAATGTACTGATGATGATGTGAATAAACATTGAAATATTGTCAGAATTACCCACAATTTTTGTTTGTTATCATTATGCGTTATCTGGACTAGTATTCTCATTCCTGCTGGTTTGATTACTACATTTTGGTTGATGCGGTTTTCAGTTTTTCTAAATAGTAGTTTTGTTAAAAAAAAATAGATAATCATTTTTAAAAAAATGTAAGTCTTTACTCTTTCTGTATTTCACAACTTAACCCTGTAACTTTCCATTAGCAAGAACAGTTCTTCCCAAGAATCCTCTCCTGATTTATCTCCCTTTATTTACTTGGTATTCCTCGGCAGACACAACACTTGAGGCAGTGATTCCCGAAGTATAAGTCGCAGCATCCTACAGTTAGCTTCTGAGGGTAGTGTTGCCAATTATATTTCCAAATTTATATCTAAATTGGGTCAAATAACATCTAGATTCCCCAGAAATATACCTAAAATCCATGAATTAAATAGGACTTCAAAATACAAATTACTCGATTTATTAAAAACATTACTTACTTTTATTTAATCTATAGTAATAAAATACTACTTTTATTGGAAATCATCTAAATAGTAATTTCTGACTTTCAACAAAAACATCCATTTAGATGAAAAACATCTAGATTGGCCACACTGCCCAGGGCACCACAAGACAGTCAAAAGTCTTTAGAACTCATTTTATCTGTCATTTTCCTTCTTGCTGTACAGTACTATTGAGTACTAATACAGGTATTGCATCAGTCAGGCAGTGTCTAGGTACAGTGTAGTGCTGATCGAACACTTGGTTTTAACCAGAATTTGTTTAAATAACAATGACTGGAAACGACTAATGTGGTTCTACCAGTCAGCCACTGATGACAGAAATGTCTTCTGACCGGTGGGAGGGTTTATACTAGTAAATGATAGAAATTAAAAATTGGTTTGAATTGAGTACTTTTTCAAGTTGTACTCTCTGTGTTCGTTCAAATGGAGAAGTTTTCATTATACATTAATAAGCTTTGTGAAGGTGATAATACAACAAACACTAGAGACATAGACAGATGAACATGGATGCAATTGTTCGATATTTTCTGATTTAGGGTACCATGAAAAATTCTTATTTATTAAGGGTGCCGTGATTTGGAAAAGTTTGGGAACCACTAACTTGAGGTGATCACTGAGAAATTTTGGTCTTGAGTGATGTTCCCTTTAATATTTCTGTCAGTGGGCACAAAAATCTTATATTGTGCACATGTTTTTCCTGTGACAAAAGTATATATGCATTTTTGAATTCAGCAGAGAATCAATATTTTTTCTATAAAGACCCAATAAGCTATCTTCAGAATTTGAAATCATTTGTGCACACAATAATTTCTTTTGTGTGCTGGTTGCAAAACGTGTGTGTGTGTACACGCGCATAGCTTAGAGGGGACTGTGGTCTTTGTTATTAAACCATTATTTCTGTACGACGGCTATTTTTATCATTGCAGTTCTATGGCAAACTCGATAAAATTTCCGTTTTATTGTGATATATGGCCACTTGGTGATTCAGGGCTCTTATCTTGCAATGGATAAGTATTGCTTTTCATACCTGCCACATTGAATAGATTAACTCTGTTTAGCTCAGTATGGCACAAGGCCAAATGGTGGGTGAGAGAAATGAGAATGTAAGAAGATTGTGTTATGCCATTCTTCTGACGGGATCGTAATGAAGGAGCCCCCCCCATCCAATTTTTTTGTAGATGAAAGAAAAATAGTAAAACAAATATGAAAGTAAGAATAAACCATTTTGAAATGAATTATGCAATTATTAGCCATTTTCAGCCATCTTTTACCCACTCTTACAGCTGAATTAGACCAAAATTGTAGAATTTCTGAGATTTTGCCTGGAAACCAAATTAATATATGCTTTAATGCAAATAACACACTGCTGAAAATGATATGTTCTGTCATCTCCAATCGCTAAAATGCAAGAAATTTGAGTCCCGAGATGCTAGGAAAGTCGAAACTCCCCCCCCCCCCCGCTGTGTTTGGTTAGATTTGGTTATCTGTTGGCCCCCACCTCTACGTTTTTCTCTTATTACAGCCTCATCCAAGTTATTTAAGTTCTTATATATCCCCCGCCTCTGATATTTCTGCCATTTTTAACTAAGTCTTCTCTGGTGATAGGACAATTTCAGTCTCGAAAATTTGCCCACGAAAAATTTGGTTTCAAAAATTATGGAAATATTATTTTTCAAAGAGAAAATTAAATGAATAGGAATTATAGGAAGATGGTTTCGGAAATATTGATGGTAAAAAAAAAAAAAGGAATCCAAAAATGTAGAAATTAATGAAAAACCATAACTTTTTATTGAAAATAGCAATTTAAAAATAAAAAAATCCAGTGTTATGTTGTTCAGTATAGACCTAATTTTCCTGACCAAATTGTTCTTGCTCCTATATACCCGAGAGGCAAGTATAAAATAAACTATCAATATTTCATGAATTAGTTTGTTCGGATAACGTAATGGTTAGCCTGTTTGCCTCGCATTTGTAAGGTCCCTGGTTCGATTCCCGATAAGAGCAAAAAGTGGGGAAAACTCTTCATCAGGACTAATTTCCCCAAGCACTCGGCAGCTAATTGAATACATTCTAAACTGTGTGATTAGGATGGAGTATCCTTTCTGTGGCCTTGCATTCTGCCAAGGGGGTGGTTATAAAAACTTGCAAGAATAAAGTCCTGGTCTTGACCAGACTTGAAACTTTCAAGGATCATTGAACTAACACACGCAAAAGAAACAGACTTTTTCACCAGACGTATCTACTGCTACGGGAGTTATCTTATAGGAGACAGATTTCATGAATTATTCAGACTAGTATCCTTATTCCAAATCTCTGGACAATTGGTTCTCTCTTCTTTGCATGCTTGATGTTGTTAAAACAATGTTTTGGACAATTCATTCTTCAGCCTTCATCAGGTGTATGATTCCAGGAAGAAAAAACAAAAAAACTGGCGAGATTAAAAAGACTATCATTAATATACCAACAGAATCAATCCATTTCAGTAACTCTAGGTACGGTCTTAACCATACTGCCAACCAAATACCCAAACAAGTTCCAGACTACACGTGGAGGAGTTTCCTCATAACTTCTTTGCTAAACAAAGAAAACCTAAAGGTTTTTAAATCCTTGCTAGCCCGACATGCACCTTGCCAACAAGCTGATGTATTCAGCTTCAATCAATTTTCTCAGTCTCCAGCCATGCTACTTGTCGATTATCTGGACCACAAATCAAAGAAGACTGTGTGCGCTCTTCTCAGTCTGGACATGGTCTGCCATACCATATTTTTCTACCTCTTTTTTTGACAATGGCTTTCTTTTGTTTCTTGAGTCTAACACATTGTGTTTGCAACAACAAGAATGTGAAGAGGTTCAATTGTCCTAACACGATTTGGAATATTAATGACTCTATCAAAGTTATAGACTTTAGGGTCCTCATCATTGTTTCTCTCGCTTCCCTCCCACCTATATTGCATCTGGAAATCCTTGACTGTCATCCTCAACTATCATTATATTTTGAATAAAAACCTGGGATCAGGGATGTCAGGGTCAAACCAAAGGTTTTTTTTTTTTTTCTCTTCTTTTTTCTTTTTTTTCTTTTTTTTCTTTTTTTTTCTTTTTTTTTCTTTTTTTTTTCTTTTTTTTCTTTTCAAATGTACATTTATTTAGTAAACATAAATACAGCGAGTTATATTACCTATAATTATTCAATGTGGCAGGAACTAATGAAAAAAGACCCAAGCTTCATCCAAAACAATTTTTGATGGGGTAGGAAGTGTCTTGTGTATGACTCAAATTTTAAGTTTTTTTTATATGGCCTCATCCCATCCAGGACTGGATTTGGTTTAATAGGAGCCCAAGGCACCAGTGAGTTGGAGGGTCTATATATATATAAACAAAGTTTTTTCTTTTCATAGCCTTGGTTAGGAAGGTGGTTCAAATCAGGCCTAGCAAATCATCATACTGAAAGGGGTAATTTGAATTTTTTAAAATTTTTTTATTTTCCTAGGTCATGCCTTAATTGGGGCCCCCTAAAATTCTGGGGGCTTGTAACTACTTCTCTACTGACCCATCTGTCTTTTTTTTTTTGTTTGAATTGTTTATAACATCCTTCATGTTTTCAGGTGTGGTGTCTATTTCCTTGTTAATCTAATATGGTCCTGTTTGGTTCTTTATAATAAATTCATTCATCTTCACATGGTCGAGTTTAAAGTCGGGGTTCTCCATACAAATGTATGCATGATTCCAAATATTTCGAAGTGGTGTTTCCCTCTTGAGTGCTCCTTGGGCATTAGGGAATGTACCTGGCCCTAGCTCCACCCCCTATCCTTTCAAATGCAATGGGAAGGCACACAGCCTGAGGGGACGGGACACCTACAACTGGATACATTATGTAGTTGGGGGGAAGGTCCAGGAAAAGCTACTTGTCACTGACTCAAGCCTTTTTTTTTTCTTTTTCTCAGCAGTCTACCCACTCTTTCCTCTGCCAAATTCTCTATCTGTTGATCAATCCCCACCCCTTGACGGATCCCACTTAGGTTGTCGGCCCTTCCCTTCCCCCACTGTCTTCCATCAAAACATCTACAACTTTTACTTATCCCTGCAACCATCTCGTATCTCCACACATCTGGTTTATCGCCTGCTGCCTAAAATCGAAAGTGATTCACCCTCATCAATATTTCCGAAACAGCTAAACGAATCTCCATTCAACCAGTCATATGACCTCTGACCCATTCTCTCCTTCTCTCCACCATCTTGCCAATCTCTTCACCTGACCCTCTGATCGCCGCCACCCTCCCTCCCAGTTTGCAATGCAAACTTCATTGCCCATGTTTTAATGGGGTTGTGAAAAAAAAAATCCTTTCTTTCTTTCTATCCATTGCTCCTTTGTCCGAAACATTAAACAAAAATTTGAAAAAAAAGAAAAAAAAACCAAGTAAAGAAATAAAGATATGCGTTTTTTTTGCTTTTTTTTTTTTTCTTCTACTCAAAAAAACAGTTTATATTTTCTCTTTTCATTCTCCTGGCTCTTTTCTTTTCATTTTTTTTTTTTTACGGGATCAAATGAAGGATAGGCACCCCAAATTTGATTGAAATCCATAAAGTAAAATTCTTAGTTGAAAACTGGTTGTCATGTGGTGCGTCAGCATTGTTATTAAAAGTAAACAAACTCCACGTAAAATTTTTGAATCAAGTTTTTTTGTTTTGTTTTTTTAAAGAAATAGATAACAAGGTAAGTATAATTTAATCAAAACAAGGATAACTGCATCAAAACTTTTTTCGTTAAAAAAAAAAGGAAATCAAATTTAAGATGCCTTTTCTTCGTATGACCCCTCTTTCTCCTCCAGAAAAATCTCTCATGCCTTCAATGCAGTGGTTCTCAAACTTTATTGTACGATGACACACTAAGAAGTATATTTGACTCCAGTGACACTCCAAGTCTTTACTTGATCGATATATAAATATGCATTGGTATTGTGAAGAACATGTTCTACTGTGTAATTACCATCCCACTTCTACCTAGCAGTAAGCTTTGAAATAGTAATGAAGGAATATACTGTAAGTTGATGTAATGTGAATATGAAATGAATTTAACGAAAACTCTTCAATAGTTAACAAACAAAATGTCCATATCAACATACTTATTTACATACTCATTACTTTTTTTCTTTTTTGTTCTATTGCTGAAAATCACTCTAAATGGTGAGAAAACCACCAGATTGGCAACTCTGTGGTGGAAGTGGGATTGATATGATACCAACCCTGGAAATGTTTAAGGCTCGATGTATAGTTTTTTCCATATTTTGAAATGTGGCTCACTGTTTTTTCACTGCATATTTTTAAAAATGGTTTTAAAAAACAGGATCACCTTTCTTTCTTTCTTTTTTTTTTTTTTTGAGCAAATTAAAAATTTCAAGTTTGGATTGGATTCGTCCCTATTTTTTTTTTTTTTTTTTAAGCTAATCTTATTTTTTTGAATTTAAAAAATTCAAATTTTATTCCTAAAAGTTTTTTTTTTTTTTCATTAGAAGGTATTAGGAGCATTTAGTTTTTTTTAACTAATTTAATTCAAAAAGATTTTGATTGTAATAAGACAACTATCATATCAGCATACATTTATAAGGAAAGAAAATAGTCAGAACTTGCATTTTGGTTAGATTCTTATGAAAATGGAAGAAAAGAATCAACATTTTTTATATATGCTTTTTTTTTTTCTATTTTGAGAAAGATGAAAATGCAACTCAAACTTGCACATAAAAAAAAAAACCAGATCCAGTTACTCATTCAAAATAAACCATGTGACCAACATCTTTTGGCAACATTCTGTGTTGGGATGATCAACTGAAAGATTTTTTCTCTTATCCTTTTGTTGGGGAGTGATCTCTGAAAAAATCTCTAAATATTTGAAAAACAAGCATGAACGCTGGTAAAAACTAGGGATCAATTTTGCATAGATTTACAATGCAAGTTGAACCTCCTTAACTAAAACCCTATTTAGGATTAGGCGGGGTCAGAAACCAAGTTCTTTGTAGGTATAAGGAGTGAATGTTGGAAATTTCAGCCCTCTAATTCCTTTGGTATGGTCTGTACACTACTTACATATATAGCCAGCTAGACCAACTTGAATACTGAAGTAACCTATTTTGACCGTTTCTGAATGTCAAGTCTAGAGAGAAGATACTGTGAATGATAGAATGTGTTGAAATTGAGTTTTGCAAAGATGCATATTGGTGATTACCGCAGAGCACCATTCAGTAAGAAGACTATTTGGTAAAGACGTTATTTAAAAATCATCATTATCAGTCTCCTTAATATCTGTCATTGGACATAGACCATCCCCAGGATTCACCACACTTCTCTATCATGGGCGTCACAGAGCCAGTACTTTCTGAATTTTTCTAGCTCGTCTCTCCATCTAATACTCTGCCAGCCTTAGTTGCGCATGTGATCTCTCGGGATCCATGTTGTGAGTCGTGATGTCCACCAGTTGTCGGCCATTCTTGCAACCAGCCCATTGCCATTTGGATTTTCTATTGGATTCTATGATGTCCCTGACTCTTGCCTTCTCCTGGATGTATTGTGCTGTCTTGTGGTCTCTCCATGTGAGGTTGTGTGGTCTCTTGGTTAGGTTCCATGTTTCAGCTCCATAAGTGACTATTGGGAGGATGCATTGGTTGTATACTCTTCCTTTAAGGATTATTGGGATCGTCTTGTTTTTGAAAGTTGAGCTTGCTCTGCCAAATCAACATTATATGCAGTGATGGGAGGATACAAAGAAATACGGTGTATACCTACTCCTCTATTTCCAGGTACAGTTAAGCATTACAAACTCGCTAACATCAGACGCTTAAACTACTTTTAAGAATCTTATAATTATTAAATTTTGTTAACATTTCTATTTATCGATAAGTAAAATGCCATTCTTTCCAAATAGGATGAACATAATTAAAGCCATAAGAAAAATTTCCTTTTTTTTTTTTCTTTTTTTTCTTTTTTTTTTCTTTTTTTTAATTTTGAAACTGAAAATTGGCAGCTGTACAAAGATATTTTAAGATTTCATAAAATTGAACGAATACCTTGTTAGTATTAGGGTACTCTTTAATTCTGGGCTATTCACATAACTTGCTGGTGTTTATGACCCGACCCTTGAAGTACACCTACACTATGCTACACCAAAACCTGGGAATTTAAGACACTTGGTCTTGAGGTTACCAAGTTTATGCTCAACTGTATTTTGTATGTTCATTGTCTACCAATTGAGACATCACTATATACCTAGTTCCAAAAATCAGGCTTCAATGTATACTTAGTTCCCGAAACATATTTCCATCGCTGATAAGATTCGGAAGATAGTGAACATACTCAAAAATCCAAATTGCTCATTGAAAATAATTCGCACAGGCTTGGTTATGGTTGTCATTTTGATGTGTGGCTTCCACATAAGTACAGCAAAAACTGTTGAACTTTATTTCTATATGTAATTCATTACTTGAACATACTGGAAATTCAGTTCTTTAAACAAATCGTGACGAGTGAGGAAAAGAGGATACTTCACAACAACACTAAATGTAAGAGATCATTGAGCAAACAAAACGAACCACAATCATATTGAAGGCTTCATTCAAAGAAGCTGATGGAAAAAAAAGAGAGATACTTCATACAAACAGAAATAAAACAAACGAATGCAGATATTTTCAGACAAACATTAAAACATGTTTGATAAGAAACAAACAATGAGTAAGAATTTCTGTTAATGAACAGAATTCTCTTCAAACAATTATACCAGTTAAGAGCTGCCATGTTTTAGACAATAGAGAGCCAGATTTGAGACCTGTTGATAGATTATACATAAATCCCACGCCCAGACGTAAGAGTTGGTATTGCCAGAAGCAACCAATAAGAACACAAGAAGCCTAGTCTCTCCTATTTAAGCCAGCATCCAACTCTGATTCAACAGACCAAGCCCTCCTTTCCAACAACATGGTTGTCCTGGGACTAAGATGATGGCTGTCTTAACCTACATATGCGCACAAACATAAAGTAAGCATAATA
This sequence comes from Thysanoteuthis rhombus, assembly GCA_963457665.1. NCBI lineage: Eukaryota > Metazoa > Mollusca > Cephalopoda > Oegopsida > Thysanoteuthidae > Thysanoteuthis > Thysanoteuthis major. The sequence continues at coordinate 7,901,669 of OY735242.1, forward strand.
AGGCATGGTAATCTCATATACACTTATCGTTGTATGAACTCATTCCTCTCATATACAATTACAACTTCTATCAAATGACTCCAGCAGTTTATATATGCATATATGGACTATAACTTTCTATCACTTGTGAGACTTTATTACCCATCATTCACGTGACTATATTGGACCATTTTGATATCAAACTTTCTGAGAGCTCACTTGTTCTCTACTGTGTTTTAGTTTAATAAATACGTCTCTCGTTATCTACTTTGATATACAAATCCTTACATTTCATTCATGCTTTTTTTTTTGTCCACTTTCTCTTTTCAGCATTGTTGTATCTATTCCTCCAATCTTTTCCCTTCATTGTTTCTTCCATTCCAATGCATGCATACTATTGTCATAATTGACACGACCACTGTCCCTTTCCTTTTTGATTTACTTTGGTGGTGGCTGCTGGCGTACCCTCACTAATACCTTTACTTAATTGACTATCACGCTTGGGGTACAGTATTTTGCTCATCTGATAGACACAGCCTTTCTTACTAGTAGCGGATATTGATTCTATTAATTTGTATCTGGAGTCAGATATGTAATAAACATAATCATCTGATTAATCCTTCTAAAAATGATATGAAATATTTACATACATTTCTATTCTGAAAGAAAAAATAGGAATATGCAAACAATTAATTCATCAGGCATAATTATGAAGTGCTTATCAGAAAGGATATATTAAGAAGAAAGTTAGCTATCAGGCTAGCCCTAAAAAGTGTGAATGGAAATAGGAGAGAAACGTGACATTTCAAGGGTCATTGTCATAAACACTTTCAGCCTCTGTCTAGTGAAAATGCACGTCTCAATACAGTTTGGAGATTTATGAACCAAGATGCTGCTATCAAAATGAGTGAATTGGGGTATAATAGTCATTGTGACATGCATTTTCACCAGACAGAGGCTGGAAGTATTTATTTTGACACTGTTTTGAGATTTATAAGCCAAGATGCTGCTATTAGGACGGGTGAATCAGGGTACAATAGCGACTGTGATGTGCAAATAGCACACATGACTTAGGTCATCAAGTAAACCTGCAAAAATGACAGAAAAATGTCATGTAAGTTACAATAAAAAGTACTGACCCAGCTGTGAGAGCATTCACTATAGCCTCTAAGATAGCAGAGTGAAACCAAGAGAAACAGAAGTGGTCATTTTTAAAGTTAAGAGCTGAAGTGACGTTGGATATGGAAGTAATTTCTTCATGGACTATTTTTAACGATAGATATATTTATTATTTTGCATTGATGTTTGCTAAATGCAAAAATGGGGGATTACAGGTTTAAATATTTAATATTCCCTCAGGATAATGCTAGACTGCATGTTTCTTTGGTGACCAAGCAAATATTGTCACTGTTTGGCTGGGAAGTTAAACATAAACCAGATATTGCATGTTGAGATTTCCATTTAATCAGATCTTTATAGAATTGTCTAACTAAGGAAAAAAATTCAGTGTCCTGGAAGACTACAAAAACATCAATTCTTTGGTGTGAAAGATAAAATGTTCTTCGAGGATAGAATTATGAAGTTGCCTGAAACCTGACAAAAGATAATGGAACAAAATTGTAAATATGTTGTCTAATAAAGTTTCTGTTGTGAATAAATTGAAATTGTCTTTTATTTTTACTTAATAAACCAAAGTTAACAGCTGAACGACTTTCAAAGAGTATTTTTTGGATGATTGAACTCCTCCTTGCTGTTGGTGTTATTATCACTACATTTTGGCCGATCCATTCTATGGCCTTCTTCAGATGCACTTTCCGAAAGTGGTGATGGTGGTGGTGGTTAACAGAATTCTCCAATGGTAACCACGCTCCAACGGTGATTTCGGATGATGTTTTCTTTTTCTTTCTTTGTTAGGCCTGGATAACAATAACTTGTTTGGTCCGGATTATTATATCAATGGACACATCAATTCGTTCTTCACCGTTTGAGTCATACTTTTTGTCACTTCAGACATTAAAGATTTCCACAACGAAGAGCTGAAAAGAAGGCATTTTAAGTATTAATTTAACGAATTTTTTTTTATCTAGACGAGGAATAATACAATGAATATTCTACCACAGAAAAGGTTATTTATTTCTCATTTTTGGTGTTCCGTTACCCATTGAATTTTGTGTTTACTGTTTGTTGAACGTTTTTGTTGACGAATAACATCGACATAGAAAAAACACTTAAAAATTTTGCGAGTAAAAAATGGTTCACATATTATTCGTGCTTGTATAACAGCAAAAATAATATATCAATTTAATTCTTCAGGAAAAGGGGATATGAGACTTATGTCTCGAAATTTGATATCGTTTTTGGAAGCAGTGCCGAATTTAACATGAAGTTGGAGTCCATTCGACAATACTAAGTTTTGTGAACGAGGACATTTCAACTACTTTGACTACGACGCATACAATAAGGTCATAATTGAAGGGACGTACAAATATCTTATAAAAATGAAAATCCTATATTTTTAACTGAATTGCTTATAGACATTCTTTCGGAAATGATTTGGTTCCATTAGGATTTACTTTTCTTTTTTTTTTGTAGATTCGTTTAAACCGTTTTTATTTTATCGAATTATAAGTATTCATTTATTAATATTTGCCATGTTTACTGCAGAAACTTTTTAACATTGCACCGTTTTTTCTTAGGAAGATTTTAGATAAAAATTGATAAGAGATTAAGTAAGATTTAACCAAATACAGATATTCGGCAAGTTGGATAATCCACGGAGCTGCTACTACGTACCGACCGAATCTTTCAACTGGCTATTTTTGATGGCTAAAATGAATTTGAAAAGTCGTTTTCATGAGAAAAATGGCCAAAAGTTGCTGGATTTTCAATAAATTTTACGGAGGGAAAGGAAGCAAAAAACTGAACATTTGAAACCATTCTATTAATTTGGGAATGAAAATAAACAAATTGATTAAAATCAGACGACAATTCATTCCAATCAAATAGAACGTCTCAGTTACTTCACTTCCCTTTCCTTGCATAATATAGTAAAAAACGTACCTACCTAACCCTAACCAACCTAATAATCCTAATTCGAAACCTACCTACTAACCCTAACCCCAAATCTACCTACTAAACCTATCGGTAATATGATGGAAAATAATGTTGTTTGAACAGTGGTTAAAATCTAGCCATTTTGAGCAATTCAAAATTTTTTTCCACACTACAGCCTTAACATCTCCATCAATTGTCTCCTTGCCAAATGTCGGTATTTTGTTGAATCTTACCTAATCCAAATCATGACCAAATCTTACTCATTTTGTTAGCAATTCGAGTTACGTCATTTGATTTTGCCTTTATGTGCATCCATAGTCGAAATCGACAATGATTAAAATGTCTTCATTCACAAAACTTAAGATTGACAATATTTCTTGGAAGCCCTTATTGTTATATTTTCAAACCAATCAGAACAAAAAGGAAATATTTTTGGAAATTATGATGTTTAGTTTAACATGAATTCCTTTATGGATCAATAATCAATCTTTATGTGACACAATGAATCCCAAAGCAGACTAGGACAATGAAAACAAATTCAAAATGAAAACGTGTTTAGACAATTTAAGGGGGCCCTGATCAGCTACCTTGTTTGCACTGCCTCAAGTATGGCCATGTTTGGAAGAAAACAATTGTCATTGGATTTAAATTACGAGACGTTCAGTTCCCTCAACAAATTACATGGTAACTTCACAACAACACATCAAATTTAGTTGTTAATTGACTTAAGAGAGACAACCTTTCATTTTATGTATAATAGGAGACCACTCTCACTTGGCTAAAACAATCACTAAGAATGATTAATGATGGACAGAAGACATACAATGAGCTACAGATTCATGCTGTAGTGAATTACATCAGCTTGTTGATTCAAATTATGCCACTTTGGATTCAAAAACCACTGAAGGCAACTGGTCCAGTTTTAAAACTAAGTACCAAAACAAATGAAAAAAATCGTTTATTGATGATGATAAGTTCTTGCTTTCAATGGATAATAGTGTCTAATACAATACAATAAAATGAAATTCATTAAAAGAATTGTTAGCAAAAATAAATTTGACACAAAACATACTCTTAGGTATGTGTTCCAAAGCCATTCATTTATTAGTTTCAATACTGGACCAGTTGCCTTTGAATTCCTTCATCGCTATCAAAGTTTCTGTACTTGAACAATTCCTTCTTTTTTTGTACTCCCACAAGAGCAAGATGTGACACAAGGTCAAGTTCAATGTGGGACAGAGCACCCATAAAAATTGCTCCAGTCCTCACAGCTAATGACCCATCCTATCAAGTGCAATGGGATAGCACCACTTCTGGACAAACTGCTTCCTTACAACTGGGCTGAGTAATTTATTTGAGAACCTAGAACAAGTCCATAGGCGTTGGAGTGTTTAGCATTGCTGAGCCTCAGTACCTCTCATTGGTTACGACAGTGCACCATTGCACTCGGAATGAGAAAACCCTCTAACCTCCTCTGGCCCATTTGATGTCTTGGTGCAGACTCTACACCTTGGCCTATACCATGGTGCAGATACTACACTTCGATCAGAGCCAATGAGCCAGAAAAAGTTCAGTGGAATAAGCAGTATATCTCCAGATACTCACTCTTTATGGCCTCTGAAATCGATTGAATTTTCTTGGTGGAGAGGAAGGAGATAAAAGCCCCCCTTCATCTCCAATCGAAGAGCAAGCACCCTCTCACTTCTTTTTTTAGCACTTCATCACTGTTTATTAAAGAATGACTCTGTAAAACTTTGTATCCCTTCCATCCACCCGTAATTATTCTCAGGCGATTGTTTCACCAAGTGGAAATGGTCTTTTTATTTTATGGACATAAAATAGAGGATATTAAGCATCTCTATCATTATCCATGGCCATCAGTTGCTAAATTTCAAATTTACATCCTTAACGTTTTTCTATCCGTTGAGATGCATACAATTGTACAAATATCGATGACTGACAATTGAAAAGTTAAAGGACAACAAAACAATTATTCCTCCATAGTTGGTGATGCTTTAGGAAAAACTAAAGAAACAAACCTGACTGCTGCAGGTTCAAACTCCACTCCTTCTATTCCAACTGAAAATGATTAGTGCAACTTTTGTATTGTATATATAATCAGTGGTCGACACTGCAAACAAAACTGTTAAACTAAGAAACCTGCTAAAAATTCAGCTGAAGCGAGGATTACTGCTAACTTCTGTTATATAAATTCAGCTTCGGTTTGTTAGTTGTTTTTTTTTTTCCTCTAAAACCTTTAAAACAGACCTAGAGAGCCAAAATTTTAATATAGCTTAGACATTGAGCTTTCCAAAAAGGTATAGCATGCCAATATCAGATGATGATCAAGATGTACATAAATAATTAAATGAACCAATGAAATCAAATATTAGTTTACATTCAAATACAGTTTATTTGAAGCTGTATGTCTAAGCTACAACATAATGAATTTTCAGCTCTCTAGGTCTGTTTTCAAGGGTTTTAGAGCAAAAAAATGAAACATACAGTTTATTTGAAGTTCCATGTCTAAGCCACAACATAATGAAATTTCACCTCTCTAGGTCTGTTTTTAAGGGGTTTTGAGGCAAAAAAATGAAACATATAGTTTATTTAGGGCTCTATGTCTCAGCTACAACATAATGGAAATTCAGCTCTCTTGGTCTATCTTTAAGGGGTTTAGAGCCGACAAGAATGAACCAAAGCTAAATTCATGTAATAAAAGTTAAGCTATCCCTGCTCCCACTAAATTTTTAGTGGTTTACCAGTTCAGCATTTTTACTAGCTGTATCAACCACTGTATATAATAGATAAATTTATAAGGATATAAAACTTGTCAGTTTAGCCCAATTGATAAGAGAGCCTCCTTTCAATCACATGGTCCGTGAATTCAAATCGTGGTAGAGAAATGTTAATTTTATATATAGGTTTGGTTCTACATGAGATTTGAGACAAACATTGAAGAGTTCACTCCCCTGAATTTCTAGTTGAAACTGTTCTTGTTATGGAAAAAACTAAGTGAACTCCAACCTTGACTGGAACATTATTCCAATGAATTATAATTAAATGAGCTGTGACAATATCTGTCAAATAAAAGTAAGCCGCTTATTGTGATCACATTGAGATAGGGTCTTTTAGATAAGATTAACCAGCTAATAACATAAAACAAAAGACACAGAGGAATCTGCTTTTTTTGATCACTTTGAATAAAGTGTTAAGGACTGATTGATTTTGATTACAATAACCGTGAGTAAAATAAACTGCTTTGTGACCAAACCAGTAACTGTACTGTCATGGAAAGATAGTCTCTCAAGGATAGGAGATGCAAGTTTAAATCTTAAGAATACAGGGAAATGTGGATTCGTGTCTTTTCTATGGACATTGGTGCAAAGTGAAGATGAGACGCTTCAAAATGTAAACTCAATTCATTGATTTGGTTATTGTGCTTGTAACTATTATGTTACTGTGTACATTCACTAGAGACATACTGAAATACTATTTACAGAATTCAGTACAAAATTTGGTGTTAAACAAACGTTTTTCTGTCCTGATTTTTAAAGACATTTATATTTTTTTAGCAGAATGTTATTATTTAATTATTTTATATCTTTAATTTTTAACTGTCTAGCCCTTTAATTATTGGTGTAACAGCTTTTTGCCATTACTAAATGCTTGGGCAGTAAAGTAATTGTAATATTAATTATGGGAGAGTAGTTTTCTCAAGTGCTCACTCCTTTCTGTCAAACATCATGGCATGCCAGTGACAAGACATTTTGGGCATTAGTACAAAATGAACAGAAGTCAACACAGCCAAAATATGAATCAGTTCATTGATTCTGTTCTTTTGTGTTGATAGTCATTATGTTACCCAACACGTCCACTGGTGACATACTGAAATAGCATTGACATAATTCAGTACCAATTTCTCTGAGAAATTTGATGCTAAACAGATATATTAGAATTTAGGGTAAGATATTGTAATATATCAATTAATATGACTTGACGGAAGACGGTTATGGGTTGCATGATCATAGAACATGTCTCTCACATTATGTCACAAGTGACCGACTGAGACCATGCTAATCACATGATCAAGTACATGTCATGAATCATGTGGACAACTAAGTACCCATCACATGCTGATGTGGCTTTGACCATAGAATGCCAATAGAAAGTAACCTATAAGCATCTACGCACACCCCAGAGCAGAACAGAAAAGAAGGAAGAAAATACTTTGCGTATTTGTGGTCCCTGCCTTTTAGGTATCCAGTGCTTCAGCATATTGGCTGGGGTGCTAAAAACCTCATTGCTGGAAGCGGTCAGATAATTTTAAATAAGCAAACCATTTAGAGATTAAAAAATTGTAAAACATTCATTTGCAAACTTTTCTTCTCATCAGGTGTTGATATTCTGCAAAAAAATATTCTCGAATCATTTCTATAAGCTCTATAAGTATACAGATTCTACTGCCTTAACAAGCATGATTTTCAATATATTTCAAGTTTGTTTTTTTTTCAAACTCAGCCAATTAATTATTAAATCAACTAATTTTCCTCGAATCACTTTTTGTAGACCTACTTTATTTTATATTACTTATAGGAATGATAAAAGATCATTGGTCATTATAGACATGTACTGTAACAATATACTGAGAACATCAAGTTTTTATATTTCAATAATATAATATTTAATGTATGTTATCTTCTGTTAGTGACAGTTTTTGGAAAATTTTGTCTTTATAGCTGGCATGTTCGTACAAGGAAAAACATTGAAAGAGTCCGTCGTGATGAAGCGAAGGCAGCTGAAGAGGAGGAAGAAAGACAGAGACGAATTGCACTTGCAGTAAGTAATCATTATTAGAGTTGAACAACTATAGATGGCTATGGGCTTTATCCTTTTTTTATGCTTTTGTTCTCCAGTGCTCCTGTCCATATCATTTTGCCTACAGACTTGAAAATTGACATCAGTACTCCACTTGCATTTTTTACTGGTGGAGGGGGCTTATTTTGACAGGTTTATTAATAACATCTATATTCTGTAGAAACTAGGTGTTATTTTCTGCTATATTAATCATTTTTCAGTTGAAAATTCTACTGGTGTCATGTATAAAATTTATTCAGACCATATTTATTCCTTGATGAAATTTGTTTTACACGACTTCAGACTTTGATGCTACAGTTGTTCAAATATTAACGATGATTACAAATTATTCTCTTACTATGGAATACCCAATTTTGCTAAAAGGTGACTTATGATCATAGGAAGCTAAGGAAATACTTTTATGACTGAACAATGATGCTATGAATTCAAATGAATCAAAAGATTTCCTTAAAAAAAGGAAAATGCTGAAAACTTTTGCCAATATATACAGATAATTTTTAATCTCTAAAGGAAGATTTCTATTACATGATATGACCCAATTAGATGTCAGTGTGCCAGAAAATCATATTGTTTCCTCTCTTCAACAGGAGCAAGAGGCCAGAACAGAGTTACTACGTCAGAAAGCAAAAAGTCGACTTGCTATTGAAGGCCCAGATATTAGTTGCACAGATGTCAAACCTGTTTCACCAGAAGCTGAGGCACCCACACACATTAATTTCTTCTCAGAGATAGAAAAAGAGGAGGTAAGTTGACATCTTTTTCCCATTATTATGGAGCTAACGTAAGTATTTGTAACTGAAACTAAGGACAGATAATCCCTGTCTCTGTTTTATCAGATATTAAGCAATAGTATTTTATTCCTCTAGGAATTTTGGATTCCTTTAGATAATTACAGTCAAGAAATATTTAAAACATTAAAAATAGTTATATCCTGAAAGAGTTAGCCACAAAAGAGCTAAATAATAGAAAATGCTAGCAAAATAATGGCTCAGCAGAAAATATATACACACATATTATATTTATGTAGGCCAGGGGTTCCCAACCTGGGGTAATTTTACCCACCCAGGAGGTAAAATACTTTTCTTTTCTTTTTTTCACCAGTTTGGACTTGATATTATTTTTCATTGAACTTGAAGTGATAATTTTGAAGACTGTATTTTAAAATCGTTGTTTGATTTATTGTGTTAGAAATGTGAACTTGACTCAAATTACTAGACAATACAGAGTGGGGGTAAATTTACTTTTAAAAGATGCCAGGGGATAAACGGAATGAAAAAGGTTGGAAACTTCCTATGTAAACCCAATGGAATAAATCCCAACCTTAACCCAAATCAAAGTATTCACAATTATTAATGATTTTATTACTAGTTTGAAATTTCTGTTTATATAATATTCTATTTAAGAAAAATGTACACACACATATTTGTATATATATTCTGGTATTTATACACTCATCCATAATACTTTCTATTTACATAATGACAATTCGATTTTAACAAAATATGTTTGTAATGATGTGTATGTATATATATATATATATATATATATATATATTCATGCAGCAGTCCCATTTTCTTCAATTGTTTATTCTGTTTACGTTGTAATAACGGGAGCTCATTTCAAATTAGAGTTATGCAATGCTCTTCCATAGGAATAGAGCTCACTGGTGGATGGGGAATATATGCGTAAATAAATATATCGCTTAAATTTAGCCTTAATGACCGTCCAGTACCGTAGCTCAAAGGTAGGATATCAGCCTCCAGGTCTGAAGCGAAGGTTTCAATCCTGCCTTGTGGTACTGGATGGGATAATCGAAAGTCTATAGCCTCACTGAAGAGATGTAATACATCGAAACAGCTGTCTGTGGATGACACAATAATATGTATATATAATGATATATTATTAAGAAATGGATATATAATCATACAGAATAATTATGAATGCATTATATTATTTAAAACTCTATGTGAAATGACCTCCCATTATTACTTTGAGAATGTTTGATTTAGCCCATACAGTATAACACTGTCTATGGGAGGTCATTTCAAATAGAGTTTCAAATAGTAGAAAGCATTCATAATTATATAATGATATATATATATATATATATATATATATATATATATATATATATTACAAATACATTAATGTTTGTTTTTTAAACTATCTTTTATTATCTAGCCAGCCATTTGATATTAACAAATAAATATGTTGCCTTTAATTCCTTTAGAAGTACTCCCCTTGAGGTTTCATACACTTATCACAGAATCCCTTCCCCTTGTCAATTGTTGGGATCACCATCAGCTGCTGTGTTGTATTCTTTTTAATCTCGTCCACAGTCACAAAACTTCTCCCTCTCAACAGTGAAAAGCCAGAAGCTACTGGAAGCAAAATCTGGATTGATAATGCAATGTTATGTTTTTTTGTTTTTTTTTAAAAACTTGCAAAAGATGTGAAGAATGAGCAGGCTCCATCATTATGAATGTGGCAGTCACACAGTATACAAGCTCATTCAATGGTGTTTGACTACTCACTGTGTAACCTCGTGAGAGAGTTTCTGTTCACGTATGCGCTGTAAGGCCCCCCGATTATTTGCCAACCTACATCAAGGCTGCGCAACCAGTACTCGAGATATTCATAATGACTGGATACTTTTGGAACAGACCTTGTATGTATGCAGATATACTGTTGCCCATAAATGAGTACACCCCTACAACTTTTTTTAACAGAGAGTTTATTTTGATAGTATGATTTTTGACCAGAAATAATAAGATCCTGCTATGTTTGGTTTAGAAGATAATCAACTTTCTGTAAGTAAAAGAATACTCGTTTATGAACGGTACTGTATATCTACATTAATGTTTATTTTCAAACTCCCATTTCAGCGTCAGAACCGTTTAAAAAATGCAGAACATGAAGCTGAGCAAAAAGCCGAGAAAGAAAAATGGGAGAGAAAAATCGGATTACTCACGTACCTAGGTGAAAGTTCCGTGGAATCAAAGAGTAAGGTTTAATCTTTTGAAATATTTCATTCTGCAGCTTATGAGATGGGTATTTTTCCCCCTTTTTTTTTTCTCAAAAACTGACCCTCAAAATTACCTTGCACCATTCATGATGAAGGTCAAGTTTGGGATCTACTAATCACTCTAAAATAATCATCCAGCCAACTTTAGAATTGATATATATGTTATATCAACAAAAATCTGTGGGTATCCTCCATACTGTATAACATATGATGCAGTTAATGGATACTAGCATAGTATCCATAAAAAATGACAGGAATATTTACATATGGATTGGCACTTCTGTCTTGGATCAGAGTATCTGTGCACTCTGCCTGGAGTCAAAGTATCACTCCATAGCGCCTCTGCTTAGAATCAAAGTGTCGTACCTGCTTGCAGTGCATTTTTTGGTAGCTTTGCACCAGTGCAATGTAATAGCCTACTGAGCCTCGGTATTGCTAAATGGCCTCGAAAAATAGCCCAGCCCAGTCTCTGGGGAGCAATACGCCCTAAGGCAGCACCTTCCCATTGCACTGAAAGGCAACAGTCAAGCCTGACACCTTTGCATTACCAGTTGCAGGAACTCGAGCAATCTTTTGAGCTTCACTGTATACGGAATCCTACATTAAACCGACACTGTGTCAATTCTTGCTCTCGTGGGGAAGCAAGTAGATGAGGATCAGAGTGTAGTATCTGTGCACTCATTAAAAAGTTCTATACATCATTGATACCTGTGAAAATATTCATAGATATATTTGGATTCCCATGAAACAACATTATAAGAAAAAAATAGTGAATTTGTTTCATTTGAAGAGTCCAGAGTGTCAAACGGTTGGTAGAAGTATTTTTATCTGCAAAATATTTCTCCCCAGTAGAAGAGTCTCGTATTATGGACAGAAAAACAAAAAGGTTGCAGCACTCTTTATATAAGTCAATACTTAGTGTAAGTTCGTATTGGACCATCTGTATAATAGATCCTCATTGGATCTGCAGTATAAAACAAAGGCCCGCCAATACTAGCTTGCTGATCATTGTTTTAAAGGGTGCATCCCAAACTATTTTTTTTTTTTTTTTAATACCATTTATTAACGTAGAAGTTTTGTATCAGACCATCAATGGTGGGAGATCCAATCAGGATCGAACCCACAAATAATTAACAGCAGTTTTAGTTTTCTGAAAATTGCTATATGACATGTATCCTGAAGAATTTTTTTCTTTTATATGATTTACTCGTTGATAGCAGTTTAAAAAAATTCACTCTATATGTATTTGAATTGGGATGTTTATTTTTGTTTGCGGGGATGTAGAAAAAAAATACTGAATTCATTTAACAGGAAAAATGCATAGTTTGAAATTTTTGATGGGAAGTTTTTCCTTCGGCCAATTTTTAAACAGTGTGGAAGAGTCCAGTGTTACAACCATTGAATTGAGAAAATTGCACTGTTCAAAGTTGGATGTGCATTGTGAATTATATACGTGGAAGCACTTCATTGACCTACACAAGAATCAGAGGAGTTACGACTTGTCTAAACAAAACGACAGTATGGCTCGTTGGAAACATTATGCCAGAAAATACCGATGTCTGCTCACACTAGATTTCAAGTTTCAAGGTAAAATTCTTGGGGGAATGTTATACCAAGGTTGTTGATTTGTGTGAAAACCACTGGAAAAAGAGTTTAAGATCCTTGATTGATATCACTCCAATGGTATTCCCAGTGGTTATATAAATTTATTTCAAGAATGCTTGAACTTTTCGCTACTTTATGATGTTGCTCCAAAGAGATTATTATTATTATTAATATCATTTTGCTTCTTTTGCTCTTGTTTGTGATTTTGGCATTTTCAACGTAATTTAGAAGAGTATTATTCTTGTTACATTTCTTGAATTGCATCGCGAGGATTGCATATGTCTTCATGTTTTTGCTGAAGTTTGTAAAAAGTTCATTACTGATTTTTCTAAACACTAAATGCCTTTGGAAATTTTTGTTTTATTCATTGGTTATGGCATAAGAAGCTGAAATATGTTTGTTTTCTTCTAAATATATGATGAGGAGAATCATTAATATTTATTTATTCAATTGAATTGAATATTGTAAACCTTACATTTTGGACTTTGTTTTTGTAAGAGATACAGATATACTAGCAGACCATTTATTATTAGCTAAATTTTGATCTGAAACTTTCTCTGTATAATATTCGATCAATGTGATTAATATTCACCACTGAATTGAGTGTATTGACAAGGAAGATTACGTTGAAAAATGAATATATTTTGTGTGAAATAAATGCTCTTATCATTATAAGGCTACAGACATTGATGTTCATATATATATATTTATATATGTTTCTTTTTTGATTTGAGAATAATGAAAATGAATCCACCCTTCTTTTTTCTTTCCAGCGATACCACCTTGGTATTTGCAAAACAGGAAGTTACGCCTTGACGAGGAAGCAAAACAGTAAGAATATTGTGTGAAAACTTTCTTCATGCAGCATTAAATTCAAGCCTGTCATGTGGAGAATTTTTCCCTCTAATTATTTAGCGATGCTAAACACTCATCCGGCAGTGTTAGACTCTTTTCCTTGCTAATGAGCATAGCACAACATGAACCCTCTATTTGGGGGGATGGGGGGGGGGTCATCGCGTTCTATCAGTAGCTGCTTTGTTATGAAGAGGCATACTTCAATTAAATTTTAGGACCAATCAGAAAAAAGATCAGTCTTTACTGCAGAGTTTAAACTGAATTCAAGGAGGAATTGAAAGCTTTGTGAGAGCCCGCCAAAATTTGAAGTTGTTTTGTTCCAGCAATCAGACATCGAGTAAATGTCGTTCAAACGCGGTTAAGTTGGTAATTTTTTAGTCTTTATTATATGTTAAAACCATGTTTTTATGCCCCTATGCATTTAAGCACTATTTGTTTTAGTACAGGGACTCCCTTGTGAAAAAATGGCAAATTTACATATGCCTAGCAGACACAAGCGATCAACAAGTCAGTTTAATATTTTATTCCATTCATTTACTGTAGCGTATGTTCAATGGTGGGGGGGGAGTTATACCTTATGAATGTAAGTTTTGTGAAACCTGATATGTGGGTAATTTAATTACGCAGTTCATTATAGCGTGATTTGCATTCTAACACAGGTGGCTGGTAAACTGTAGAATATTAATCTATCTCCGAAATAGCCAGATATAGCTCTAAAATACCTAAATTGATCACGGTTTGGTTATAACGTGGTTGGCTTTCTTGCACCCCAACATCTGCATTATAACTGGAGACACCTGTATTAGGCTGTTATATATGAAATGTTGTTTGTCTTTTTTAATAGTAAGACTGGTCTGGTTAGTCACTCAGTAGAAACCATCATGCAGCCAATGTCTGTTGGCCGTATGCCTTGTTAGAAGTAGTCAATTGAAAAAATTATAAAAAGAGGGGATCAATGAATAAGTCACTTATCTTGCCTTTTGTTGGGCAGTGATCACTTAAAAAAATTGTCTGAATTTTCAAAAATCGTGTGAATGCACACAAACCAAGTGATCAGTTTAGAATAAACTTACATTGGAAATCACCCCCGCACACATACACACAAACACAATAAAAACTTATTTAGGGGTGGGAATTTTAGAAAAAAAATAAAAAACAACTTTTTTCCAAGACATAATAAGGAGTAAACGTTCAAATTGTCAGCCCCTAGCTCCATTGGTACAGCCCGTACTCATGGTACATATAGCTAGCCAGAACCACTTGAAAACCAAAGAAACCTATGTTGACAGTTTTGGTTGACAGTCTAACAGATATATATGTTTTATATTTGGAGCAAATATGTATAAATCTGTCATCAATTTCATTATATGATGAATCCCAATGCTCAACAATTCAATCTGAGCAAAACTATTGTTAGACATGTGATATTTCATTCGAACATTCTCTCTGATAAATGTACCTTAAATAGCAAGAAAAAGAACTGACTCTATTCGAAAACAGCAATGTGGTATATACATTTTTGACAGTATCTGCCTACATTTGTGTCTCTAATAAACCAATTTGTTTCCATTCGAGTTTTCAAGTTGATCCCCGTTAAAACAACTGGAACAAAAAAAAATGATTGCATCAAAAATATAACGAAAAATATTGTCCAGAATGCAATAGTTATATATATATATATATATATATATATATATATATATATATATATGGAGTGTATATAAACACTGTATTGTCTGCTTTCTTTTTTTCTCTCTTTCTTTCTTCCTTTCTTCTTTCTTGTACTTTCTATTTCTTTTATCTCAAGAATTGATCTAAAAAAATGGAATATGACTTAGTGTGGTGTAAAAAAGGAAAAAGTATTCCTCTTCCTTTGCCCACTCTTTGAATCCTATCTATCTTTACCAACGCTATAGACCAACTTGAAAAAAAAAAAAGAATGCTATATCTCTATAACCACCCTCTCTTCAGGTCACTTAATACTGTTGACCGATTAGAAAATTAGTATTAACATCAAAATTTCCCCTTCTGAAAACATGTAGATGCATGTTACATCAATGATTATGAAGAAATACAATCGAAACACGTTGAATGAATAGAGAAGCAGAGATATTTAGAAGGGAATTTTGCATCTGCTTTAGTAAGACAGGTCCGTGTGATTCTGAAGATTTGCGGGCTTCTTTAAACATCAAAAGCACAGACTTTGCAGTAAACATGGCATGCTGAATGATAGCTAAAAATGGCTAGCTATCTGTGTTTAGTTTAGATCTTTTCATGAGTGCTCATTTTAAGAGCTATCTGCTTCTAACTTTATGAAAAGATGTCCTTGTTTATCCTGCGCTTATGGTAAATTGCTCGTTTCTGCTCTAAACAGAAAATATATATTTGGCTTTAGTCTTATTTGAACAATAAAAAGAGTTGATTTTGAGCCACAACATAAACAATGAAAAAAACTGCAAATATTTAATCAAAATCTAACCATTCTAAACAATAAACCTTTCTCAATGATCTTCTCATGATAACATACCATCAGCTTACTGGTTACAAATTCAGTGAAAGCCTGGACGATGGCTTCCCTATTATTGGACTTTTTCAATACCGATAAGGAGTTCTCAATGCTTGAAAACTTGATAATCTGCCAGAGAAATGTCCGGTGAATTTTTAGGGTACTACAAGACTTTCTATCTTAGTGCAATTTTCTCCTCTTAACTGTATATGTGATTAAATTCTACAAGAACAAACTTTGAAAATCATTTTTAATAGTGGACCATTGTATAGAAGTTGATATGCCAAAACTGATTCATAATCAGAACCTTGGATACGCTGTTGAAGACATGAATTGAATTAACCTGTTTGATATACACCATCATTAGTTAGCAGTTAATTTCCTATAAAGCCACATTCCTTTTTTAAGAAACCCTCAACCAAAACTCTCAAGATGGGTTTTTTCAGTTTTTAAGTTGGTCTGGTTGGCTATGTATGAATTGTGCATACAGGCCACGCAAATGGAGCTAGAAGGCTGAAAATTTCAATATTTACTTCTCATGTCTAGAAAAAATGATTTTTTTTTTTTTTTTTTTTTTTTCAAATTCCTCCCCTAAATAGGTTTTTAGTGGGGGTTCAATTTGCAGTGATAGTTTATCATAAACTGATTCTTTGGTTTGTGTCCGGCAACACTCACACTTGTTTTGTTGAAAATTCAGATTTTTTTTTTCTAGTGATCACTGCCAAACAAATGGTGAGAGAGGTAATGTATTCTTTAATCACCACTTTTTCCAATTCTTTAATTGATCACTCCATAAAAGACATTGGCACATGATGGTTTCTATTGAGTCACTAACCAGACCTGCAGTTTTTTGTTTTGTTTTTTTTCCCCTCTAAATCTGTCCGTTGATAATCTTCAGAATTCTCACTGATCTTTTATTTGCAGTTCTGACACGAAGAAGGAAAAACGGGACAAAAATGACCCCCTTCTCGAAATGCACTCGTATCTCCGCAAAAAAAGCAAGAATCCCAAAAAGGACAAGGTGAGCCCCATGTGGACCTATCAATTCTCGAAAGTTAATCTTTAGCGCATGGGTGGTCCTTTTCACCTCAGCCACTTGTTAATGAAATATTTCAATGCAAATAGTATCTCTACCACTTCTTAACGCTTTTCATTTTCCAAAATTAAACAAACTCTCTGTCACACGCTGATGAAATATTTCGATGCAAAAAAAAAAAAAAAAAATGTTTCCTTTTAGAAATGTGTGTTTAGCAACTTCGAGAGCCCATAACTTACAAATCTGTTCATGTAGGAATGAATTTGACATGATAACTTTGGAATTCACACACACTTACGTTTGGTGAATGGAGTCATTTGCAATGGCAGGACAAACTTTACGTTTTGCTTGGCGAACAAAGTCGCCCACAGAGTGATCCATCTTTTGCTCATTAATTTCTGCTTTGGGTTTTTCCGCACAATTTTCATCCCTAGGAGGTGATCCGAGATCATAATATGGTTTCTCCCAAAATGTCTATGGTGTCCAAGTAGTAACTGCAGACATCAGGCAATGAATCTGATCCTATACATTGATTCTTTCAAACAAGTTTCCTTATCTTATTTATTTTTATCACTCTACACACTAGCTTCCTTTCTGTCTGCATTCAAGAAACAAGCTTTAATTGTCATTTTTTGAGGACCCGTGGATACTTATTCAGTGATCACCCCTTTTCCCCAATTTTTTAATTGTCACCCCCCAACACAGCATCCTGCCAAAAGACATTAGTAACGGTTTCTATTCAGTGACTAACCAGACCTGTTTTTATTATTTTTCAGAGTGAGAAAAAACGGCATAAAAGAAAAGAGAAATATAAGAAATCGTCTCCATCTTCCCATACATCCCTTGAGCAGTTGAGAGCAGAGCGTCTCCAGCGAGAGAAGAATGAGAGAAGCCGGGCACAGCAATTAATAGCAAAGATGAAGGGAGAAGAAATACCGAGTAAATCGGACAAGGACTCTGATCTTTCTGACCGTGACAGGCAGTATAATTCCCAATTCAACCCTTCATTTGCCCGACGGAAGACTGACAAAAGACACTATCATAGATGATTTGTTTCTGGATACTTCTTCATTGATAAATAAAAAATTAAAAAATCTTTTCTAAAATTTGGGTACTTTTCTTCCTCAGAGGAAAAGCATTAGACATTATTTACAGAAGAAATGCATTGCTAATGATTTTTACTGTAGAAATGCATTGCCAATGATTTTTACAATAGAAATGCATTGTTAATGATTTTTACTGTAGAAATGCATTGCCAGTGATTTTTACTATAAAAATACATTGTCAACGTCCTTTGCTCTGAAAAGTGCTTTGCTACTGATTTTTTACTATAGAAATGCATCGCGAATGATTTTTACTATAGAAATGCATTACCAATGATTTTTACTAAAGAAATGCATTGCCTATGATTTTTACTATAGAAATTCATTGCCTATGATTTTTACTGTAGAAGTGCATTACCAATGATTTTTACTGTAGAAATGCATTGCTAATGATTTTTACGAAAGAAATACACTAAATTATTTTTGCTGTAGAAAATCATTGTGAATGATTTATATCAGTGGTTTCAAAACTTTGTACCATAGACCCCTGGGGACCCATCTGATAATAGTATAGGGTCCACAGTTGTAAATTTGAATTAACACCTTGAATCTAAAATTAGGATTGTTTTTGTTTTCAAGTATAAGCCTTTCTGATTTTTGCTTTTCGTTTGGAAATACTTATCTTGAATTACCAGAAAAGGCCTTTCAGAAATGACTTCCTTCTTGTACAACTTACCTTAGCGGACTTTTGTCAAGTTGATGTGTACAAAAAATAAACTACAAAACTAAGTGAGAGTTGATCATGATTTGAGAATTTACATATCAAAGATCAAACAAAACCCAGCATTGTGATTTCTTGTGGCAGAAAAACAAGATCTATTGCACAGCTATAGGGAAAAATAAAGATAGAAAATTGTACACAGACCTGTAACATATATTAGGATTTGAATAAATTTAATACATTTAAAATGAAAATGATTTTTAAAGGTCTAGAATTATTTACAGTCTGAAAAAAAATAATATAGATAAGGGTCTGTCTGAATATTTCCTTTATAGAAGGAGTCCTTGAGTTTTCAATGTTTCGAAACCAATGATTCATAATACAGAGATGCATTGGTAATTATTTTCATCACAGATATGGATTGGAAATGATTTTATTATAGAAATACATTGGCAATAGAAAAAAAACTTCTATTGATTTCTTTTACTATAGAAATTCAACGGTCATGATTATTATTATTGAAATACATTTATTGCTATAGAATAATCGTAGCCATCAAAGATGGCAAAGGATTCTATCTTTTTTTATATTTCATACGTGCATGTGATTGTTTGGTTTTCCAAACGCTTCTGGCCATACTGTTTTGTCTACAGATTTGAAAATTGGCATCAGTACTCCACATTTTTATGATTTGTTGAAAAAAGTTTTTTTTTCATCTTTTTGGGACATTATTCCGACATGCTCATTAATGACATTTGAATGGTTTCTTTACTTTATTTTAGATGTTTTCCATTGGAAAATGCCAGTGGTGTCATGAATAGAATTTATTCTGACCATATTTATTCTTCAATGGAATTTTTTCAACAAGCTTTATTAGTTAGAGGAAACACCAGTGAAGAAACATTCAAATTTTTATAACAATATTTTTAGATGTGGCCACATTTTTTTGCTTTTTGGTCTGTTGATCTATCGGTCCCAGTCACGTTAACAGAAATAAGAAGGAAGGAAGAGGTATGTTATCATTTAGGGTGTGACCTCATTAAAAGACGTGACATCTATTCTGATCGATTTTTTTACTAGCTGCCAGAGATGTCATAAAAGAAAATATTCAAGATATTTATAATTTCTATTCAAGAATAATACCTGTAGAATATTCCTAAATTGCAATATTTTACAAGCATGAGAATCAATTTAATTCAAAGAAAGACTATTTGCTCTTCTTCCTCTTTCTTCTGCTACCATAGATGGTGGACATATTGTTGAACTTATGGTTCTTGTTATATCAACCAAAAGAATTGATGCTACTTTTGTGTGAACAAATACATTTTTTTTTAAAATCTTTGATTCTTTTGAAAGAAATGAATGTGGGTCAGGTTGAAATTTTTCTTTTAACTTGAATCAATTTGCGGCAATCTTTCCAATCAGAATGGTCATTTTGAAAGGCTAAAAATGGCTAGATATTTATTTTAGAAGACCCAAATTTGGGTAGATTCTATTTCCAGGTAACTATATATGCAGTGTTGCCAACTCTGAAAATATTTTCATACTAGTTTGACTTCCAAAAAGCACTTGATAACAAAAATGCCTGAAAAATGCTAAAAATGGCTATAATGTACAAGCATGCTTGCACTAATTTAGCGATTTTATCACCAAAGCAAGAAACACACTAAATTTAGTGCAAAAAGTACTGAATTAGAAACACTGTGTATACTCTCAAATTTCCAACTTTAGGCACTTTTTGATAAATCTAACCACTTTCAGCCATTCAAGCCATGCTAAGAGGTACCTGTCAATATAGAGCTACTCTCTGACTTTCAACCAGTTTCCATTCTGACTGGCTGGTCTTATCTCGAAACAGTCGTAAGTTCGATTAATTTTTGTATGAGTCTTTGTAGGCTAAAACCTTATTATTACAGAAACAAACGCTGCAAAATGCTATCAAAAATTGTGTGGACAATATTTCAGATTTTGAATGGTCTTTTTCTCATATCCTTCCAAGTGAGAAGGAAAAGTCACAAATTTCAAAACAAAATTCTTCTGCTGTTTGAGACTTCCTCATACAAGTTGTATTCGAAGCAAAAGGGTGTTTGGAATTCATGACTTAAATATGAACAATATAGATGCAATTCTTGCGGACAGTATTAAAAAATGAGTATATTATTTGATTTTAAGTAAATTTTCAATAAATTTTCAATATCTATTCATTAGAGGACAAATTTTTTTTTTAAATGATTTTTCATATCAAATATAGAAAAAAGTGAATTTCTTTTTCATATGATTCTTATGTTGATGCGATTCATATCTTATCATATACATGCAATTTCCCCGGCCAGTATGAAAAAATGAGTACATTATTAGATTTTAAATAAATTTTCAATACTTATTTATTAGTGGACAAATTTAATTTTAACTTATTTTTCATATCAAATATGGAAAAAAGAGAATTTCTTTTTCATATGATTCTTATGTTGATGTGATTCATATCTTATCATATACATGCAATTTCCCCAGACAGTATGAAAAATGAGTACATTATTACATTTTAAATAAATTTTCAATACTTATTTATTAGAAGACAAATTCATTTTTAAATAATTTTTCATATCAAATATGGAAAAAAGAGAATTTTTTTTTTCATATGATTCTTATGTTGATGATCTGCCTTATCTCATATTTGTTTTCGTTGAATTTTCCACATTCAAAAGATAAATCCCTCAAGATGTTAATTATGTTTATCTTAGAAAAGCACCCCAGAACGATGTGTCTTACTTTGGGAATTAAAAAAACAGAAAAATGAAGTAAAATATTTTTCTTCTCTGCAATTTTTTCAGTTTTATCCAACTAATAATTTAGGCTTTTGATCTGGGGGGAAAAAACATTTTTCTACTCAATATATTTTTTAAAAGAGCGAAGCCCGATTTTTTGCTAGTATTTTTTAAGATAATTTTAGATAAAAGATCTATTTTTTTGTTTTTGATAGTTTCTTCAGATAATTACTTCTGGTACACGAACGAGCTATGGTACATTTATGCAAGGTACAAATTTTTTTTTCCCTCTTTTCCACATTCAAGCATTTTTAATGGTGGGTACCCTGTGTAAGCTTCATTAGCCAGTTGAATTTTCCAAAACCAAAGTGCCTTAGAATAGAATCGTAGTCAGTTAGGATGCCTGTACATAAGGAATAACTTTATTTAGTTATCTATTTACCCTTAAAAAAATGATGGTGTTGTTTATCTACCAATCAGCACTAAGGAGCTGAAAGCTATTTCATGGGGCAATTTATCTCTAATAAAAGCCTAAAGTCTGAATTGAATTAAATAGAACAAAAAAATTGTCCACAAAAACAATATTTCATTTTTAGATTTCCAATGTAAGATATCCATATAGATCCTGTGATACTTTGTTTTAAAAATAAGCCAAATTTCTCCTGGGAATTATCTTTTAAAATATATAAAATCCATTGGAGTTGTAGTGATCTCAATTTAATAAAAAAAAATTTATATATACATAAAAAAGGATTTTATCAGAATAAAAATATAACTGAATCATATATCACAGTTAAACATTCTATACATACACATACACACTTCCTCTCTCTCTCTCTCTCTTTCTTTCTCACTTTCCTTCTCTCATTTGTTTATTTACCTGGAAAGACCATGACTAAATTTGGAAACAAAACACACCTGAGAATTCACTGAAGGCTAAACATTTTTCTTGAAAATTACCCCTTTTTACCATAAATGGCAGGAATTCCCAGAAAAAGATCTAAAGTTCTAAAAAAAACAACCCCCAAGATCACATGAAATTTTTAGTGTTATCATTTATATTTTGATATAGTATGCAGTGATTGAAGGCTTGATAATTTGTAATGTATTTTTTAGATAGTTGTAAGTTAATTTTCTGAAAAATTTAGATATTTTTAGATAATTTTTGCCTCAGTTTTGGATACGAAAATTTTTCACGAACTGTCAACACACTTCGGTGGCCATTTTAGAAGTGTTTCTCATTAGAAAGAAGCAGGAATTTTTTCGTCTCCAACGTTAACTGTTTTATTTTAGTGAAGGTCCCCTTGAAAGGTAAGAAAACAGTTTTATCTTGCTTTTTTATACATATATCTACTACAGATCAGTTTAATCACCATTGCTGGGTTTAGGTCATTCGTATCATCTGACATTTATACGTATCCATCTATTGAACTAGCTGAACTACACCCAGCCCTTATTGTTCAAAGTAGAAACTTGAAATTTCGCACACAAACTCCCCTCAATGAATAGGAAAAATATTTTTTGTTTTGTTTCTTGGAAATTACCCTCCTGAATAGGTTTTTTTGGGGGGTTCAATTTACATGAAAAGTTCATGCCAAACTGGTCCCTTAGTTTTTGCCCAGTATTTTTTGTTTTTTTTGTAATCATGAATTTATGATTAAAATCTGACTGGTAGTATTTTTATCATGGTAATTTGATTTTACCACCCCTTGTTCTTAATTTGCGAGATAAAATCAGCATATATTGATGATGATGATTAATGATTTTTCTTGGAATGCTAGTATCATTTTGAAACTGAAACTAAGTTGCCAAGTCTTTTCCTTCATCAAGTAGTTTTCTAATATATTGTTCTTTTATTCAGAATCCATTCAATTTTATTCTTTTCCCCTTTTCTTCTTAAACTTTTAATAAACCTAGAACCTGGTTATTTCTTCAAAATTCCTTCATACATATCTTGCCTCGCTGATAATACTAAGAAGCCAGTCAATGGCTTGTGTTATTTAACGTGGTGTGCACAGGTATCCGGATTGTTACTTAAAGGCTCTCTTCTTATAAGATTAGTAGTCAATAATATTAATTTACTTTTAAATCATTTTCACAACCAAAGTACTTTAATGTAAATTGTAATCAGTCAAGATGCCCATTTGTTGGACGTTATCTTATTTATTGATTTATCTATTTATTTACATTAATATATCAATACATCAATGATATCATTTAGATCTCAGTTGCTTTTAGTAACTAACACATTAATCATTATTGAGCCTTGATTTATTTACTGAATCCCTATGGGGACTACAACCTTGAAAATTTGCATGAGTGCACCATTAGGCTCCATCTAAAAACATCTTTTTTTGTTTTTTTCAAAAAACTGTATTTTTGGATTATTTTGGACCAACAATGACCAAGCTGGTGTTTTTTAGATAATTTTAGATAAAAGATCTATTTCTTATTTTTTTGCTTCGAGACATGTACGGAATGACTCTATGTAAATAAACTACTATTTGTACACAACAAACTGTTTCTCCTACTACTTTTCACAGTACAGCTCTCTTTCTTTTTTCTTCTCTCTCACTGTATATATATATATATATATATATATATATATATATATCAATGATCCTCTGTTCAGGGTTGAGCACTCTTTAAGTGAGGTAACTCAACCATTGTAAGTTTATGCAATGCTCTTCCATAGAAATAGAGCACTCTGATGGATGGGGAATTTATGCGTAAATAAATATATTGCTAAAAAATTCAGCCTTACTGACCGTCCAGTTCCGTAACTCAGAGGTAGGATATCGGCCTCTGGGTCTGAAGTGAATGTTTCAATCCTGCCTCATGGTACTGGATGGGATTATGGAAAGTCTATAGACACACTAAAGAAATGTAATACATCAAAACAGCTGTCTGTGGATGACACAATGATATATATATATATATATATATATATATATATATATATATATATGATAACAGAGTATATGTGAAACAGGGGAAAAAATACTGGAAAAAAAATTATATAGATTGCATTGACAGATATCAGGAAATTGGTGTCAGAAATGACACAAAAAAGTTTTTTAATGCTAGGTGTTGAAAGCTATAAAGCTTTCTAGACTATGTATACATACATGTATGCGTATGTTCTATTTATAGAAGAAGTTTATTTAATCAATTAAGATTTTTCAAATTTGTCCAGTAATTTTTGTTTTTTCTTCATAGTAGGTTATAATGGCCAATGGAATAATCAGTCGTCCTTTTGAAGGTAAGCCCGTCTCTTTCACTCTATCTGACTGTATCTCTCACTCTCGCTCGCTCTCTCTCTCAGTCTATCTGTCTGTCTCTCTTTCACTCACTTTGTCTTTCTCTCTCTCTCTTGCTCACATTTTCTCTGTTTCTCTCTCTCTCTCTGTTTCTCTCACATTTTCTCTGTTTCTCTCTCTCTCTCTCTCTCTCTCTCTCTCTCTCTCCCTCTCTTACTTTGCCAGTTTTTTACACTTCCCCTCTCTCTCTCATACACTTTCTCTGTTTCTCTCTCTCTCTGTTTCTCTCACATTTTCTCTCTCTCTCTCTCTCTCTCTCTCTCTCTCTCTCTCTCTCTCTTACTTTGCCAGTTTTTTACACTTCCCCTCTCTCTCTCATACACTTTCTCTGTTTCTCTCTCTCTCTGTTTCTCTCACATTTTCTCTCTCTCTCTCTCTTTCTCTCTCTCTCTCTCTCTCTCTCTCTCTCTCTTACTTTGCCAGTTTTTTACACTTCCCCTCTCTGTTTCTCTATCTCTCACTCTGTCAGTCTCTCTTTTAACGGTAAGTAATTTTCTTTACACTTTCATGACTCAAAGGTATTGATTATCGGATTTCTAATCTTTATTGTTTACATGGTTGTCCGTTGAGGGATAGATTTTGCATTCCCCCGGAAAAAATTCTACAACCGATTAAATCATTCGCTCCACTCATTTACAATGATAAGATAATGTAAGTAATCTTCAAGAAGAGATACCTTTAAACGATAATCAATTCAGAATTTGTTAATTTTTTTCATTACTTTACCAAACGGTGAACAAAATCGTCTCATGTAAAATTCTAAAATTACCCAATTTCAAAACTTTGTTTCTGTATAACTCTAGTTTCTTTTGGGCAATCAAGAAAAAAAGAAAAAGCTCTCAGAAAATGCATCGATTGTGGTCCTACAACCCGTGAAAAATTTTAAACTGATCATCCTGATAATAGCACAATCAGAAATAAAGAATAAGCCTCCATCAAATATTCTTTTTTGCCTCCCTGATCCCCCCACCCCAATATATCTAGAGAAATTGCTGTGATCACCCATGATGGTCAATTAATAGCATGATACCCGTAGATTATTTGCATATCGATAAATCATACAAATATACCGTCAAACCCATGTCCAAGCCTGGAGTTGACTATATCTTTCCCTAGTAACAAGAACAGTCCTCACCTAATTTAGGGGAGGAAACTCTTCAATCTTTATCTATCCCATCATGATAAACCGAACCGATATGTAAAATTAATATTTCCCTACCATGATTTGAAATCGCAACCAAGTGATTGCTGGGCAGCTCTCTTACCAACTGAGACAGAATAACAAATGTTATAAATATATTCAAATTTATTTATCATATATACTGTACAAAGGATGTATTAATCATCTTCAGTCAGAACAGATATAAGATTGGAGTTTACAGCCAGGCTTGTATTTGAGTATTCAGAAAGTAATTAAATATTTCACTGCAATAAATTATAAGCTAACCAACAAAGGCAAAAAAGGGCTTAATGTCATGAAATGATGACTGGATTTAGTTCATCATCTCTTCAATCGAATAGTGTATTGTTTATAGTGTATATTGAAGTTTACCCCATGGAGAATGGAGAATTTAAAGATTAAAAACAACACAAATTTGTTTGACAAGGAATTGAAAATTCGCTTTCCCATCAGGTTTCTCAGTGATGTTTCTAGGGTAGAAGTCACTCAGCTTGTCACTGCCAGTATTACCAACTCCGGAAATTTTTTGTGCTAAATCATCCTGCAAAAAATGTCAAAAAACACCAAAACACACTAAAAAAAACTGTTAACTTTTTTATGACCATTCTTAAATTTTAAAAATGGCTAGATTCATCAATTCATTATGGGAACCTTGAGCTGGCCTTCATCTCCTTCGCCAGTTGGTTTGTGCGACTGTAGTTGACTGGTCGCTGTATCACTGCCTCAAGTCGCCCCTACCTCGCCCACGTTGTGTCCAGATCAGAGGGGGTGCAGCTGTCAACTAAAAGACTCTGCAGCACTGGAACAAAGACCCCTGGAGGTGTCACAAGTTGAGAAGGAACAATCGACACTGGGTGTTGATATGCAACAAGATTTCTATCAATATTATTACAGGTTGACTGGTCAAAATATACGCTGATGAGAGTGAGGACTCTATGGAATGACTATCAGTCTGTCTTTCAGATTATCTATTTGATATCTCTTGGTATGTCTGTTGGTATAGCTCCAACAAAGTTCTAGAGTCGAAATTATTAGTCATTCAGGGATTCCATTTGATGTCTCGCAGTATATCTATGGGTATAGCTTAACCAAAGATATAATCTTCTGGGGGTCAGGATATTGTGGTGACAAAGAATATGGAATCCCATTCCGTGTCTCAGCAGTTTCTCTGCATCTCACTCTACTCTACTCAAAAATATGTGGCTTATATGATATCCAGCTCCCCTTGTGGTTGGGGCCAACAGCTGAAGGGTTTATGATTGATTTCTTCCCTTCTCAGCTGGTAAATATTGAAATCATGCTAGCCTAAGCAATCTTCATTCTAATCTCTCCAAATTTGGGAATCCATAATTTTCCTTTGGGAAATATGTGTAGGCAATAGGCGGAGCTAGATCCCCTGGCAATTAATTTACCTGCCCAGAAACTAAAGATATTTTCCTAACAAAAGCAATTAATAATCATACATCTGTAATCTGCTCAGGCCTTGCTTACTTGACACCTTAGTACAAAAATATTTTCCAGACTCTGGGATTTTTTAAAACCTTTCAAACAAGGCAATTAATTATACACCTGGGTTCTGTCCAGGCATTGCTGGTCCGACACTTTACTGCAAAGGTATTTTCCTGACTCGGGGATTTTAACCCTCTCCAACAAAGGTGACTTATCACACATCTGTATTTTGTCCAAAATCCTTTAGATAACCATTCTGATTTGTAAGTGCACTCAACCTTGCAAGGTTATCTTATTTCCACTCTCAGATTTTTCCAATTTACCCTTCAATTC
Organism: Thysanoteuthis rhombus; assembly: GCA_963457665.1. Taxonomy (NCBI): domain Eukaryota; kingdom Metazoa; phylum Mollusca; class Cephalopoda; order Oegopsida; family Thysanoteuthidae; genus Thysanoteuthis; species Thysanoteuthis major. The sequence continues at coordinate 7,929,418 of OY735242.1, forward strand.
CATAGTGTCACAAATTTTCTTCTTTCTAAAAAAGGCTTGAAAATGGCTAAAGATTGGCTGAAATCACAGAAAAATAGCGCTAAAAGTAGCAGTAAATGTGGAATTTTCATGCTGCCAAAGGATCATGGTGTCACCCCTTTAATGTTGTCACCTGGGGTACCATGTCCCACTCCATACGCCAGAGGACCTGCTGGCATTGATAATGATATGGTTTCCGTCATTGATTAAAAGTATTCAATTAAATTTCCCTAGCATTTGTTTTTTATATCACTTTTGAAAATGTGTAATTTCCAAATTTTTCAAACACAAAAATAGATAATTACTTTCTGAATACTCAAATATTACAGTATAAACGTATTTATTGCAAAATGAAAACACATACCTTGAATGAAATTCATTTTTATGTCAATCTTCTACAACTCATTTAAATTTCTGTTGGATCAATAATTTTATAACAAGGCAGCAGAATTAGATATAAAACAAATTTCTTTTTTGATATTTTATGCATTTCTTTTTGTAAAAATTAACAGGTCTACAAAACAAGCTCTAGGTCACACAACATTTTTGGAATATAGTTTAAAACCTGCGCCAGTATGATATCACTCTCATGGGACCCTTTTCTTGGGGTAAAATGAAATTTTCTTGGAGGGCTTTAGATTCAACCACTTGAGCAAATTTTCCATTACTATAGATGTCCCCTATTATATTGCAGGTTTTGGGGTCCAAAGAAGCTTACCACAATATAACTGAGTAATAATTACCAATATAGCCAATTTAACTGTTTTTGAGCTAAATCTAGCCGTTGGGGGGGGGCTAGATTTTGCTCTTTTAGGCTGGTTTCATATTTTGGAGTCCAATATCCAGTCACTTTGTATCATGAACCATATTATGCCGAGTTAAGCCTGTAGAAGACTTTTGAAAGCATAAGAATAATGCTTACTCAAAGAACTGGATCAAATTCAAGGAAACCTACACATCCCTTCCCCAGGTTATGTCTCAAGATCAGTATTAGATTTAGATGTTCAGGACCAAGGGCACTTCAAGTCTGGTGAGCCCCTCATCCACAGGAATAAAAATACTTGGCAAAATCACAAAATTTACACATTGCAGTCCGTTTATTGCATGTAATTGGAACTGTCAAGTAATACATACATATTTCAAACATGTAATTAGCATGAAATTGAGAACTGTAACAATATATAACTGAAGATGCAAGGTAGAAAATTTGATCCCTAAGAAGAAGTACAGTCCTTCCTACAGAGCTTGCAGTGTTGATCAATTTTCATAACCCATACTTCAATTACTGTAGACCCAAATTACAAGCTGTCATTTTATTAATTCATTCAAAACATTAAAATGCATTCTAATGAAATTAATTCCAAAATGTATTCTGAGCAGTAATTATCAATTTGTTTTTTATTAAAGAAACTAATTTTTTGATTACTATATTTTTGTATAGAGGGGATCAGGGTAAATTGACCTCCCCTTTAGATCCAGCACTGCTCAAGACTATATATCCAGTGAGGCTAACATTTAAAACTGTTTTATTGATGTGATACTCTCTTTTTTGATGTCACTTTGCGATTGTATACTGGGTATGTCATGATGAATGCAACCCTATGGATAAAAGGTTGGAATTAGTACATATGTAAATTTTATGCTGCAATATTTGTCACAGTATTTAGCAGTTGGAATGATTGCATCATGCACTAGCCTCATATCAGCATCCATTCCTTTGTGATCTGTCTGCTATGTCCTTTTCCTATACAATGAAACCTACAACCAGGTTGAAGGAAATCACTTTTAACATCTGTCATCAAGTTGGAAAGATAAGTATCTAAGAAAACCCTGATTATTTCAATCAGGGGAAGCCACGTAATAAGAACCCTAGTCCGACAAAATCACTTGATCATCAACTTCTCATCTTCTTATTTTATAAGTCAAGTCTCTTATTACAGACCTTTATTTTACACATTGAAATGACTGTACATTCACTAGTCATTACTAAAAAATCTTTTTTCATATCAGTTTTAAAATTCATGTAAACATGAATAGATTCTGTAATATTGTTACACACAAAAACTCTTGTCATTCATTCATGTGATTTGTTTCTCGTTCTTTTTCGTAGAGGGTGTAGAAAAGGTGTTGACATTTTTTAAAGAAAATAAAGAAGAGATAGCCTTTTCAGAACTTAGAAGAAAATCCTTCTTCTCAGAAAAAAAAGATTTGAATATGGTTCTGTATGCAATGGCGGAAAACAAATTTATCCAACGAATCAAAGATTCACCGCCAATCTGGCAAAAAAATGCAGAAAGTGTATTAACAGGTAAATTTATTTTCTTGTATTCAATGTTTCAAATTTTGATCTTTGATGTTTTATTATCATATACCAATGTATTCATTTTAGTGCCTGGTGTTGGGAATCGTGAGGCTTAGTCTTTTAGTGTCCATCATTGGACATAGAATTTCTCCAAGACTTCTCCAAACCTCTCTATTGTGGGCGTCGCAAAGCCAATACTTTACCAACTTGTCTAGTTTGTCACGCCATTTTATATTTTGTCGGCTATGGTTTCATATGTGGTTTCTAGGGATCCAAGTTGTGATTGGTGCAAATTCTCGCAACATGACCAGCCCATCGCTATTTGATTTTTCTAATGGATTTTATATCTTGTGCCCCTGTCTATCCTCTAATATACTGTGCTGTGTTGTGATCTCTCCATGTGAGATTGAGCTTGATTCTCTCCTGTGAATGTTGTACATTTTCAGTTTGAGGGTTAATTTTTTGGTTAGGTTCCATGTTTTAGCTCCACAGGTGGATATCAGGAGGATGCAAACTCATCTTTTTAAGACTAATGGGATCTTCTTGTTCTTGAAGGTTGAGCTTGATCTACCAAAAGCCTATCATCTTTGAGTAGTTCTTTGCTTGATTTCTTCTTCTCTATGGAGACTAATTGTCCCACTTCTCAAGTTCTCACTTCTCACTTCTTTTGTTGGTCTCAAAATGGCCATATTTGAAAAAAATATTATCTATTGGATTTGGGGGGTGCTTATAGTGCTTGAGAATCACCTACGGCACTGGTTCACTTCAGTCATCCCTGATGGATACCTCTGTGATTGAACACAAATCCTAGATATTACCTTACCATACATCTAGTTTCTAAACCCCATTTTTGTCACTGCTAGTGTCTTCATCTTGATTGTTATAATCACAATGTTTGAATCATTGAGCCCTCTGGCCTTCTATAAGGGTCTTTCGTAATTGGTAACCTTCTGGGAATTTGAATCTTGACTCTTTATTCAATACACTAAGGTAAATTGTTTTCATTCTGTTGTCCACGATAGAGGATATCTCATACTAGCTCTTAGGCAGACAAATGACTTCAAAAAGATGGACTAAGTGGGAAGAATCAATCAGATAAAGATGAATGTAGCTAAATGACTAAATCTGAATTATGTCCACTGATGGGCTTCCATGGCATAATTGGTCAGGTGTTGTCCATGAAAGACAGTTCAAAGGCTAATTCTTCATTTCTGATCCATGCTGGTCACTTAACGGTCATAGAATAGAAAACAATCAGAGTGTTGTGACAAAAATAATGTGAATGTTAAATCTCAGTCTTCAGACAGAATTCAGTCTTCAATGGATGAAAAATTTGGCAGTGAGAAAATTGCCAAATTAGTGCAGAAATGCTCAAACATTTCAGCTATTTTTAGCCATTTTTGACCATCTAAAGCATCTTTTTGGTGTTTTTTGGTCATTTGAGTTTGCAACTCAGAGTTCCAGTCTTGGCAATTTTTTCTGCTGACACTCATAAAATAAGATGAAAGAAGAACAAGAAAAAAATTAATAATACAATCCAAGAGATTCAGATAACTTGAGATTACTATGTCTACTACTGCACAGTATGACATGGAATAAATTGGATGAAGAAAAATGTAGCTGTGTGACTGAATTTGAATGATGTCTGCTGACGGTGTCCAATTTTACACCTTTCATTGCTAAAGGTAGGTCACCAAAAATAGCAAGTGAATAACAAAGAAATTTATACTCTCTAACTTTATGGCAGATTTTGTAGTGTCACAGCCTATTATAATTAATGTATATTTTTAAATATAAGACAAAGTTTTTTCACTAAAATATGGCCTAAAATCAACAATTTGACTTAATCTCAGATCAGTCAAAAATGGCTAATACTTTTGTCTATATGAATGTCAATGGATAGTATACTATGCGTATTGTGTAATATCTATTTCAAATCATTTTTTCAGGTATCACTGATAACAATTGAACTTTAGTAATCCGAAAACAATAATCGATGTTTTGAAAATGGAAGAAATTCATGTTTCAGTGAGAACTGATTAAGGTCTATAAGTAGTGAATTCATAAGAAGGGGGAGATCTCTCATGATGATATCATGCAAAATTATGGACTCGGCTTATTTTCAAGTCAATTGATTTTCTGGAATTTTATGATTGATTTTCAACTTATCTCACACTCATGGTCGACTTATATTCAAAAAATATATGGTAGCAAGTAAAGAATTAATCGTTAATTATTTTTCAACAACACCTTGTCTTATCTCATTTTACCCTTCTCATCATCGAAGATAGGTTTGGAATTAAAATAGATTTTCTATTCTCCAGCATAAAGCCAGGTTTGGTGATGTCACACAATAAAAGATGAGGATATTAGTTGACTGTGGTACTTCTCTTAATGGGGATAATCCGTTCCTAAGAATATTGGGCCTCTAAAATCTTAATAACAGCCTTGTGAATAATGTTTAATGTACTAATTACTTTCTAAATAATGTATAAATACAAATAGACATTTAAATAATATAATGAATAAATGAATAATTTTATTATGATTCACAAAATGTCTGTCAGTCTGGAAATAAGCACCTGGATACTTGATAAATAACTATATTACAAATGAAATCAAGATGATTCTGGATCATTTTATTCTCACTAATTGAAAATGTCACTCAGAGTTTTTTAGAGGGAGATTGGGACCTCTCGGTTTCATTATAAGAGTTATTTGCTGTGAAAGGTACCACTGTATATTTTATATGTTTAAATAGACATAGTTATAACTCTCCAGCATAAAGCAAGGTTTGGTAGTGTCACACGATAGAAGATGAGGATATTAATCTACTTCCAAATTTACAAGGATTTGAAATGACTTCTACCATATTTTATGTCATAGTAGACCCACTTTTTTTTTAAATGGCTAAAAAAAAATCCACTGGAATTCAGCGGCTTTTGCACTCTCTTGTGCGCTCTGAAATAGGTTTTACGTGTCTTCATGTATGCTATATCTATTAAGCATTTATAATTGATTTCAATTGAAATACGAGGATGGGTAAAAAATTTTTCGATATTCTTTTAGATGAGTTAAGGAAGGATATCTATGCAGAAGTCATCCAAAGACTTAAGAAAAGGAACCCCGGTAAGACGCTTCTCTTTTCTTTCATTGTTAAAAACTGACAACCAAAACTGGCTACATAGGTTTCTCCAGTTTTTTAATGATTCTATCTGGCTGACTGGCTCTGAATGTGTCATGTATACATTCTGTACCTAGAATCTAAAGGGCTAAAAAATTGAACATTTACTCCTTCTTATGTTTAGTAGAAATTATTTTTAAACACACCCACCCAAGATTTTTTTTGGTGGGTAGGGTCAATTTACATTGTAATTTTTTGCTAAATTTCTTCTTCAGTTTGCGTCTGTCAGTGTACACTCTTGTTTTTTTTTTTAAATTCGGACTTTTTTAGCAATCACTTCCCAACAACAACGATCACCTTTTTTTTGCAATTTTTTTAATTGATCTACAATTCGAGAAATAAACTGCTTAGTTCCAAATTAAATATTAAGTGGTGTTGATGATCAGATTTCAGTTGTTGGTTTTCATTGAGGAAGCTATGCTCAATGTAGAATTAAGACTCACTTTATGGATATAAATAATCATAGTTGTATGTTTCTATAAAGATTGTATCAAAAGATTATTCTATATCATGCTTGCAAAAACATATCAAGACTGTAAATAAAACACGTCTGCACATCGTGATCATTGGACGTCATACACCACTATAAGCGTGTGTGTGTATGTCTGTCTGTCCATCTGTCACTGGAGTCTACACTCATTTGATGGCTGTTACACTCAAATGCATCACATATATTAACTTTGGGACTTTAGTTTTAGATGCCTGAAATATTTGCTCAATCTCAGGGGTTCTGTACTTCAAAACTGTTTGAGAAACTCAACTCTATTTGATTTTGATTTTTAACTTTGATTATGATTTCTGCCCACTAATTTAGCTTTTGTAGCTCAGTTGGTCAGAGCAGCAAGGTGTGAACCTGGATACCCACTGGAAGCTTATTCTTCATTTCTGATCAACACTGTTAACTCGTTCACTTAAATTAATGACATGAGTACAGTTGTGGCGAAAAGCAACAGAAAAATTAAGATGAAGGAATATGGTAGTCAAAAATTGATAATGATTTTGTAGTACTTATCTGACAAAAATTAATCTCTCCTTATAAAAGCCATTTATTAGTATGTCTAATTGTCTAATCATTCGTATGGTTATATCACCCTTTTGTCCAATTCCTGTTATAACCTCAAAGTTATAATAGATTGGTCCATGGAGATAGATGATAAAAACAATTAAAGGTTTTTTAAATGAGATAGACTGTTATGACATAACAATGAAGATTACACCATAGAAACTCTCAAAATTTATGTCTGTTCACACATTAGAATTGTTTGAGTTGAGTTGAGACTTGAAAAAAATTAAGACTAGCTTACTTGAATTATTAAAAGTAAATTACCTGATGAAATAGCTTTAGTGTCCTCAGTGCCAATCTATTCATAAATAATACCATCATTTTTGACGAGTATATGATCGTAATAAAATAATGATTTTGTATGGTTTAAATATCAGTTGAAAACAAATACTTTTGCCCGTTATATATTTCAGCACAGCCAAAAGCCACAGTGTCAGCATCGGCTTCAACATTAATCTCAGAGTCAGAAACAAAACGTAAGTGAATTTTTGCTGCTAATTTATAAACTCTACCTTTTGCTAATCTCTAGTCTGAGCTGGAATTGACTTTTTTCCCCTTCCATAACGAAAAGAACAACAACAATCCGCACCAAGTTCAGAGGAGTAAACGCTTCACTGTTTGTGTATCCCATTGTAAAAATCATGGTTCTAGATAGTTCTAGTTGAAGAATGGGTGCCCACTGTTTTTAAAGGGCCACATGGACATCAGGGGAAAATGTTGAAGGAGGAAGGGAAATGTATGGAGAACATTTAACACATAACATTTATGAAAAATAAAGAATGTAACTGAAATACATGGAATTGAAACATTGATACATTCAATCATGTGAAGAGGAGAAGAGAAGAGTTTAAGCATGTTGGGTTCAGGTTATTCCTATGTGTGAAAATGAGATATAGGATAGAATAAGTATTTAGGGGACATGTGACATTACAGGTCTAATGTCATTTGGTTCATCTATTGAATGGAGCCTGATGAGTTGTGCCTTTTATATTGAGTAGTATAGTTGACCAAGCTAAATTATAAAAAGCAGTTAATTCAGGTTAGGTGCAAGAAGGAGCTAGAAAGGACAAAATAATGAACACAGCGTTTGCATGGTCATCAAAAATAGTAGTTGCAGTATTTAGATTTAGTAGCTACAAAGTTCTTGCAAATTCTCACATTGAGGTGATAAGACAATGTATATATAGTCACAGTCAAAGAATAGAAACTACATCGACTGCGAGTGTAGAGAGATGGAAAGGTAGAAGTTAACTGGATTGAAGACTTGAACAATAAAGGCGATTGACCATGTGTGTTCAGGGCTTTTATAGGATATCATCATAGGGGAGTGATGTTGTAGATATCTAGATAAAAGAAGGGTTTCATATCAAATTCTTGACTAAAATATAGGGGTCACCACACCATCATGTTAAACCAAACCGATGTATAAAAACAACATTTCCTTGTCATGATTTGAAATCATAACCAAGAGATGACCAGGCTGCTTACCTTCCAACTGAACCAAATTTACAAATTTATACATCATATATACACTGTAGACCCATTACAAAACGGAAATCAGGCTCTATAATTTTCCACTACATTATAAGTGAGTCCACATATAAGTGTCTTAGTTTAACAAAGTTATCTGTGGTATAGCAAGAGATTGCTGGATGTTCGGAAGCCAAAGGGCTTTGCTTCATGAAGAGCCTCCTCCTACATTTAGTGAGATTTTATTAAAAATAAAATTTGCAAAGAAATAGACAAGCGCTATCTCAGCCAAAACATACTGGATACACTGTTTCTCATAAGATCCCCAAAGTTGAGCAACATTGAGCCTGGTCATTACTAGATTGGTGACTGTGTGGGAATACCATGTGCTGTTTGTGTCATATTATTGTTTTTGACACATGCCTAAAAACATCAAGTGAATAGGTTTCTTATACATATATATATATATATACATATATATATATATACATATATATATATATATATACATATATATATATATATACATATATATATATATATACATATATATATATATATATATATATATATATATATATATATATATATATACATATATATATATATATATATATATATATATTTTATATAGAGCTTAAAAACTTACCGGCAACAACTACTATCTAGCAAGATGTAATGTCTTATTGTAGCTGACCCCTTATATCAAATGATGGTGTTCTAGAAGACCCCCCCCCCTCTAATGTACAGATAAAGTTATATCCTTTGCACTGCTATGTTCCTCTGCTACAGTACATAGCAGGGAGATTTTCTGCGGCCATCTCTGTATATGATGATGATCATCATCAATTGTCTGGTGAAAAACAACCCCAGAAGCTGAATCATTATCGATACAATTCATGTACGTACAAATATATTCTTGTTTTTGTGTAAATGTTGATAGAAATACTGTAGGTGAACTAGTATTTATGGAACTTTTTGTGCCTGCCACCCTTCTTTGGGAGCAGGGAAGCAGGCGTTTTCAAATACCCAGCCTGTCCCCAGATGTGTGCTTGAAAGTGATAATTGTTATGGATAGGCTATCGAAAATTGAAAATTTTATCATAAAAATGCATTGGGAATGATTTTATCATAAAAAAGCTTTGGGAATGATCTTATTGTAGAAATCGCGTTGGAAAATGATTTTATTATAGAAATGCATTGTGAGATGAATTTTATAAAATCATGTATAAAATGATTCTACTATAGACATGCATTTGAAAATGATTTTACAATAGGAATGCACTGGAAAATGATTTTATTATAGGAATGCATTGGAAAATGATTTTATTATAAGAATGCATTGGAAAATGATTTTATTATAGGAATGCATTGGGAAATGATTTTACTATAGGAATGCATTGGAAAATGATTTTACAATAGGAATGCACTCGAAAATGATTTTACTATAGGAATACATTGGAAAATGATTTTACTATAGGAATGTATTTGCACCTCTGGTATGAAAATCAGAATTATCATTATTAAGAACTGACCTCTCTATGTACACCTATTTACATATATTCTATGCTTATGAAACACTCTTCACACATAGATAACTCAACCCTCAAGAAATAATAACGATATATATAAAGATAATGATCGTTTGTTTTTTTGTTTCCCAAGAAGCTGCACTCTATGTGCGGCAAATTTGTATACATGGCAAACTGGTTCTACAGGATGAAAAAAAGGATAGGTGGTGCTGACCACCGGTGACCTCTGATTTATGATCAGGTCAATATTTGCGTGTTCAAATCTAAGGGAGAAAAGTAATTTTTTACGAAATTCACATGAGTTATACTTTTATTGTTATATTTGATTTTCTTTTCATATGTACTGGCCAGACCTAAAAAAGAAGTGTTTACAACCAATGCATCCTCCTGATAGTCACCTATGGAGCTGAACATAGTAACTTACTGTGAGACTGATCCTCCAACTGAGAACCATGCAACACACACATGAGAGAATCATGCTAAACTTCACATGGAGAGATCACAAATCAGTACAATATATTAGGAAAAAAAAAGGAATCTGAGACATCATAAAATCCATTAGGAAACTCAAAGGGCAATGAGCTGGTCATACTGCAAGAATGACAAACAACCGCTGGACATCACGATTCACAACATGGATCCCCAGAGATCAACTGCAGAACCAAGTCTGACAGAATACGGGATGGTGTGACGAACTGGACAGGTTTAGAAAGTATTGGCATATAGATAGAGAGGTGTGGTGAATCCTGGGGAAGGTTTATGTCCAACGATGAATGATAAAAAAACTGATGATGATGATGATGATGATGATGATATATGCAATAATATTTATATATGTAAATTTTTTAAAACTGTCAATCAATCACTGCTACCTGCAACAGATTGGTTTAATCACTGTTGCTAAGTCTAGATTATCCATGAGTTCTGGCTTTTATATGTATCTATTTATCTATGTACATCTTTATATTCTATCCAGCCTTTGCCCAGCCCTAACTGTCCATATTAGAAACTTTGCACACACACACCCTTCAATGGGTAGGGAAATTTTTGTTTTTCTAAAATCCCCACCCCAAATATGTTTTTATTGGGGGATTTGATTTACAATGAAAGTTCATCACAAACTGATCCCTCAGTTTACGCCCACCTGCTGTATTTTTTTTTTAATCATAAATTTATGGTTTAAAACATACTGGTTGTATTTTCATCAAGGTAACTTAATTTTACTGCCACCACTGCTTAATTTACAAGATGAAAAGCAGCATAAATAGGTGGCGGAGATCAATAATTTCCCTTGGAATGCTAGTTCATAATTAAACTAACATTTTAATCCCATAGGGTCAAAGTTCATACTTGATAGATAATTATAAAACCTGAGAAATTTTTTCATTTGCCTTTTATACTGACCGTAATGATGAAAGGATCTCAGCCAACTTATATCCACAAACCACTTATTATACGTCAAAAATGCATATATATGAATGGCGCAAGGATCAACAGCATGATTATGTACTGAGTTCAAACTTTGGTCGAGGCGGTTAACATTCACTAATGTCCTTGGGAAAGTCATGAATCTATCCACCATCCCAACTCCATCCCAAGCTATGGGTAAAATAGCTTGGCAGACTGGAAAGGTAATCTGTCTAGAAGGGGGACAACTCTGGTTCCAAAACTAAGGAGGGAAGACTGGTTGCCAACTTTGATGGTTTGAATCATAAATTTATGGTTTTTAAAGAAAATACCAATCATAAACCAAAGTTTATTTGAGATACAGTTATTCAATTTACGCAGTCAGATATTGCATTAGAAACAGTCAAATAAAACTGTCATCATAGGTTTCTAAGTTTTTAAGTTGGTCTGGCTGGCTAGCTAGCGAGCTATGTATGTATTGGATAAAATGAAAAAATTTCCTATGCTATGTAAGTAAAAAAAGTATGAGTTTTAATATTCGTGTGATTTTTCTTTGAATTCTGGCCCCTTTATAACATATGCTACTGGCTTAATCCAGCAACTAGAGAATACAAACGCAGGCACCTGCAAAAAGGGGGAGAGCCATTCACCACCCTTTGTGGTTATGGTTGATCAATAGAGGGAAAGAATAATTAGGAGAAAATGGGGTTGTTCGAATAAGAAGTAGGGTTGGACGGAAGGAGAGGAAGATCGAAAAAGAAAGAAGGGTCGAAGAATGTTGAAAAGAGAATATGGAAACATTGGAGGGATCAGGGTAGGGGGGTAAGGATGGAAAGATCAGAGAGGATGGAAGGGAGAAGTTGACAATTTAAAAAATAAATGTTTATTTCTTCCCGAGGGGAGGGGGGGGAAGAAATCTCATTCAACTAGATTCTTGAGGAGAGCTTCCTTCTACTTAATAAGGCCCCCAGAAGGTCAAAAAAGCTTTTTTCCCCAAAATCCCAAAAGACATCTTTAGAAGGGGTTTAGCCAATTTTTCTGTATACAAAACAGTATGGCCAGAACAACTGGAACTCACAAACACAGGCACAAAAAAGGGAGAGAACCATTCACCACTTTTGGTGGCTATGGTCGTTCAATGGAGATAAAGGATAATTAGGAGAAAATGGGAAGCAGGATTGGAAGGAAGGAAGGGAAGATAGAAAAAAGAAGAAGGGTCAAAGAATGTTGAAAAGAGAATATGGAAACATTGAAAGGATCGGGGGGGGGGGGTAGATGCAAAGATCGAAGAAGACAAAAGGGAGAAGCTGACAATTTAGAAAATGTATGTTTATTTCTTCCCGGGAAAAAAATACAATCTCATTCAAGTACATCGTTGAGGAGGGCTTCCTTCTACTTCATAAATCTCTGGTACGTCCCCAATCTGGAGTTTGCTTCTTGCATATGGTTTCCTCTCATGAAATTCAACTCAGATGCCATAGAGTGAGTACAAGGAAGAGCCATCAAGACCATTCTGAGACTGGGAAGTATATTTCATACTGAAAGATTAAAACAACTTAATCTAAAGACTATTATGTACAGAGGAAAACGTGCTGATCTATTGGAGGTCTAGAGAATCCGGAACAGTATAAATATCATAGATATTGACGGCGACATTTTGCTTCAATGATGATGATTAGGCCTTACTTCGCTTTGTGACCAACTTTTTCTTGTGTATCATCTTCCGTTAAACATTCCAGAAAATGGTTTATGCCATGATCGGGGGTTGGGGAACTTGGGGCTCCCTCAATATTGACTGAGGAGGCTGAGCCATCCTGGAAAGTCTGATGAACATTCAACATATTAGCTTTTCCGACATCATTACGTAATGTCAGTTACCTGATATAGCCACCCTCGGAAAAATATCAGTCCACTAGCCCTGCTGCTATTCACGTACAGGGATTTCTATCTACCAAATGAAATCCTACCTCAGGTATAATCTAATTAGTATGGTTGATTCATTCCAAAAGGTTCTGTATTGTTCAAAACCTTATTGTGATATAATATGCTTTTACAGACCACATGGCTGGAGCTAGAGGGCTAAAAATTGAAGCATTCATTCCTAATTAGTTTTCCACTTAAATAGGCTTTCAGTGGGCGTTTTAATTTGCAATGTAAGCTTAGTTTGTGTCTAACAGCGATCATGTTTGTTTTTAAAAATTCAGACTTTTTAGTGATCACTGCCCAACAAAATGCAAGAGAAATAATACATTCATCGATGACCCCTTTTTTTCCAATATTTTAATTGATCACCCCCGACATGCCATGCTTCCAAAAGATGTTAGTCGCGTGATGTTTTCTATTGACAGACTAATAACTCTTGTTTATTTTCTCTTTCAGTGTCTTATATACAAATCAACGCACAGTGTAAGTAACGTCTTTTCTTTCAATGTTCGTTTGAGTGGTGCAGGGATTAACTGCATGATCGTGAGCCGAGTTCAAACTCTGGTCGAGGCAGTTTACATTCACTAATGTCCTTGGGAAAGTCATGAATCTATCCGCCATCCCTACCCCATCCCAAGCTATGGGTAAAATAGCAGGGCAGTCTGGGAAGGTAACCAGTCTAGTAGGAAGACAACTCTAGGGAGTGGAGGTTGGTTGTCAACTCTGACGTCTTTCCGGCAGCTCCTGCAGCCCTGCCGATGCCAAACATATTGCGCTCAGATTTTCATTTGTACAACATCAGCGAGGCTGAAGTGTGGAACTAGTCGATTGTTTTATTCCTGGATTTTCATATGCTCTCACCCAGGCTTGTGCCCTGGAGCGGTCACTTGTTTCATTAAATAGTCTATTTTTCCTACATGCAGTGAGGTGTACCTCAAAGAAGCACCTACCTCTACTGGTGGACAGAACTACTAAAGGGTGTCTCGTTTCAAAATCAACTTTTTTCTTCCAAGCAACACCGAATCAATACAGCATCCGTGAGTATCCATTGGTCAAACGGGGCATTTGGGGCATACCCCCCGCTTTCTGGAGCAGGCCTTCTAATCTAGGGTGAGAGGGTTTGAAATTTGAAACCTTATAGTCAATAAGCTATAATGGTGCAGTACAATTGTTTTATGTAACCCCAACTTGATATTTCCATATAAAGTCATTAATCATTAGGGGCTTGATCTATTATGTTGCCCAATGGTCGATTCATGCATCTTGAACAAACATTCAAGTGCATTATCTGACTTCTGGATCATAGAGTGAGTTTTACTTGCTTACACTACAAATAGTAGCAAGTACCTTATCCACTGAAAGAATGCCTATCGTGTAACAGGGTTGCTACTAAGATGTATTCCAAATTATATCCCTTTGCCGACTCACCTGGAAATATATGCTTCTGATCCCACTCTCCTGGAAAAGTGGCTGCAGAAAACCATGTTACTATCAATATTTTTTGGTTGATTTCAACCGGAAGTCTACACTAAATCCAACCAAAAGAGTATTATATGTTTTCTAAAAAAATGCCCATAATGAAAATGTAGAACAACTTTTTTTTTCATTGCTATTTTTAACTGAAATTTCAACTGGAAAAGTGGCTGCAGAAAACCATGTTACTATCAATATTTTTTGGTTGATTTCAACCGGAAGTCTACACTAAATCCAACCAAAAGAGTATTATACGTTGTCTAAAAAAATGCCCATAATGAAAATGTAGAACAACTTTTTATTTCATTGCTATTTTTAACTGGAATTTCAACTGGAAAAGTGGCTGCAGAAAACCATGTTACTATCAATATTTTTTGGTTGATTTCAACCGGAAGTCTACACTAAATCCAACCAAAAGAGTATTATACGTTGTCTAAAAAAATGCCCATAATGAAAATGTAGAACAACTTTTTTTATTTCATTGCTATTTTTAACTGAAATTTCAACTGGAAAAGTGGCTGCAGAAAACCATGTTACTATCAATATTTTTTGGTTGATTTCAACCGGAAGTCTACACTAAATCCAACCAAAAGAGCATTATACGTTGTCTAAAAAAATGCCCATAATGAAAATGTAGAACAACTTTTTTTATTTCATTGCTATTTTTAACTGAAATTTCAACTGGAAAAGTGGCTGCAGAAAACCATGTTACTATCAATATTTTTTGGTTGATTTCAACCGGAAGTCTACACTAAATCCAACCAAAAGAGTATTATACGTTGTCTAAAAAAATGCCCATAATGAAAATGTAGAACAACTTTTTTTTTCATTGCTATTTTTAACTGGAATTTCAAACTGCAGAAACTATAGATGTGCTTGAACTCCTCCACAAGATTCTAGTTCTTACACTTCGGTTATGTGATTACACAAACAATTTGAAAAGGTTTGGTTACTGCTTGGAAAGAACCAAAGCCGATAACTGAGCAGATATCAACTTGTGCAATCTGATTTGACTTATGTACATCACATTCAATCCCCACATGGAAAAATCACACGACACCTTCTCTGATTGTTCGCAATGTTAGGTCCAAAGGCAGAAGTGTTACTCTCTTTCAACTGTATATAGACAAACAGGAAACAGCTATTTTAAATTATTTGGTTGGTCATACAATTGAAGAATGAGAACTCAAATTTTGTGGAAAAGTTCTAGCACTCCTATAGTTTCTACTGTTGAAATTTCAGTTAAAAATCTCTATTCAATAAAAGGTTATTCTAAATTTTCATTTTTAGTTTGTTTGTTTTTCAGGACACTGGGTATCTCATAATAAAACTGACTTTCCTTGCCACCAACGCCAAGTGAATTTATGTGTAACATTGGTACAAAAAACATTATTCAGGATTCTATATGATCTTGTATGGTAGGAAGTTTATGGAGAAAGGGATTGACACTATGAGTCACTTCACTGGGTAATGTCAACTCCAGAAATGCCACTAGATGACAACTTGGAAAGCTTTTGTGTAATTCCTTTTGCTTTCTTGTGCTTGGAGAGAGGTTTGAGTTATTTTTGTTTCACCTCTGCCAACAAAGTTATGAGATATTTATGGATTAACTTCCGTCTGTCTGTCCACACAATATCTCTGAAAGGACTGAATCATTTTCAAGGAAACTTTGTGGGTGTGTGGGCCTTTTGGGGTGGATCCAGGAATTGTTTTTTTTGATAATTTTTATTATTCTACGGGGAAAGATGCTAAAAAAGGAATATTTAATAGACGAGCTAGCTAAATTTAAATTTCAAGGGGAGAAACTCACTATTTGTGAATATTGCATGAATTGCATCTTCTCCCTTGTTTTTCTTTGATTACTCATTTTCATTTAGTTTTTAGTTAGTGTGAAGCGTATGCAGCAATATGCGCTCTCCGAGTGCTGTCTATTTTGGTTTTTGGTTTTTGTTTTGTCTCATTTTTTTATTTGTATTTTCTATCATATAGTTGGAATTGATTTGTTGAATTTTTATTTTTTTTATACAGGTGTCCAAATTGGAGACAACAACAAAATAATAGGTTTGAAAACTGATGAAGGAAATCTTGTTAAGGACCTTCCCGATTTTCATTTTCAGTGAGATTGAGTAAATGCAATAAACCTTCTTTACAAATGATTCTCAAACAGAATTCAGAAGATAACTTGATCAAATTTGAATAAAGATGAAAATCGGTTTATTCTTGGATGTAAGAGAAAATATCACAAGTCCACCAAAATCTGTGGATAGGTTCTTCATAAAAAGAAACATTCCAATATGTGGGAGCCTAATTTTTATTCGACTGATAACTATCGGAAACTGTTATGATATTGCTTTTATTAAAGAAACAAAATTTCAAATCAAAAAGGAATGTTCACCAGTATAACACATTTTTACCATGTGCGATGCAACAAAATAATTGATTCTCATAAAAACCCGAACACAGGTTTTGTTGGACTTTTGGCATGTCATACTCTTTTTGATATGACAAGGTACATCTTTAAATGAATTTGTTTGAGGTCACTGTAACATTCTCACTGATAACACTGGAGTAAAACTTAACTTTGAAAAATTATGAGGGAAATCTTTTAAGGTTCAAATTCCTGATTTACCTTTACATATCAAAATCAGTTCATTCCCAGCTCCTTGGATTCATAGACATCTTTCCACTATTTGTTGACCTGATCCCTTGTTCAAACGCCAACAACCAAAACTGTCTACACTAAAATAGATTTCTTCAGTTTTTGAGTTGTTCTGGCTGGCTACCCATCTTTTTAGTGTATTTTGAGAGTTTTGGATCGATTTATGCATCTAGTGCTTTTTGGCGGTCAAACTAGCCCAATTGGCTTTTTTTCATTATTTTTTCTCATTTTCAATTTTTTTTTTCACATTCTTTAAATTTTCTTCTTGCTATTTTTTTTTTTTCTTTTTCTAAGCCATCCTGTGACCCTCTGAACCATCTTTGTGATCTTTATTTGGGTTGCGACCGCGGGTTTGGGAAATATGAGACTAAGCAATAAGTAAATCAGAAAATGTAAACCATGAATTGAATAACTAGGTCAGTGAATCGATCAATCAAGCAATTGCCCTGATAACTTTTTTAATTCAATGTTAGGATACAAGTCTACCTAAAGGATTCTTCCGCCCTCATCACATTGCTTAGAGTGTACTCAATTAGCTTCTGAATGCATCCGATATTAATTTTTCCCCTGCCTCTCAATTTTAACATTTTTATATAGAAACAAAAAAGAGCGAAACATAAAGTCATCAAAATTTTCATGATGAGTGTAAAGATGATATCAAGTGCCTGATCAACAAGGAGCACACTGCCTCCTCCTCCTCCTCCTCCTTGTATGAGTCCATGCAGTGCTGGATTAAGTTGGTATCAAATGTCGTATATGAAGCGGGTCCACACTAATTGCTTGCAAACTATTGATTCCAATTCTTTGATTCTTAATTGTTCTATTATTACAGTACTAGAATATACCTTGCAGGAAATCATATGATTATTTATGCATGGATCGGTAATTAGGGGCCCAAATGTATTTCAACTGGTAATTTAGTTTTAATAATTCAAGTATCTTAATTTTAAGTTTTCTTCAAGTTTTAACTCGGCATTGAGCATCTTTACAGTCACACATACACTCTTTTTTCAATCTTATTTTAGTCTCAAACATCCACTGATTCTGTGATGTAATGTCATTTTATTATAAACCTATAATTGTTTTTATTTGCTGTATTAATCTATCTCACATGGACCAATTCATTATAACTTTCAGGTTATAACAGGAGTTGGACAAAACATACCACCGAATAAATATAGAATTGAGCATACTAATTTGCATCTATGTCTTTCCCAAGGATAGACTATACAGCTTTCAGACTGCTAGTTATATTAGCACCCCCAAAATAATAAATTATTAGAATTGATCTAAGATGATAAGTTCTGGTAAATTGCTTATTCACTGCTCAAAAGCAAAAACAAGATTAGTACATAGTTTAATTGTTAACCAAATGCGGAAAAAAGGACAAACGAATAGGTTAATAACAATGATAAGTTTTAATTCTTGAATGAATTTAAGAAAAAGAAGGACTATAGTTTTCAGCTGATATAAACATGTTTGGAGAGATCTACCATGATAAGGATAAGGAGAAAGGATGAATGAAGGGAAAGGACTGTCACTAAATGTGAGATAGAGTCTTTTGAATGTCCCTCAGTTTTGGTCATCTAAATGATAGTCACTATAATGTTATCTTTGGAAGTCCATCCTAACTATATTGTGAGTGCTTAACTTAGATAGGATGTTCTTTGAGATGAAAGAAGAATGGATTACTTTTTATATGTGAGGGTGTGTATGTAAAAAGTAAGTGGGTGTAAAAACTATATAAACTACCCTAACTAAAGAGAGAGAGCAAAAAGAGTGAGCTTACCTGGAGGCCGTCAGAACAGAGAGAGAAAGAGATAGTTTTACCACCATAGTTTAAATACCGTGAAGATAACAATCAGTTATCTTATTGGTAGTTCTATGTGACGTCAAAGAGGAAGCAACTAAGAATTTACCATTTCTACAGAGATTTACAACTGAGTAAGGAATTGCAAGTGGATCCCTGCCATGGGCAGATAACTCCGTATATATGCATAATTTTCTTTTGCTGAAAAAGGTGGGCACTATACAGCCTTCAACTTTTATCAGCTTTCACCGTTATAGGAGTATGGTATCCATGTGATGCATATACAATGCATAGCTTTGAAGTTATTTGAAACTTGTGTCATAGCCACTAAATAAAGAAATCTATGTATCAGGACTTCACCCAACCTTAACAGTTCATTGAAGAAACTTGAAATTTTGCACATACCCTCCTCTCAATGAATGGGGAAAATGATTTTTTTACCCCCCCCCAGGTTTTTTTGAGGGGGGGGTCAATTTACAATGAAAGTTGATGCCAAATTGGTCCCTTAGTTTATGTCCCTATTTTTTTTTTCTCAAATCATAAATTCATGATTCAAACCTTACTGATGGTATTTTCATTAAGCTAATTTAATTTAACAGCTTGATTTACAAGGTAAAAAGCTGGGTGGCAGTGATTCATAATTTCCCTTGGAATGCTAGTTGATCAAATTAACTGGTTGTACAGCAAATAAAATAAATTAAAAAAACTACTTTACTATGTAAGTAAAAAGAATTATGAGTTTTAATATTTGTGTGATTTTTCTTTGAATTCTGGCCCCTTTATAACATATGCTACTGGCTTAATCCAGCACTGAATCGATAACATTTTGCTTCGATGATGATGATTAGGCCTTACCTCGCTTTGTGATCAACTTTTTCTTGTGTATCATCTTCCGTTAAACATTTCAGAAAATGGTTTGTGCCACGATCGAGGGTGGGGGAGAAGTAATGTTAGGAGAGGAGATAGTGAAAGGTGGGAGCTTTCTTGTCTTGATAGTACTGGTGTCAGAGTTAAAGTGGAGTTGGGTGAACTTGTGGATTCCGTATGGTTCGATAGCTCCAAGATAATATGAAGAAACTGGGTTCAGTGTGCGAGCCTTATTGCCAAGTAAGTGAGTTAACTTGGGAGCTATTCTCAGACACTGATAGACTCTTGACAAACAGATTATGAAAGACATAGAACATGGAGTTTTATCGATGCGTGTTTCCCAAAGTGAGGATGGTGGTTAAAATTGGATCGGCCAGTGGGTCTGCAAAATGGTAACGATCTTTGGGAGAAGAAAAGAGTGTGGAAGAGTAGCCGGCTGTGAGGGCTGGGGCCAGAGGCATGACCAGCTAGGGGTCCTGGCGCCAATAAGTATTGGACCAGGGAGAATGCAAGAAAGAGAATGGCCGGCCGCAAAGGCCGGGGCTAGAAGTGTAACCAGCTAGGGGTGCTGGAGCTAGTGAGCATTGGACCATGTGTGTCCATGGGTTTTATAGGGGTCGTCAGAGGAAGTGATATTTTGGATATCTAACTAAAAGAAGAGTTTCGTATTAAATTCCCAACTAAAAGTATAGGGGGCGCTACACTTAGTTACATTAATTTGTACAGCAATACATTCAGCATACTCTTCCAAAACTTGAACTAATCAGGATATTTCTCTATATAAAAACCAATGCCATTTTTGGCGGGGCTGCTGTCTGTTCATCTGATGTATAATTTTATTGTCAATCAGTCTGATTGGGGAGGAGGAAGCAGATATCAAAGCAGCAAAAGTCACCAAACAGACAGCCTAATTTTCAAAAAAAGGCAAGATGTAAATATGTCACTGGAAATTGTAGATCTCCAAGTCAAGCAAATTACAGATAGATTGGAAAAGGTCACAAAGAGGTACAATTATGAAGTATTTATTGATTTAACGTTTGATATTTATCACCGTATTTACTCGAGGGCAATGTGACCTCTAATGTAATGCAGCCCCTGACTTACATGAAAATCTTTGATACATTTTATCCTTTGCTCACTGGAAATATAAAAATAAACAAAACACAAGAACTAAAAAATAGTCACTAAAACAGGACTTGTTCTTCTGCTTTGCATTTACGCCAAGATCCAAATTCTGTACATTTGTAGGTTTGTTACTATGATACAGCAAAAATGTTACCGACCATTTTTTATGTTAGTGCTACTATGAATGTGATTGTACAACCCGATTGGCCATTTGTATAAGGGAGCCATCTGTATAACTGTTACTTCGTTGATACAAGTGGAAAAAATGTATAACAAAACCACTACTAATCCATCCACTGATCTGGACTTCTGATCCAACATTATCTTAATTCTTTTATCATACCTAATTAGTCCATGATCCAATAAAGAGCAACTGAAAAATAAGGATGAAAGGTTTTTGTTTTTTTAAAAAAACAAAATGGCATGGAAAATCAGGATAGAGCTGTGGTTTTGAAAATTTGAAAATTCGAAAATTCAAGGACCCTTTCTATAAAGGAAATATCCTAACAGACCCCTATTTTTAGCATTTAGTTTTTAGACTAATTAATGAGCTACAACAAAAAGCAATTTTTGACCTTTTAAAATTAATATTTATTTGAAATGGATTACATTCATTTGAATTTTTATGTACAGTACAGGTCTGCGTACAGTAATTATGTTTTTTGATAGCTAGGCAATGGATAATTTTGTTCCTCTGGCTTAGATTTGCAATGTCAGGTTCAGAGGGAACACTGCTACAGACCCCCAGCATTATTTGATGGACCCCCTGTGGCAGGTGGACGTCAGTTTCCAAACCAATAGGATAGATGGATAGACTCAGAATTTTGAGTTGGACTCCTGCTAGCCAGCAAGTTTTTGTGGCTGAGCTAAGAAGAGCAACATGAGGTTGACCTGGCTTCCTTCAGGTATAGAGGGGCATGAGCTCATGCCTCACCAAAAAACTTATTCTTTATTCGCAATCCAGGCCTTTTACTCACTGTCGTAGGATTGTGACCTAAGTAAGTAAAGTTGCGATAGATAGTAAATTGGAAATACATTTTGCTACACTAGGGTCCATTCCTTTGCTTCATTAAAATCTAGACGGAAGACAAAACAGAATTCATTTTTCAATACAATTATATTCCCAAACTGCATGTCCCATTTCAACTCCTTTATCAGTAGTTCCTTTAAAATGGGATTTGCAAACTTTAGCAAAAGAATGGGATGTGTGAATTCATCATCATTTCTTTTTTATACATGAGATCACTGGTTTTTGGTGCAGTCATTTTCATTGTTGTGACAGATGAAAACTCAAATAGCAAGAATTTTACAATAATTCAGATAAGGGCATCTAGCAGTGAAAAAAATCAATAATGATAGTCCATGACCCATCGCTTTAGTGTCTATCATGAGTATACAACAGATTCTGCTGATGGCTACTGCTGATACTAGAAGTGTGACTGACATAGCAGGAATGGAGAGGAAAGAGAAAGGAACATAGAGAATAGGAAGAGAGAAATCTGTGGTTTTTTTCATGGACTTGGGAAGAAAAACTTTTCCGTTTGGATCTTTCCTTGCTCAAAATCCCGGATCTACACCTGAACGAGGTGCTACAATATTGTCTTTATTCTTTTGTGATAATAATAGAATTTATTCATGTCATGATATTGATGATCATAATAAAATGGTGATAGCTTTAAAAAATGAAAATAAAAAATAAAAAAAACGTTTCATCAAATAAAACATTTATAAAGATATAGCAACTTTATGGAACTTGAGGAAACTTCTTTTTTCTTCATGTCATCAACTCCTGTATCTATCATAATTTTTTTGTCCTTTTTTAAAAATTTTTGTTAATCTCAAAAGTATCTTTTGTATGAATCCAAAATATCACCTGTTGAACTGAATAAAACAATATCTAACCCTCATCTCTGTGCAATTTATCATTGACGAGTGAAACCATACTGTCATTTTTGACAGTATGGCCGAACTGAATCACGTACATTTTGGCTTTGGACCATTTGGCCTGGACAGTTCAACCCAGACTGGTCACACAGGAATATTTTGGCAGCAAATGTTTTTATCCTGGACAATTTGGCAGTGTTTTGTTTTCAAAGGTGAACAATTATTAACTAAACATGATTTAAAATGATATAATGCAAATTTACAATAAAAATAAATCAATTCATGTTCATTCAGTTTTATAAACCTTCATTAAAAATTTTTTGCACTTTTTTTACCATTTTCTCAAGTATTGAGACTTTTGCTTTGCTTCCAGAAATTTGTAAGTATTCGCTCTTATTTGAGCTTTTTTGATTTAATTATAATGGCTTCAAATTTAGGATCTTATTAAATAAAATATTTGATAAGAGCCACAAACATTAAACTTGAAATGTTTCAGGGCTACAAAATAGACAAGTTTTTAAAATTATTTTTTGCTATATACATATCTTGTTACAAAAAAATTACATAAATATCAAAAAATACAAGTACGTGATTCATTCATATAAGTACATTTTTTACTCTTAACTTGTATTATCTACAGTAATCACTAGTACTTATACCAAGTAATTTTAAAATCTTGACTGATAATTGTTCTATGCTAAATCCTGTATCAGGATTCAATATCAATATTTTATCTAACTATGAACATTGAAGATCTGTTTAAATCCAGTGGGGTTGCTGTTCATACCCAGTAGATAATAAAACTATAATTATATAAATAATTTTTCGAATATTCACTGTTTATATTAACTGTAAAGAAGAAAGATGACCAGCAACATATTTCCATGTGCCATCATTGAATATCAAAGACCTGTACGTGGCTTGCAAGCCATGTTTTGGCCAATCCTGGTATATATACAATATATATATATATATATATATATATATATATATATATATATATATATATATATATATATATATATATATATATATATATATATATAGTCTCTGGGTATGAAGCGAAGGTTTCAATCCTGCCTTGTGGTACTGGATCGGATAACAGATAGTCTATAGCCACACTGAAGAGTTGCAATACAGCGAAATAGCTGTCTGTGGATGACACAATGATATATATATATATGTATATATACACTGCATTTTATACACATACATAACAGAGCTAGAGATTTGGGGATCTGGCCCGGGAGGGGGCACTTGGCTCCTGACGGGCCGCTCCAACATTCTGCAAGATTTGTCAGTAGTAATGCAGTACATGAACTATTATCTATAAAGTTTTGGGGGGCCCACTTCCCCCCTCTCAGCTACAGGTTGAGTATAATTTGACATGGTCATCTCAATATAGAGGCTGAGGACTACTCAATGTCTGGCCAAGTCAATGCTTAACAGCCAAAATTTTCTTTAAAAATGATGATTTGGTAGAATTTATTTATTTATAAAAATATTTGTATAAATTCTATATTCATATAGAAACTGAATCTATTTATTATTATAAGCTATTCTTTGTAAATATTCAAGAGGGGCCCTTTCTTGAATGTTTAAAAAAACTATATTACTATAAAATTACTTAAGTAAAAAACTTTATTACAAAAATTAAAATCATTTTTTGGTATGCACTAAATTTTATCACTGAATGAGTTTGATAACAATAAGAAAACTATAAAACTATCGATTATAAAAATTGAAATCTTTTCTTTAGTTTGCATATGATCATTCTACATTTTATTGCTGGATGAGTTTGTAGTTAAACCATCAATTACAAAAAGTGAAAACCTTTTTTTTTCATTTGAAGAACACCTCGGGGATATTTATAAGAAGTAGCTTATAATAAATAATGTAATAAATGGATAATGAATACATGCCTTAATTATGTTATACACAGAGGTGAGGAATAGAGCACTCTGGTGGATGAGGAATTCAAGGTAAAATAACTATATCGCTTAAATTCAGCCTTATAGACCATCCAGTTCCGTAGCTCAGTGGTAGAATACCAGCCTCCGGTTCTGAAGCAAATGTTTCAATCCTGCCTCGTGGTCCTGGATGGGATAATGGATTGTCTATAGCCACACTGAAGAGTTATAATACAACAAAACAGCTGTCTGTGGATGACATAATAACATATATATATATATATATATATATGTAAAAAAATTTTATTTATATAACTAAATTAAATATCTTAGTTAAAAATACTACAAATATACATACACTCTCCCCTTCTCTCATTTGTCTATTTACCTGAAAAGACAATCTCTAAATCTAGAAACAGAACACACCTGAGAATTCAACAAAGAATGAATATTTTTCCTGAAAATCATCCCCCTTTACCATAAATGGCAAGAATTCCCAGAAAAAGGCCTAAAGTTCTAAGAAAACAAAAACCCTTTTTATTCAGGGAAAATCAAGAGATAACAGGACAGTCCAGCAAAATCCCTTAGACAAACAACAGGTGTATAAAGCAAATCAACAGCTCAATTACAAGCTAAGTACCTTAATTACTGACTTCTACTTTACACCTTGAAAAGCCTTTACATTTACCTCACATTACACAAAATCATTTCTCTGATAAGTATATAATTCATGTACATCGATAGAGTAGCATTTTTACATGAGAAAACTTTGCAGTTAATTCCTCTGTGATTTGCCTCTCTCTAACTTACAAGCCTTTTTCCCAGCTATGTAGCTGAATGATACATCCACGCTCCCTTGTAAGTAGTAATAAGCACGCACCTAATTTTATTGGTGGGAACCTTCTAATTTCATACTATAAATCCTACCTTAATGAAATCAACACTAAAATCAAAACTTATGGAAACTGCCACAATATTTTACCTCATCTTCCACATATATCATTAAAAGATAATTATACCATGTGTATTGAGTTGTCCTGGCAACAAGTCTGCTGTACTGAGTTGAACCTTCCCTCTGTGTTCCAGTTGTTAGATGAGTTGGAATATGATGGAAGGGACGTAACTCTTGTATATTACTTGTAAGTAGGTTACGTCCCTTTAGTGACAATGATTTCGATCCAATTAATTCAGGTTCCTACGGATGAAAAATACAGGTCTTGTTAATCACAAGATAGAAACCGTCAGGCAATCAATATCTTTTTGGCAGAATGCTGTGTTGGGGGTTATCAATGAAAAAAATTGGAAATGGGGTTGATCAATGAATCTTTTACTTTTACTTGCCTTCATTTGGTAGTGATCACTAAAAGGTCTGAATTTTCAAAAACCAAGCAGGGATCAATTTAGCATAAACTTGCATTGCAAACTGAATCCCCTTCTTGAAGGTATTCAGTGGAGAGGGATTTGAATAAAAACAAAATATTTTTTCTAGACATTTTCTGGGAATAGTCATTTCAATTTATAGCCCCCAAGTTCCATTGGTACAGCCTGTTCATGTGATACATTCATATATATATATATATACATAACCAGCCAGAAACAGTACAGTGTAACCAGTTTTTTCTGTCACAGTGTAGATGTGCCAGAAGAAAATGTAGACTTGCCATCTTGAATTTATAACTTTAAATTCAATGTTCATGAGCCTAAGAATGTAACGTTATTCTATTTATATAAAACAACGGGCTCAGTCTCTTGAAAACTGAAAGGAACCTATGTTGACACTTTTGGTGACATTTTTGGTTGACAGATTCCAATACCATTACAGGTAGCATATTACTATAGTACAGGGATCTGCAACTTTTTCTGTGAGGCCCACGTTTTGCTCATCGCCCACATGTATATTATATTATATCTTACTGATGAAAATTTGCCCTTGAGGACTATGAATTTCTAATATTTATTCTGTCAAGTATAAAGTACTATGAAAATCTGCAGAAAGTGTTTATGTATTCATTTACAGAATTTATACATTGATTTATACATAGTTTAATATCAGTCAATTAATAGTTGGAGAAGCAAGCATCAGAATCCTTTGATCAGTAAATTCTAGGCAGGATTTTGAAATCTGGTTGTATTGATACGTAATTCCGCAAAATTCTACAGACATTGCTATTGTAAACAAATTATTCAATGCCACGGTTACATGAGTAAAAATTGAACAAATCATTCACAAAAGATTATCTAGAAAACTATAAACTGCTCAATGGCCCACAAAAACATTACATTTGAATATATTTGAAAAGTCCAACACCCACAGAGAACATCTTATGGGCTCTCTTGTGGGCCATAACCCACCTGTTGCTGACCCATGCTATAGTGGATGAGTTTAAAGTGACTGTAAGTGTTTTTGTAGCTGCTTTTTTTTTGTCTACAGGTCCTAAATGATCGATGTTTGTGAAAATTATGATACAACTAACAAAGTCCCCAGAAAAAAATTATGAGATGACTCACACATGGATAGACACTTCTGGCTAGGAGGAGCTCTGCCTAGGATGAAACTGTTGCTCCCTAACCCTATTTCTGGGATCAGTGTAGTATCTGGGCAAATGACCGCAGAGTAGAGAGATGAGTGGTTCAAGTGCACTATTTCAAACTCATGCTTACCGAGAGCATTGTTAACTCAATCAGAAGATGCAAATTAAGATATATATATGTATACATCTAGTGAAATAATGAATTCACTTTTCAAACAGTCTTATGTTTCTGCCCTTTGAGATTTGCCTGAAGACACCCCAACAAGGTAGAAACATAAATGTATTTGAGTAGTGAATCCATTATCTCATCATATTTAGAGCTCTACTTTAAATATTGAATGTATAGAGCACTTAATGAAATGAATTCATCACACATCAGATATTAGATTACTGATTTGTACTTTGGTATTTATATATATATATATATATATATATATACTATCTATTTATGCTGTATTTTAGAATAGCATAGCATAGACAAAGCGACCTCTAAAAACAGTGAAGAAATACATATATATATATGATATGAACTTTAGAGAGTGAGACAGACTCGGGAGTGAAAGTGTATGGAAGTAAGGTTTATTCATCTGTAAATATTTTCATTATTTCTTGATAATATAATTGTTTGCATTGAGAAACAAATTGAGCAGATATAGACAGTGGATGATCAAAATGATAATTAGGAGTTAAACCAGGTATTTGGGCTTTTGCATCTCTGGTGGCTGTTGAGCTCAATGGTAAGAGCAATGCTACCAATCGGTCGCTTCCTGTAGCAGTCCCATATTCTTTATTGTTTATTCTATTTACACTGTCTAGGCCAAATGATATACTCACTGAGTAATAACAGGTGATCATTTCAAATAAAGTTTCAAAGTAATATATTATATTTATAATATCTATGTCGATTGGCTGAGACAGTGTAAATAGATGAACACTCAGAGAATGGGCAGCTGCACGAATTGAACCTACGTCCACCAGGATGTCATCTTAATGTGATGCCACTCTTTACCATTCAACAACTGCTTCATACCCTAATCTGGTCTTGTTCATCCACTGCTCATATCTGCTCTATTTATGTTCCTCTAATGCAGACAATTATATCATAATGAAATGGATACCTAATCTGACAGAATAATTATGAATACGTTATTTTTAATAGGAACTTCATTTGAACCAACATCCCATTTTTAGATAGATAATATATTAATTCTGTTATTGTTTATTCACACTATCTAGGCCAATTGAAATATTCATCATGTGAAAACGATGTCGGTTCATTCGTCCCAGTTTTAGTCCCCTCATTTTATTACACACATTCTCTCCCGACCTGGAGTGTCCACGTGGCAACCAGTCTCTTAGAGACTTGACCCCCTGGATGACCCCTACTCACATGAGCCATTAACCAATTCTCAAGACAGCCATCACCATCACTTCAGTTTACTGACCCACAGGAGCAGTCTGGACTTGAAATGAAATGTCTCATTTTAATGATTTTACATAACCATCTACTGCTCTCCCAAAGATGAAGCTTTTTCGCTTCGAAACATGTTTGAAATAAATCTATGTAAATAAACAACTCCATACACTCAACACATTCTGACTCTGTTTCAACTTTTTACAATTCTCCATCTATCTATCTATCTATCTATCTATCTATCTATCTATCTATATATATATATATATATATATATATATATATATGTATATAATAACAACAAAGTATATATGAATCAGGGAAAAAACATTGAAGAAAGTTACATGAATTGCATCGACAGATGTTGGGAAATAAGTGACTGGAGCAACAATAGAAAATGTTTCTGAACTATATATATATATGTGTGGGGTTGAGCACTCTCAGGTTGGGCACCCATTTGCAAAAATCAATTATGCAAGGGTCTCTTGGCTCTTGAATTAAGCGCTCTGGTAAATGGTGAATTATGCGTAAAAAACATATTGCTTAATTCAGTCCTACTGTCCGTTCATTTCTGTGTAGAGGAGGGGAAAATACCAGACTCCTGGTGTGGAGTGAAGGTTTCAATCCTGCCTGGCGGCACTGGGGTGGATAATGAGTCAATAGCCACATTGAAGAGTCGTAATACAACGAAACAGCTGTCTTGGGATAACACTATATATATGTATAGATATCATATTAGATAAGGTAACATTCTAGAGAACTAAAGGTCACCTCACCCACTTGTATAACAGTAAAAACCTACCCACTCACATATAAGTAGGAAGCAGCTGGTTGAACAGCACAAATTCTTAATTGTTTGTTTGTTTATATATTGTGCTTATTTACTTTACATTCGTAAAAAAAATCACTTTTGAACCAACAAACATCTGGTGGATATAAATTTATGGGTCACCAAATTTTTCTCACATCTATAAGCATTTATTTGCCTTCTTATGAAGGCAGAATGTGACACAACGTCGAGTTCAATATGGGGCTTCTATCCATATAGGTGTGTACAAGGATGAAAATTGACCAGTACCCGTAATCCATGTCACTCGGGCATCGAAAATTTCCTTTTGAGCCTCCCCTTTCAATGCTATAGGGAGGAGATGCCACAGGGTTGGAATCTGCGGGACTGGACATTTAATACTTTTTTGCGGCCACAGGAAGAATCCTTTTCCAGGAAAGTATAAAATTATTGAGGATGAGTAAAAGTAGGCATCCTGGTGTTGTCATAAATTATGGCATGGAAGATAGTTATCATTTGAAGAATTATTCTGACTGAGACCATCAAATAATGAATTAGTTAATCTTATAATCTCAGACAACACTAAGAAGGCTAGAAGATACATGGACTGAGATTAGGTGTTTGTTCATGTTGCGGGATTTGTTGTTTTCTTTTATCACAACGTTCAAATGTTGTGATCAAAATAAAACAACAAAGAAATCGGTTTTAACTGATTTACATACAGGGAGTTTTTTGGGGGGGACGATTGAACTCTTTCTCATTATTTGTGTTGTTAACACTTTCCGACTGATCCATTCTACGGCCTTCTTCAGGTGCACTATCTGAATATGATGATGGTAAACAGAATCGTAAACAGATTTAGGTAATACCTTTTTCCTTTCCTAATTGGGCCTGGATTTCTATACCTTTCCCTGTTGAGTAGTGGAAGCCACATCGGGTTCAACTTTGCATTTGTCTGACATACATCCAGTTGACATGTTAATGTATTCTGCTTTTTTAGATTATTTTTTTCAGTTTGTGACAGAGTTCCCTGTCTACTATACAGACTTCTTCCCAGAGAGGATAGTGGTTGCCTTTCACTCTCCAGATATGGTCAGCCATCCAAGATCTTTCTATTTCATCTCGGATTATGGCTTTTTTGTGCACATCGAATCAAACTTTGAGAGGTCTTCCAGTCTTTCCATATTAACAAGGAATAGCTTAAATACAGTTATTGGTCAGACTTCTTTTGAGTCATCAATTAAAACATCTCATCTAAAAATATTCACACAAGATATGAACAAATTTTATTTGTCTGACAGAGATAGATAGATATCAACAGGATATATGAACACACTGTGATAGATATGAACAGGCTGACACAAATAAATTCCAGACTGCAAGTTTTGCGATCAATTTTCAAGATGCGAGTAGCCCAGTGGTTAGCAGTATGGAAAATGGGATTGGTGAGCCACTTTCAAAGTCTGAGATAATCTGTACTTTATTCGCACTGATGTCCTTGAGAAAGGTATGAATAGGAGTATAAATAATGCAATTATCTCTTGATAATGAACCATTAGTAATTGCTATTCAAAAAATTTTGTAAAACTGTTCTTAAAAGATCATACATATATGTGTAGTATGAGAGAATAGAAATCCTGCAAAGGCAGGGTACTTCGGCTAGCATATGTATATCTCTCTTGATAATGAACCATCGTTAATTGTTGTTCAAAGAATTTTGTAAAACTATTCCTAAAAGATCATATATATATATATATATATATATATATATATATATATATATATATATATGTGTGTGCGTGTGTGTGTGTGTGTGTGTGTGTAGTATGAGAGAAAGAGGGTGAGAGAGTGCTATATCGATAAGCTTAGCTTAGCCTGTCAGAATTCTAAAAGGCACTCAGTCAAGAATTGAACTCATTTCAGTGGTAAGTTCACGTCTATTAGTGCTAGACAAGCTTGAATAACTAACATTCAAGGACTCAGGGATGAATCATAATTTGATAGATGGGCAGTGCTTCTTATCTTTACCAATCTCTGCCTTTCCTTGCAACTCCCTGATAAAATATCCTAATGCAAATCCTTTCTCTGTCACATGTTAATGAAATATTTCAGTGCAAAAAATATTCCTGCCACTTCTTAATACTTGTAGTTCTCAAACGTTAATAAAACGTGTGACACAGAATGGCAGGCAGTTTGTTTATGTTTGAGAACGAATAGTATAAAGAAGTAGTAGGAGTGGCAGGGATAAAAAGTACCGCGTCAGTCTCTTTTTTTTATTTATCGCGGGACTATCAGAAGTTCGACACCGGTTCTATTGTTATGTCTACTGAATAAATGACAATGTCTGGGCCTAGGGTGCTTTTCAATACGTACATTATGTAGATAAGTGAAGTGTTAATGATTTTTCACGTTTTTGGTACGGTTTCACTTCATTAATCAGCAGGTGAAAAACGTAAGCTGTTCACCTGTCGTATTCTATCTAGCAGAGGACACATGTGTATAAACTCTTTTTTTAATATAGGTAAGTAAAGTCCAAAGTCAATTTTTCCTGGTAGGTTTTCAAAAGTTAAATTGAATTAATTGTTTACTCTTATTTTGTCGGTTTTATAAAAAAATTGTTTATAAACACCCTACAGATTCATAAAATATCATAAAATAGTAAGAATATAAATTAAATGAGACAATAATTCTTTTTTTTCTTTTAAAGTATGTAAATAATTTTGCTGTGTTATTCTGACGAACTATCTTCCAATTTAAGTTTTTTTATTAGATGAAGTATTGTAACCCATTTGTGTAAATTTTGACTACCTTTTACTTTCGTCCTGATATTTAAGTCGTTTTTATCACAGCTTTATTCTGCCATAGAATGACGGTCCAAATTGAAGTTGTTATAAAAATAACTTGAAAAAAATTCAGATGAAAGAAATAAGTCAAAAATTTATGTATTTTTCCAATTAGTTCCAGTTTTAGTTTTCGAAGAAAGCTACCAAAAACTTTAAATGTTTTTATTTTTCATAGTAAAAAAGAATTGAAACTAATATCGATTGTCAATTCATGGTTTTATTATTTAATCTAAAAAATGCTGTCTTTTTTTCCTTCCAAGATGTTTATCTTATGTTATTTGTTTTAAATATTTGTAAATCCACATAAAAGCCAATTATTTTTTCAAAAATAGATGACATTCCCCCAACAATTGACCTTTTAATTTTTGTAATCAGCTGATAAATAATCAACTTCACCCGAAGTAAATAAATATTCAACTCCAATTCTCTGTGACAACAGTAGTATTTCTTTAAAAATCGAAAAAATAAACTTTTGAAAAAAAAAAATTGAAACAGACTTTTTTTTCTCATTTTTGATTTTACATAATTCAACAAATCTGCATTTTGAATAAGGGATAATTAATTCAATTTTTTTCAATCTTGATTCTTTGTTTTGTAATGTTTTTTTTTTTTTGTTATCTTTTTTTTCATTGTATTCCAACTGGTCAGTTCTCCAGCCTTCTTCAGGGAAATATGACATTTTACGAATAATAACCTAAAACTTTCTTAGAATACGATGTTAATCCTGTTCCCGTTCGAAATGCGGCTTCTCAGATCAAAGTGTAGTATCTGTTCTTTGACGCCTTCGGGCTGAGAAGTTGATCGTTGTCCGGGATCGTCCTCTATCTCGGAATCGCTGACCGCCAGGCTGGTCCTGAGAGCATCAACAGGATTCGTCCTGTGAATCAAGTCACGGCAACTCTAATGACCCATGGGATCATGCATTGCAACTTAGGGACTCATGCGCTACAGGATTCGTCCTGTGGACATAGTCCAGCTTTTCCCGACGTCCTCACGAAATCATGCGCTAGGACTCACGTTCATTGACCCTGTGCCTGCACATTTTCGAATATGTGGAACCCCACCTTAATCCATCTATGTGTAATATTTGTAGTCGTGGGGATGCAAATAAATAAACTGGGCTTTTTGCCTAGAGGAAAGCGTAGTATCTGTTCTCATCAACTTAATTTCTGATACGTGTCCAATGTGGGGACTTTTGATATCAAACTGATTGGTACTACTACAGTAGACTGGTTCCTAGCCCTTCATGAGTTGTGCGGTTAGAAATGTATAAGTGATTTAGTATCTTCTTAACCTTGAAATGAATTACATTGTTTCTTCTTCGACTTGAAATAAACTGGAATTTTTTTATACTACAATGGCAGTTTAAGTCATTAAACAACGGGGAAATATCAGATATTAAGTTGATTACAGATACTACGCTTTGCTCTTTGCCAAAAAAACGAGAAAACTCATTTTGAATAGGATCACAGAATTAAGGTGTTCTTTTTTATTTGTTTAACATCATGTTTGTTATAAAATCTCTCCTATATTTTTCACTTATGTTTCTTCCTTCTGGTGGGCCTTGGACTCCCACGCTGGCCTATGATGTATCGTAATGGGGGAAGGGTATCAGTACAAAATGAATTCAAACTGGCTCAGCAAGAGTTTGAACTCGGCACACCAATCCCATCGTCTATACAGTCAATTGCTTGGCCACTGGCTTATCTGCTAAGGAATTGTGGGAAAGTGCTGATTTTCGTTGCTACCTAATACTAATTTAGCTAGTTACATTCACTAACTTATTCATTGCTATATTTCATTCCTACTGAGTACCACTCCAACATCAATATCAGGATAATACTATGATATCATTACCCTCAATGAAAAACCCTCTTGAACATTTTCTTATACTAATGAGGTCAGGAGTTTATGTACAGCTTAATGATTATTAATTAGAAACCATCAACCAGAACAATCACCATCTTTTGCGGCATGTTGTGTTAGGGCTGATGAATTAAAACAATTGAAGAAAAAAAAAGTCGGGTTGATCAATGAATAAGTTACTTTTCTCACCCTTTGTTGAGCGGTGATCACTAAAAAGTCCAAATTTTAACAAAAAAAATCAGGCGTGAAAACTGCTAGACGTAAATTGAACGACCAATTTAGTATGAACTGACATCGTAAATTGAACTCCTTGCTAAAAAGAACTATTTTGGGGGAGAATTTTCTGCAAACTCACTCACTTCAAAACTAAAGAAACCTTTGTTGACAATTTTGATTAATTGTTTTTTTGTTGTTGCACTGTATTTAATCTTTTGAAAAGTCTATCTACCTCTGCTGATGAAGTCGTTGGAGTTACAAGTCGAGTTAGTCACTCAACAGAAACTTTCTTGTTACAACCAACTTCCAGCAGCTTTTGGCTTTGGTGCAGTCCCGAAGGATTTATATATATAGTTCATAATGTATTCTCAATTAGTAATACAAGAAGAAAGAAATAGAAAACAGATTTGTTGGTAGATGTTTGGTCTAGGCGCTCAATATTTAACACGGTAAATAGAGCAATTGATGTATTGAAAAAAATATTAATCAAAGGATATATACTGGGTATATATTCATGTAGTTTTTATTTTCATTCATGTATACTTAGTTCATAATGTGATCTCAATTTGTGAGAATTCAAGGGGAAAGAAATAGGATTTCACCCATTGTAGATGATTAATCAGTGATCAATATTAACACAGTAAATAAAGCAATCAATATTTTTTTTAAATATGAATCACAAGGATATATACCCAGATATATATTCATGTAATTCTTATTTTTATAAATATATATATATATTTTGCTGTTTATATGAGTAATAAATTGTGTTGTATTATGAAGAAACTTATTTGAAATGATCTCCCATCATTACACAGACAATATATCACTCAATTTAGACAACAATTAAAGAAAATGGGGTTGCTGCAGGAATCAAACCTGCCTCTGATAGGGTAGCCACTTCAATGTAGTGATGCTCTTACCATTGAGCTAAACAGGCCAAATAAATGCTTTCTATATAATATAACACAATTGATAATTTCTGTCTTATATATATATTTATATATATATTATTTTTTCCATCCATGTATGTTCGCATGTTTGTCTACACAATATCTCAGAAAGTCCTGGATGAATTTCAATGACATTTTGTGGGAGGGTTGGCTGTTGGCTTAGGAAAAATCTATTAAATTTTGGGGTGGATCAGGGAAATTTTTCACAGTTACCTCCCCCACATCATGTATATGTGAACTATTATAAGTATTATATGAACTGGTTTACGTTCAGTTTTTTAATGAAGATGGTGTTGGGAGAGGTATGTGCTCTCTGAGTGCTTTCAATTTTATATCTTTATTTATTCTTTTCTTGCAGCTTCCTGTGAATCGGAAATGGATTGCTCATTAAACGAAGTTGTTAGCCAGTCAAGATTAAAAAGAACGCAGCGAGTGTTTCGTCATTTCAACTGTTGAAATAAAACCATTTCTTGCCAGGACAATCCAACTCATGTAAATGCACTTTCAACAACAGTGTAAGAGTCACAATTTTTGTATTGATTTTGAAAAAAAAGATTTGGGGTTTTTTTTTTGGTTTTTTTTCACAACATTTAATAGAGGGTTCAATTTACAGTGTAAGTTTATGCTAAATCAGTTCCTTAGTTTGTATCTGACAGCATTCATGCTTGGTTTTTGATAATTTAGACTCTTTAGTGATCCTACAAATGAGTGACGTAACTTATTCATTGATCACCCCTTTTTTCTACTTGATCGCCCCCAACACAGCATGCTGTCAAAAGATCTTGATCGCATACGGTTTCTATTGAGTACTAACCAGATTGGTTTATTGTTTTTTGTTTTTTTTTCAATTTCTTCACGGAAAATCAGTTTGTTACTATAATGATCTTGATTCTCATTGGGTGTGTGCTGTACAAAGCCTATCAAGAGAGAAACCTTTTCATAAGGTAATGGTCAACAAGCTAGACTGACCGTCATTAATGTGTAGTGAGTTTGATCCTCACTGGGTGCCCAACACTCGTAGCCCTGTGCCAGACTAAGCTAAGCTTTGTAAATATTTATATACATATGTATAACCAGCATATCAATGTGAATTATAATTTACCTAACAATATCAGAGTGAAATGACTATTCAGAAAACCATGTTGTGTATAGATGAGATTTCTTTGGTTTATTTTGATGTTTTGCCATTTCATCTTGGCTTCTTTATAAAAGTAATAATGATACAAGCAGATGTCTGTTATATAGAGACCATGTCCTTGTTTTTTGAACACTTAGAATCCACTTTGTTTAACTATTAATCACTGAACCTGCCCACAACCAGATATGGGCTCTATATCACAGACATCTTCATTTTTCTGGAGAAGCCAAGATAAACTTGCAAAATGTCAAAATGAATATAAGAAATTTCATTTGTACACATGGTCATTTTGCTCTAAGGTATATGTATGTATGATCTGTGTTCAAATAAGATTCATTCAACAGGATGATATTAGTAATGACAATGTGGAAAGAAACTTTGTTACTAAGAACAATTAATTTCATTAAAGTTTCATCAAAAATAGGCTTCATTAGAATCCACAGTAATTTTTGAAATTGATACAATAGAACATCGTCCTGGATTCTGTAATATATCTCCTCATTTGGCTTAACTGATACTAAGACAATACAAAATATATTGATCAACTCTAGGTCTCCTAATACAACATCTCTCCAACAACCCCAATTCCTACACTTTAGCAAAACATAAACATAATACTGATACATCCACCAGACAGGAATAAAGATAATGCTCATTAGACATGATTCATGGCACATACAAGAAGGTCTGGTGCCAAGGTGACAACATCTTAATAAGGTAAATTCCTTATAAGTATCTGATACATTTGTATTCTCACTCTTTATGATGAAGCCTATTCTTGGCAAAATATGTTAATGAAATAAATTGTTTATTTTTACAAACGTTTTAATTTCTTTCCACATTGTCAGTACTAATATTATATATATATATATAAGCATCAGTGGATTTTTATCAATTTAGCCATACATCATTTAATAGTGTTGTAAGTTCGATTCTCACTGGGTACTTCATGCTTGTGATATTGCGATAAACTAAGCTGAACTTGGAAAAAGATCTATATACAAATAAATGCTTTCAGCCAGAATTCTCATTCTG
Source organism: Thysanoteuthis rhombus (assembly GCA_963457665.1). Lineage (NCBI taxonomy): Eukaryota > Metazoa > Mollusca > Cephalopoda > Oegopsida > Thysanoteuthidae > Thysanoteuthis > Thysanoteuthis major. Next base: position 7,966,828 of record OY735242.1, read on the forward strand.
TTTATTTAAGGTCTATTCATCTCATTCTATGTGACAGTTATGTATTTAAGAAATGGACATTTTTGGTCCAACAGAATGATTATAAATTGTGTTATATTATACAAGAACTTATTTGAGATGATCTCCTGTCATTACACGGATAATACATCAGTTAATTTGGACAATATAAATAGCATAAACAATTAAAGAAAATGGGGCTGCTGCAAGAATCGAACATACCATTGAAAGAGTAGCTGCTTCAATGTTGCAATGCTCTTACCATTGAGCTAAACGGTTGCCGGTAACGCAATTGAGTGATATATTAACCATGTAACAACAGTAGATCATTTGAAATAAGTTTTTATATAATATAACGCAATTCATAATTCATCCTGTCTGACCAAATGTGTCCGTATCTTAAATAAATACCTATCACGTTGAAAGAGACAAATAGACTAAGAATAAACAAAATGAGAATTTTAGCTGAAAGCATTTATTCATATATAGATCTCTACCAAGTTTAGCTTAGCTTGGCACAATGCCATAAGTATAAAGCACCCAATGATAAGGGAATTCAGGTTGAAAGCAGTTATTTGGCCTTTGCATTACGGGCAACTGTTTAGCTCAATGGTAAGAGCATCACTACGTTGAAGTAGATACAAATATATGTAAGTACGCATTAGTAGATTTTTACCTAGCTAGTCATGTAGAGTGTTCTGTAGTGAGTTTGTTTCTCACTCTGTCCTCTTCCTACACTTGTGGTCTTACGCTCTGCCTATGCTTGGTAAAAACCTATATATTTCTCAGTGAGAATTACCCGCTTTATATCAGTGAAGATTATTGAGGGTTGAGAATTATTAGAAATTTTTTTTTTTAATAAATTATTTTTTCTATTATCCCTTTACAAAAATACATTTTTTCTGATGCTTGTTGGAAAATGGCTCAATACTATCCACCGATCTTTTTAAAATGAATCTCTTTCTCGTTACGTTTTCATCATCAGTCTCTTAACGTCCGTCGTTAGACATAGACCTTCCCCGGAATTTTGCCACACTTCTCAATCGGGGGCGTCACGGAGCCAGTACTTTCTGAATTTGTCCAGCTCATCTCTCCCTCTAATACTCTGCTTGCCTCGGTTGCGCTTGTGATCTCTTGGGATCCATGTCGTGAGTCGCAATGTCCATCGGTTATCTGCCATTCTTGCAACATGGCCAGCCCATTGCCATTTGAAATTTTCTTGTAATAAACTTGAAATTTGATACAGATTATACGTACGTTATTTATTTCTGTTTCGTTGTTCAGTTACTGTTTGATTATGGCTGAAGACTTATGATATATAGTCTTAGTATCTATTGCTTTTATGCCAACGAATGAGGGGTTTTTGAAAAATTTCTCTCATCAAAAGGAATTGCAAATCAAAGAAGTTTAAGATTCCCTGTTTTACATGGGGATTGCGGCATTCTCAACCAATGTTGCCAACACCCAAGAATTTTTGTGCTAAATCAACGTCAAAAAAGCATTAAATGCCAGAACATGCTAAAAATACTGTTAGCCATTTAAGGCTATTAAATGGCCAGATTTGTTCAACATGGCCAGAGAATTGGCTAAAATTTCAGAATAATAGCATTTAATGTTGAATTTTTCTGTGGCTAGAACAAGGAACGTGCTAAATTTAGCATAACAGGTGCTAAATTGTCAACTCGGTTCTCAATGTGGATACTACGAAAAACTACTTTTGTGGCATTCAAGTATTATTCTGTGAACATCTGTTGAGGACGTGACCTTTTTTTTCTTCTCTTAGTGTCACGGGAAGGATTGTTGTCAAATTGACCTTGGGTGACTATCATCTAAGTGTCTGAATTTGTTGCATAATGCTACAGCTCTAAATCAGCACTGTTTGTCATGTATTCGGTGCTGACAGACCTTTTTTTTTAGAAAAGGACAAATTTTTATTTCTTTGATATTATTACAAAATATCTGTGCTTTGCATCAAGTGAATCTATGTAGCCCATGGACTAATTATCGAAAGAATTATCATAGAAAAATAGATCTTTTATATGAAATTATCTGTGTGAAAATACCAGCACAAAATTTGTGCAATGTTGGTCCAAAATGACCATAAAAGGTACTTTTTTGAAAAAAAAAAAAAAATTTTTTGATGGTGACAACTGGGGTACTAATGCAGATTTCCAAGGTTGTAGCCTCAAAAATGTGATCATGAGCACCCTGAGTGACACACAGCTGAGAGACACACAGCCGTGCAATGAGAGAATAATCTGCAGTAATACATTGGGAAATGATTTTATTATAGGAATACATTGGGAAATGATTTTATTATAGAAATACATTGGGAAATGATTTTATTATAGAAATACATTGGGAAATGATTTTATTATAGAAATACATTGGGAAATGATTTTACTATAGGAATGTATTGGAAAATGATTTTATTATAGGAATAAATTGGGAAATGATTTTATTATAGGAATAAATTGGGAAATGATTTTATTATAGGAATAAATTGGGAAATGATTTTATTATAGGAATAAATTGGGAAATGATTTTATTATAGAAATAAATTGGGAAATGATTTTATTATAGAAATACATTGGGAAATGATTTTACTATAGGAATGCATTGGGAAATGATTTTACCCTAGGAATGCATTGGAAAATGATTTTACCCTAGGAATGCATTGGAAAATGATTTTATTATAGGAATGCATTGGAAAATGATTTTATTATAGGAATGCATTTGAAAATGATTTTATTATAGGAATGCATTTGAAAATGATTTTATTATAGGAATGCATTGGAAAATGATTTTATTACAGAAGTGCATCCATTTCTGAATGAAAGGAGTTGAATTTAAAAATGAAAGCGTTTATGTCAGCTGGAGCATTAGTTACTAGGAAGTGTCTGTCACCAGAATAAAGTGGGATAAATAAGGTCCATAATTCATTATTGGAATCCATCCTTACAAATGACTTATTCAGATCTAATTTATCCCATAAATATTCCCTGTATATTTAATAGAATTTATTTACCCCTTTTGACAGCATTATGCACTTACACACACACAGTCTGCTAAAAATCACTATACATTCTGCCAAAGAGGTACAGAGTGGTATAATGGTTTACTGAAAATGGAATTGGCGAATCAAGTTCGAGTTTTGGACAAGATTTATTCCCTTCAATTTGCTCTAATGCCCTTGAGGAAAGTATGAATCCTATGGATGTTGAATTTCGGTCTTTGACAAATAAAATATGAGTTCCTTGTTATGGTTGTGTAAATCGCTAAATCAGAGTGGAAGTGCTCAAACTACTTGACCTTTTGGGACATTTAAAGCATCTTTCTGGTGTTTTTTTTTTTTTTTGGCTGGAATGGGGATTGTTTTTGTTTTTTTCAGCTCTGATGGTCAATCTAGTGCAAAAATATTTTCCAAGTTAGCAAAAGGAAGGGAGATGCAAGTTACTTATCTGCAGTTTTGGTTACATATTAACTATATTGGCTCTATTCTAATAAAGTAGACACGAGTTATCTGCTTGTATTTTTGGTTACATATACTACCATTCTCTCCATTAGATTTTTCACTTTGTGATCTATTTATTCTCTCATTGTAATTTTTCTTTTTCTCCATTTTCAGATTAAAATGACCCAAAATGCCAATCTTACGACGGAGTACCAATCCTCTCCCAAAAGTGGGGAAGTGGATTGCAATTACCTTGACTTCGTCGTTCCCGGAGCGATGTTTCTCTTCTACGGCTTCTGGTGGGTGCTGCAGTTAACCCGGGTCTATTACCACACCCGCTGGAAACACCTCGACTTCCGCTCGTCGCTCATCTACCCTTGTAGTAAGGTGGGATGCAAGCAGTCCGTCCAGAGTTGGATCCAGTTGATCCTCATTGTCTCTGCCATCTCCGTCGTTGTGACCAGCACCAGACATTTCGACACCCAGGGGAAGACCCAAATGCAAATGATACGAACGTGTATAATCCTCTCTTCATTCGGTGTCTCCTGTCTCATTAACATAAGTGCGCAGTTTTTTGCAAACAGTGTCCCGCCGGGCCTAGACTACTGCTTTTTCATCTTTGCTTTCGTCGTCGAGGGAATCCTATTTGGCCATTACGTGTTCGACGACACAGAGTCACTGACATCTGCCGCTGAGAACCTAGTCACTTACTGTGCTATCATAACGGTTATTGTGACCGTCTTGGAACTGCACTATAAAGGCCACGTCATCTTTCCTTTCCTGCGGGCTTACTTCACCTTTATACAGGGCACATGGCTGTGTCACATGGCTCACATCTTTTGCTCGCCGACCCGTTGGGAGACCAACACGGACAATGTTGAGGTTGTATCTATCTATTTTGTCGTTCACAGCATGGCTGATTTTATTGCTGTCTGTGTAATTTGGTTGATAGTTTATCGGTTGGCCTTCGACGATCGTTGTGGGTGCCTGCCGGTCAACCTGGATAAATCTAACGAAGTCTTCCTTGAAAATCGAGTGCATTTTGATTATCATATTCTTGACAGGCTGGGCTCTGATGCTGACTAATTGACGGTGCTACATTTTCATGGGCATCTGCTGGGGCGTAGGGCAAAAAAGATATATCCGGATGTAGGTCATCAGGTAAGGAACTAGGGAGTGCTTAACCTGTGACTCTTCACAGTGGCCTCTTGATACCTGGCTTTTATAAGGTACAAACTTTCAAACCTCCTTGTACTCAATTAGAATGCCCTATCCTGAGATGGAAGGAGGAGCCTCACTGCCCCCCAACTTCTCCCCCCATCAGCAGACGCCTGTGTATATTTTGTCTATTTTATAGTTTCCAAAAACTTTTTTTTTTTGTTTTGTTTTATTTTTCAATGAAGAATCACCCTACAAATAGATTTTTAATGGGCGTGTATGTTTCTTCCACAGGGACCGGGGGGGGGGGTAAGCCAAACTCTGCAAATGACCTTTCCTCACTAAGACACTTCCGCCTCCCTAACCTCTTTGCTCCCTAAATACCCCATCACCCCCAAATCTTTTTTTTTCCCTTCTCTCCCTCATTGTCTTCCTCTTCTCCCTTCACATCATAAATTACTCCTTTTCTTTCTCCTGGACGTTATTATCTATATTTCTACTTCTCACTCTCTCTTTTTTTTCTCTCTTTCCTCTGCCTTTCTCTCTCTCTCTCTCTCTCTCTCTTCTTCTTCTTGGATCTCCCTCTCTTTCTCTACTTTGCCCACTAACTCTGTTATTCTCCCTTCTTCTCTAAAACCCTTTCCCTCTCTCATTCTCTCTCCCTCCCTCTCTTGAGTCTTTTCACTCTTTTTTTTTTTCTTTTCTTTTTGTGTTCTATCAGTATGAGGAGTAGATGGACTGTCCTCTGGACTGAATTAACCACGAGGCAAATGCCTCTGGCTCCACACAATCTAAGGGGGTCCCAAATAAGCTATGACCTACAATTTCCTTTTTTTTTTAACATTAATCCTTTGAATATAGTGGTCAGCTGAACCCAACTTGAACCTCTTTGCTTGTATCGTGAGAGTTAGGGTGCCCGAGTTGAACTGTGCCTCAGGCCCCCCTTTAATCCTAATCCAGCCTTGACTGGCTTGAACGCTCCGTTTTTGTCAAGGAAAAGGAAATGTTAATGACCCCCCCCTCCCTCTCCAATGGTGTAAAAGATTCTTTTCCTCCAACTCTCTTCTAAATATACCTCCTACTCAATTTTGGATTTGTTCGTGTCTCATCCTGTGAAATTAATGTTTCTAGTCTTCACACAGGTGAGCAGCAACCAAAAGATAAACTCCTTTGCTACTGAATCACTATTCGGTCTTGGTAAAATACAAGAAGCAACAAGAACCATAAGTTCAAAAATGTGTCCACCATCCACAGTTGTAGTCAGAGGAGGAAGGAGAGCGAGTAGTCTTTCTTTGAGTCAATTGATTCTCATACTTGTAAAATATTGCATTATGGAAATATTCTGCTAGTATTATTTTCACTAAAAACTCTACCTTGCCATTTCTAGCCATCAACACTACTTTGGCTGTTTTTGTGTACACAAATGCTGACCTCGGACATTGTATTATAACATCATTGGCAGCTCATGAAAAAAAAAGATTGGAATAAATATTATTGCTATTTCTTTTGTTTAACATAACTGGGACTGACCAACAGACCAAAAAGCATGTGTGGGCACATCTAATAATCACTTGAAATCACAGTGTAAGACCTTATTGAATTAAATTTTGTTTGTTGTCAAGGGGAAGCAACTGGGAGCAGAAAAAAAATATGCTGTTGACCCTTCTTAACATTGCTCAAATCGTTTATAATTCGGTCTGAGAATGGACCCCAATTTTCGAAACGTTAGATTTTGCGCTCAAAATCATAGCTATATACAAAGATAGAAAGACCCCCAACTGAATCAGGTTACACCAACTTTAAAAAAAGGAAATGGATAAGACAAAAACATTTTCTGTGGTTAATCGATGAAACTCATAACCCCTTTCATCTGTCACAAAAAATGTATAAGTTTTGTCAAAATGTAATGTTCCAGAAAGGTGTCACGATTTTTTCAAATTTTGAGATTCATTTCCCTTGCCAGACTCTTCTCCTCACCCCAATGGTTCTCTCTTCATTTCTGCACAAACTACGAGAGTCAGTCATGAAGAATTTGGGACTAGACTTGGATCAATGTTTGTAAGAATGGAAAATTTGTTACTACGCGGACTCACTTGTAACATGGTAGAAAATTATGGACCCTGACTTCCACGTTATTGTAGGTTTACAGTGTATTGTTTATTACGAGTAAAAATTGCTCTAATCAATGAATAACCCCCAACCCTAAATTTTCTCAATCAATCACCCCAAACCTCTGTATGGAAGTCTTTTGAGATTACATTTTTTTTGCTTCTTGTTATTTCTCGTATTTTACAGCGTCCTATCATTATTTGCTAACTGCTTCATCATATCAGGACATGAGAGAAAATATGTCCCCCTGTTGCTAAGTCCATTAAGGGAGTCACAAAAAGGACTGTCTTGTTTACTCTAAAATCATTATTTGCTCAATTCTCAGGACCCAAGCACCCCAGGTGTGGATCAAAATTTTTTTTTTTTTAAATCTGTAGCTTCATTCCTTGAACCTTATTCAACCTCAATAATGAATAATTCATTTTTATGCATAAGTTTTTTTCAGACTGTTGTTCTCATCTTGGTCATTCTTTTGAACGCTACATTCCAGCCATTGTACTCTCCAGTATTTTTCAGGTTGGTGTCATAGATCAAGAGGGTTTGGAACGTGGTGAAAAGGCACCCCCTTTCAAAGTGTTGGGGCAGAATATCCCCCTTCCCCTGTTATTTCCGTTGAGAGAGTTCCCTAGGTCATCATAATCTTGTTAATGTCCATTAAAAACCCTCCCCATTTGCGTCACCAACCCAAAGAAGGCTGTAGAGTAAAACAGCCAAAATGTTATGTTCAAAAGTTGCACCAAGATTAGGACAACAGTCATAAAAAAATCTATGTATATTAAGAATCCTCCATCTCAAAAATTCAGACAAATTTATTTTAAACCAAGATTCGAAATTTCGTTCTAAAAATTCAAACTACACTTTCAACGGTACATTGGGTACAATGGCTTTATACTGTTTGACATAATGTGACTCATATAAATGTTGATGTGCCAAAAATTCCCAACTGATATCATACCTGTTTTGGCCTCCCCCTTTTCATATACCTCTGTCTGCCTCAGGCCCATACAAAGTTGGTATAGGCCCTATTTCAAACTGCTCGTTGAGTAAATTTATAATCAGTTCTAAATAGATATGATTCATGTGTAGGTATATACATGTATACATAATGTTCTTTATGTATTCATAAGTAACAGAACGATAAAGGAACTTGAGTGATTCATAGAAAAGGTAATAGTTGGCTATTTTCTCCTGAATATGGGTAAGACAATTGAGTACAGTAATTTGAAAAGGAACGGTAAATACAAAATAGTACATTGTGTTTATTCTGTATTCGGAATTTATTTGTTTTAATATTTTAATATTATCATATTTGAAATATTGATATTTTGTGCTAAAGAGTCCCTTTGCAAAATGGCCCATGATAACACCCCCAACCGACTTTTTGAAAAACTGACGTTCATTTTTACATAAGGACTCTATATATGACTCTTTATTCATCTCTAAAATCTTATTTGTAAAGAAGAAAAGAAAATAAAACAGAGAGAATTTCCGTAGCCTGTGCGTGTACCAGAATTAATTATAAGTAATAAAATGGAATATAAAAACTGAAATTATTCGTAAATAAGTTAAGGGGAAGTGTTTTTTTTAAAAAAAGGTATATAGGACAATAGAGTACTATTGTAAGGAGTAAAAACAATAGCACAATCATATTTAGTTTGTATTCGGAATTTATCCGTGTTATATACTGATATTTTATGCTCTAGTCAGTGTCATTTATTATCTCCCTTTGATATTTTGAATGATTTGAGTAAGATAGAGTTTATAAACCTATAGCGAATGTTTATGGAGGACATATCAGCTGAATTGTGGTGATGAAACTATCAAAGATGAGAATATTTGTACAAATAAGTCATTAATTACAGATAGTGGTGAAGAGCAAGAGTTATCCTTTGCAAGATAAAAGCCCCGACTCGCAGATAGACCTGAGTCACTATCAAATGGGAATTTTATTGCCATAGAACTGCATTGACAGAAATTTTCCGTCATTTGCAGATAACAGATCGATTGATTTATTTAAACCCCCCCCCCCACGTTTCTCTTTCTCTCGTATCTACCTCAGTTACACTTTTCTCTCCATAGTTGAAGTGTTCTACTTAGCTTTAACTGTTTTGATTGCTTTTTCTTTTTCTTCCCCCTTTCTCTTTTTTTTTCTTTTTTTCCTTTTTTCTTTCTTTTTTCCTTTTTTCTTTCTTTTTTCCTTTCCTTTTTCCTTTCTTTTTTCCCTTTCCTTTTTTTTCTTTTTTTCCCCTTTTCTTTTTTATCCTTTTTTTCTTTTTTTCCTTTTTTTCTTTTTTCCTTTTTTTCCCCTTTTTCCTTTTTTCTCCTTCTTTTCCTCTTTCCTTTTCTTTTTTTCCCCCTTTTTCTTTTTTCTTTTTTATTTTTTTAAATCCCTTTTTTCTTTCTTTTTTCCTTTTTTTCCCCTATTTCCTTTTTTCTCTTTTTTCCTTTTTTCCCTTTTCTTTTTTCCCTTTTTCTTTCCTCTTTTCTTTTTTCCCTTCTTCCTAACTACAATCTCCTTCTCTTCCCCTTATCTAAACATTGATTTTCCTTTCGTTCATCTCCCATCCTTTTCTTTCTTTCTCCTTTCAAATCTTTTGACCTTTATCTTAATTTCCTCTTACAACTACTTCTCGACTTTTGAACATTCTACAATCTAAAAGAAAAAATTAGTTATATATATATATATTCACACATACACACACACCATAAATAGACTATAAGATGAGTTTGTTTACAAGTATATTTGGAGGACTACTGCTCATTCGAACTCATCCAAGTACCTTAATTGTTCATATCGAACTGCAATAGACTGCTACCCTAGTCATAATACCAGGGCATCAGATGCAGTGCAATATTTGCCCAGATTTTTTTGTTTTGTTTTGTTTTCAATGAAATGTCCAACTTATTTACCAGCATATACCATATGTACATATATAGAGGCAAACCCTGCTTTACGCAATTAATTGGTTCCAATTTTTACTCACATCACATGGATTCAGATTGAACAATTGATAAAATCAATGAGAACATTTTCAATGTATCCCCATTTTCAGATTACAATAACTGAGTAATTACACTTGTTGAAACAGGAAATAGTCAGAGTTTTCCTTATCATTATAACTGAATGTCATGTTGAATGAAGTTGCATATTGCGGGTTTCGTCTATATAAATAAATAAAAATATATATATATATATATATACATGTGTGTGTGTATTTTAAGAAAATGGACATTTTGGTCTGACAGAATGAATTAAAAATTGCATTATATTATATAGAAATTTATCTGAAATGATTCCGTCATTACATGGCTAATGTATCATTCAATTTAGACAATTTATCGGTGGGCTGTTTAGCAGAATAGTGCATTGCTACATTGAGGTGACAGTTTCGAATCCTGCAGCAGCCCCATTTTCTTTAATTGTTTATTCTATTTACGTTGTCTAAATTAAATGATATATTTACCATGTAACAATGGGAAATCATTTCAGATAAGTTTCTTTATAATATAACACGATCTATAATTCATATATATATGTGTGTGTGTGTTTGTTTAGAAAGTTTACATACTTTCTCATCTCAATCGCTGTTTTTAAACCATAGCTGGCTTTTACGAGCCTTCCCAGCATCAGGACACACTTCACAAATGTTTCTCCTTGTCTGTATTGCAGTACGTACTTCCCTTTCAAATTTATACAGTAATCAATGTTGGATATGTTGCTCTTCAAAGTCTCAATCCTCCTTTGGGTTGAACTCTACCATACACTATAAACGACACACTGCTGGATAGAAGAGATGATGAACTAAATCCAGACATCGTTTTGTGACATTCATCCGTAGTGTTGCCTTACTTGGTTGGCTTATGATTTATAGCAGTGAAATATGTAATTACTCTTTGAACACCTTTTTATTTATTTATATATGATTTTATATGTACAGACATACACACACACACAAAAATTGCAGAGGGATTTTAGTGAAAACAGTAACAGAAAAAGGTTTGTGTATTTGTAAGAGGGGGAAAAACGATTTGTAATAAAAAGAACTTCTACAAAAACTGTATTTCTTTGTATTTTGAGATTTTGTTGATTATGAAGCCAGATGTTTCGAAAAAATTTTCTTTAGCTTTTTTAAAAATTTCATTTCATATTTTTTTTTTTTCCGGTCAAATCGGTTTATTAGTAATTAATTGGTATTTACTTCTGTCAACGAAGTTGAATAGAGAAACATCATCCATAGTACAGCTATCAAAAAACTTAATTGTACACAGACTTAAATATCAAAATTCGAGTAAATGTAATCCCTTCCAGTAATTATGATTTTTAAAGGTCAAAAATTGATTATTATTGTTGGTGATTGATTACTTTGGAAACTGATTACTAAAAATAGAGAATATTTCATTTCAGAATATTTCATTTATGAAAAGATTTCTTAGGTTTTCAAAATTTCAAAACTCTTTTTTTCAGACCATGAATCCCTTAATGGAATCGTTGATTCCTCCTCATACTGCCAAGAGGAATTCATTCTTCCAGTACTATATCCCAGAACGTACCAAATACATAATATTTAATTATATATCAAAACAGACAGGAAATAAAGGTCCAGTTCAGTGTTATTGTTAGTGTAAGTAGGTTGCCCTGACCATCACTAAACCTTTGAAAAAAAGTTTTCTCACACCCGATTCATTTTCGAAAGGTTTGAAGGTCGAAAGGATTGAAAAGCCAATTTGTAAAAAGAATAGGTATATTTGAATTTTTTCTATCAGAGTTTGAACTCAATCCGATTCTATTTTCAGGGCTTGACATTTCCAATACTTTTCTTCCTAATGAATGAATTTTTAAATAAAAGATTAGAAATTATGGCGATACTGGTTTATGCGGTGTTGCATAAGAAGGCTTTTTTTTGCAGTTTGGCGGGATTTAGTAACTTGAACCTCAAAGTAACATCATAGGTCAGCACCACTTATCCTATGTCAATACCCGGGTTCAGCTACTCTTATAAACAAATCTTTAGACTCCAGGATGCCGATTTGTCGGTTTCATAGTATTTATCCTTCTAAAAGCAAATGCAAATTAATGTTTAATTGTAAAATTGTTTGTATATTTGTATCTGTTTTGTACGATTCCTATTGTAACCTAAAAGTTATGATGAATAGGTCTATGTGAAATAGATAAACATAGCTGATCAAACAATTAAAGAGTTGGGATAAAATGTGATGAGCTTTTCAAAGAAGGGTGATCCTGTAACATAACTCAGGCTGTTGGGACATTGTTAATGAGTTGAGACATGAAAAAAAAATCAAATTAGAACTCTTGAATCATTAAAAAGGAATTGCCAATTAAATTAAATTTGTGCTGATCCACACATAAATAACCATGTCGTTTTTTTTACTGGTATTTGTTAGTTATAAATTAAGAATACTTTTTTCATTAGGCATTGATTTGACAAGTGAACATTTGACATTTTTTTTTTTTGTAATCTAAGAACGGCCATTTTGAATGGCTAAAAGTGGCTAGATTTTTGTTTCTTCCCCCCCACACACACACAATTTAAATGGTGAAAATAAGGTTGATTTCATTTCTAGGTAAACTGCATAAGCTCGAAGTATATCTCTTTATAAAAGAATAATGTAATTTGAATCTTGACATCTGATCAATCCATTGTATATATATATATATATATATATGTGTGTGTGTGGGGGGGGGGGTTTTGGGGGGGGGTGTTTTTTCGAGCCTTTGTTGGAGTTTTTTGAATAATAGTCACCTGGAAATTGAATCTGCACAATCTCATCCATTTTTCACAAATCTAGCCATCTTTAGCCATTCAAAATGGCTGTTCTCCATTCATTGTATATACAGCTGAGGTCGGCCAGCAGTTTGAAAATTAAATTGTTGGTTAAAATCAAAATACAATTTGAGAAATCTGTGTGTGCATGAACCGTGAATACTTGACAATTGGCCATTGTATGAAGTTGACATTTGCCAGGTAGATTAGTCAGCACACAAGGCAGTGCAGTGTCAAGTTTGAAGTTATTTGGATCAGTGGTTCTCAATAATTCTTCTCAAAATCGGATTTTTTAGATATTGCAGCATTTTTTCTTACCATGAAGTCATTTTTTTGCAAGTTGTAACCAGCTGTGTCAGCTATTCATAAAAACAAGTATGGTAGGCCAAAAGTGACAGAAAACATCAACATTTCAATACCCTTAAATTTATAAGGATTAAATGAAATATTAAAGACAGGATTACACTATTTTTTATATTATATATATATATATATATATATATATATATCTCTTACAAAAAATATTGAAATGAAAAAAGTATTAGGGATGGGAACCACATTGGTTGTATTTATTATTATATATTTATCTATAATCAAACAAATTTAAATCAAAATCAAAAATTTTTTACTTTTGTCTTCATTCTCTTCAAAATGGAGAAATCCTTGAGTTTCTCTTTTGTGTTTGTGAATCCACCAAGAATTTAATATTTTTTTGTAAAATGAATAAGTATAACAAATGATGTAATCTTATCTCTAATATTTCATTTAATCCTTGTAAATTTAGGCATATCAAGAAGTAAATGTTTTTACTCACCTCCACTGTACCATCATCATCAGTCTTCTAACATCTGTCGTTGGACATAGACCTTCCTCAGGATTCGCCACATTTCCCTATCATGGGCGTCGTGGAGCCAGTATTTTCTGAATCTGTTAACTTCATCTTTCCATCTTGTGTTCTGTTGGCCTCGGTTTCACATGTGATCTCTGGGAATCCATGTTGTGAGATGTGATGTCCATCGGTTGTCTTTCATTCTTGCAACATGGCCTGCCAATTGCCATTTGAGTTTTTCTAATAGTTTCTATGATGTCACGAACACCTATTTTCTTCCTTATATACTGTGCTGTCTTGTGATCTCTCCATGTAAGGTTGAGCATGATTCTCTCATGCGCACATTGCATACTTCTCAGTTCGTAGGTCTGTCTCTTGGTTAGGTTCGATGTTTCAGCTCCATAAGTGACTATCAGGAGAATGCATTGGTTGTATACTCTTCTTTTTAGGATTATTGGGATTGTTTGGTTCTTGAAAGTTGAGCTTGCTCTGCTGAAGGCTTGCCATCCCAAAGTGATTCTTTGCTTGTTTTCCTCCTCTTTTGAGGATCTCATGGAGATTCGTTGTCCTAGGTAGATGTAGTGGTCTACCTTGCCAAGTTTTGCATCTTCTATCTTGACACTTATGTATCATACTTGTTTCCATAATGATTGGTATGACTAGAGATGATTTGCAAAAGAATGTCTATCTTTCTGTATATTATGTCCCTTGACTTCTGCTCTTTGGAATCATCTAAATCGGAAACACAGAAGTGAAGTCTCTGAAGTACTTTGTGTGATAGACTGTGATTTTCCAAGACAAGGCTTCTCCGGATGAAGTCTGGGCCCCTCCAGAACATGCACCTTTTGAACAGGGCTTTGCCCCAATATTACAAAAACTTAAGGAAGGGGAGAAAGAAAAGATGAACACCAAAATGTTATCACAATCGTTTATTTCAAAATGTTTTTATAGCATTTTGTCTTTTATTGGTCTTCCCATCTTGGAAAAATAAAATGGATTCGGGGCAGGACTCCCTCATAAGCAGCAGAAAAAGAAAAAAAAATATACCAAACAAAAGTTATCATAAGAAAGAGAAAAAAAATGTGTGTATCATAACTAACAATTTGTTTAAAAAAAAAAAAAAAAAGCCAATAGCCACAGCCGATCAAATTTTATTAAAAAATAAAATGAAATAAAATAAAAACTAGGTCGGTTGTCGGTCAAAAACTAGGTCAAACTATTTGATGTTGATGCAAAAAAATCTCACTGAAAGCTAAAATTGAATACATATAATTTGGAAGAATAAATTGAAAAATGAGACAAGAAATTTCCGAGAGCGACATTCGATTTTTTTCAAATTAATTCCCGGGCCTGACCTAGTTGATGCTTATTATTGGGGGCGGGGGTGGGGGGTAAAAAACTAGGTCAGACCGTAACCAGGTACCAGCTATTGTGTGTGTCACAAAAGTAAAAAGATTTTCCATATTACAGTAAGCATGTACTCTCAATAATTTTGAGAAGAGTTGTCAACATTAAAAGAGCTTTTTTCTTTCAGATAATTGAACACATTCTTCCAGTTAATTTTTTTTATCCACACATTTCGGTCAAATCATTCAACCGCTTTCCTCAGGTGTATTATTTGTATGAAAAGAAAGGGACTCTTCAAAAAAAAATTCCGTTTTCTACCATTACTTGACACAGACACTACTAAGAAAAAAAATAAAATAAATAAATTTTCCTCTGTACATACAGATATTAAACCAGAGAAAGGCTGTAGAATGAAAAACTTGTTGAAATACACAGTGTTAAAACAGAAATAAGTAATTAAACATTATAATCAAATCTGGAAAGAAAAGCATTTATCTTTGATATTTAAATGGCACTTTATTTTTATGGATATATACCTAGTCTGTTTGTGTGTACATATAAGGAAAGAGCAGAAAAGAAAAGCAACTTTTTAGTCATGGTTTTCAATAAGCCTCAACCGGTTTTGTACAGGTCTCCAGAAGGCTGGGGTGATTCTGTTTCTTCTGACAACATGTACAAAACCGGTTAAGGCTCAATATTGAAACTACAATACCTAAAACCCATAACTCAAAAGTTTAGCTTTCCTTTTTCTTTTTAACACTTTTCTTAAATTTACTCAACCCATGTTGTGGAATTTACCAACCTATATATGTATGTATATTTATACATGTATAGGTGTATGAATATGACTTATGAAAATTTTTAGCTTTCTTTATTTCTAATTTTCATTTTAAAAAAATAGTATCTGTGTACTCTAAGAAAAAAAAAAAAAAAAGCAGACATTTTTATTGTAATTCTGATAAAATCTTACAAGTCTGTTGGAGTCAGTTTTTGCCTAATTATAGATCTTATTTTCAACCAAATTTTGACTTACTAGAATTTTCCATATTACAGTAGTGGTGTGGTCTCAACAGAACAAAGAGTAGTATCTGTGGACTTTAAATAAATAAAAAAGAATTTGATAAAAAAGATACAATTTTAAATAAATATAAAAAGATTGAGATAAACAAATATTCCTTGTATCTATCAACAAAGGTTAAAATTTTAACGAGTTTACACCTAAAAGTTAATTGAATATTTTCATCAAGTTTAGAAGAAAAAGCATGACTATGTTTACATAACACCAAGTGTTCAGAAAAAGAGAGTTACGAAGTTTCAAGCTGATCATTTTATATATATATATATATATATGTATATATATATATATATGCATTATATTATTTGAAACTATTTGTAATGATCTTCCACTGTTATACAGAGAACGTGTCATTCAGCATAGACAGCATAAATAGACTAAACTGTTTAAGAAGAATGGGGCTGCTACATTTTAACTGTCTATTCTATTTACGCTTTTGAGGCTATGTGACTCATTCTCTGTCTAACAGCAGGAGGTCATTTCAAATAACATAATGCATCTATAAATATTCTGTTGGATTATATATCCATTTATCAGTAATATATATATATATATATACATATATATATATAAAAACACACGGATATGTATATATAGCTCTGCATAGGGTAGAGGTAAGATGCCAGCCTCTGGGTCTGAAGCAAAGGTTTTGATCCTACCTCGTGGAACTGGATGAGATATTGGATAGTCTATAGCCACACTGAAAAGTTGAAATACAACAAAACAGCTGTCTGTGAATGACTCAATTATTATATATATTTATATATACATCCGTACTTCAAATGAATCATCTTAGCCAGTGTATTCACCAGAGCTAAATATCTGAAAAAAATAATAAATAAATAAAAATAAATATATGAATAAATGAATTTGAAAAAAAACTACAAACAAAAGATCTGGGCATTGCTGGCCCCAAAAAAGCACTTTTTTCAAGAGAAAAAAAAAAAGTTTTCAAATGGTGTTTAGTAGAGGCAAATTTTCAAGGTTGTAGCCCAAAAAATGTGACTGGGAGTGACCGGAGACACACACAAGCAAAGAGAGAAAAATCTATATCTCACTCAGCTGGTTGGTCGAACCATTTGCAGAGCTACAGCGTTCATATTTGTACATGTTTTTTGGTAATCTGCAGGTTTAACTCACATTAACCTAAAGCGGTGTTTAACTAGCATACAAAGGCTCAAAAGTCAGATTTAAAAATATATATATATAACTAAGTAACATTAATCAGAAATCAACACAATAATGAAATTAGAAACCTGTCTATTGTTCTTAATTAAGAAAAATTAAAACGCCAATTTGGCACTGTTACCGTCGTACCTCGATGAATTCATGGTGTGCAATCATCTAATAAAAGAACAAAAGACAGGCTTTTAATTTCATTTATTTCTGATGAATATTTTATTCAATTACACTGTTGAATTTATATATTTTAATTAAAAAAAAAAACAACTTTTTTGAGCCTCAGTATATTAGTTAAGCATGGCCATAGGTTTATAAACATCAAACAGAAGATTTTTCTTTTTTTTAGAAGAATAAAATTATCAAACAGTTAGTAACAAGAGGGATATTAATTGATACTTATTGAACTTTTTCACCCCACAGTCAACAAAGTTGGAAGAGACAAGTGTATTCACTCAGGGTTTGTTCACACAATACCTCCAAAAGTTCCCTAGAAATCTCAATGTAATTTTGTGGAAGGGTGATCCATGGGTAACGGAAGGATCGATTAAATTTGGGGGGGGGGGGACGGATCCACGGATTCGTTTCCAATTTAAGAGATATTTTTCATGCATCAAGAAAAGCTATGTACAAATAGTCGAAAATATGGAAAATCGAAACCAAAAGTTACATCCCCCTTCATTGTAGCTATGTATAAACTGATTTTCATCCAGTTTTTAGTTAGTGGGATAAAACAATATCTGAACCACGCATAAATGAATCACCATAGCCCACACATGTATCAGGATTAATTATCTAGAAAATTATCAGAAGAAAAAAATTTTTTTAAATAGATCTCTTATCTAAAATTTGATTGACCACTGCCATAGGTTTATATACGTCAAACCATAGATTATCGGTTTTTTTTACTATAGAATAAAATTGTTAAACAATCAATAATTAGAGGGACATTAATTGATACTTATTACATTTATTCACTCTAGTTAACAAAGATGGACAAGCCACTGTTAATCCAAAATGATCTGAGACCCCAGAAAAAGCACTTGGGGGGGGAAACGTTTTCATATGGTGCTTAGTGGTGTACTCATGCAAACTTTCAAGATTGTAACCCCCAAAATGTGACCTGGAGTGCCTGGAGACAGACACACAGACAAGCAAAGCGAGAAGAATCTGCAGCCCTCGTGGCTGGTTGGTTGGGCTGGCCATTTGTAAGGCTACAGTGATTTGATGAGAAAATGATAGAATAGTAAATTCTATAATGCAGGACTTGGGACAGTCTCACACAAACATAACTACAATCTTGGAGAATTGAACAAGAATTACTGAAGGGGTTAAGAAAGCAGCTCCAATGAAACAGCACAGGTAACCTTCATTGAACTGAGATTTATCTCAAACAAAAATGTCTCTTTTGTCTTAAACCGTGTGATGTCAATTGTTTTAATTACATTAAAAGACTGAAAATCGTAAAGTTTCACGCATTCGCTAACTCGATTTTGAAAAAGATGCATAAGTTTCAAGTGTCATTTTTAACATCGAGTGAGCGATTATAATGTTATAGCTTCGAATAAAATTAAATTGCCAGTATCCGTAGAAAGAATAACTCTCAATAGATTTTGTGTAGCTGATATCACATGGCATAATGCCAAAAATAGAGACCTATTCACTAGAGTCAAATCTCGGTCTCTAGTAAAAAATAACAAGCACAAATGAAATCTACAATAATAGCAAAGTGAGAGGGGCTTATCACTGATATGGTAAAATTGCTCGCAACATGGATGGAGGGTCAGAACCAACAGTGTATCCTCCTGGGTCAGATGACGATCATAGCATTATATCTACTTCACTTCACTCTATAATGGTTTACTTACATCCAGGTCAAGCTGCACCCATACTTCTTAGAATATAACCAGGACTCATGGCTGTCTCTCGGTACAGTTATATTAAAATATGACTAGTAGGTTTTTTTTTTTGCAAATTCTGTTTTTGTTTTTTTTGTGCTAATTTGTCACAATCAATAATTTCAAACTTGGTGAAACATACTTCATAACCTATACTTAAAAGAACCCCAATGAAGTTTCCTTTAAAAGATCCAAATCTAAGAGAGATATAAGGCAGTAGTTCTTAACAAGGGGTGCATGCCTCCAGAGAGGCATGAGTAATTTCAAGAGGGGGGGGTCAAGCCAGCAGAAAAAAGATAATTCTTCTAGTTATTTCTGAAATTCTCTCCACAAGTGTTCATATATCATCGTAATTTACTAGTTTACTTATGCTATCAAAAATTGTGTTATTCAACAATTGCATTGTGCCTATAAAATATGTTTGTACAGTGGATGTGAAGTGATCGGACAGAATGTTGATGAAAATAACTATTGGAAGGTGAAGAGAAAAACTCAAGACACCTATCATGTTACATCACAATTTTTTAAAATTACTCCATGAGCATGTTTTCGATGCATTTGGATGGGAGTCAGCCATCTTTTTTAGAGAAAATATTTGCAGCGGTTAACAGAAAATTTTGATATTTATATATTTTGATGCTGCAGAAAGAAATGGGGATATTTCTGCGTTGTTTGGTTGTTTAGAAGGAGAGGAGGTCTTTGTATCCGTATAGATGAGAGTAACATTTGGTTTGAAATGAGACGGGTCTGTGAGAAGCAGAGTCAGGAGGTATTTATTGAAATAAAATATCAAAAACATTAGGTTGTGCAACATTTTCTTTGTGTTCGATATTTCCTAAATATCAATCTAAAAGTATTCAGTAAATTCAGTAAAGATACAATTCATCAAGCTTAATGTAACATGAAATTCTATTTTTGATAAGTTATGTTCCGATGACGCAATCATGACAGAAAATGTTTGTAAATTGCTCATTTCAAACTGATCATTTCGTTGAAGATGGTGGGGGTTGTGGAGGAAAGGTCTTACGGGGGGAGGCGTGGTAGTAAAGAGGTTGAGAGCTACAGATCTATGGGGAATAACCCAGTTATAAGGGAGGTAACCCACTCCTTACAACTTATAAATCTCAGAGTATATCAATATTCAAGAAATATGTAACAAGATTTTTTCTTAAAACTAGAATTGATATAGAAAAATAGTGAGTGTATAATAAAGAAAAAAGTGGATATTTTTTTTCATTTTCTTTTAAACAAAAATGAAGCATCAATTTCTTGAAAAATAAAAATTAAACAATTAGGTAATTGATTTTAATTATTTTCGTAGTTTTTGTTTTGGGGTTCAATCCTTGGCCACATCACACCAAATTTTTTAGAAAATTTAAATAATTGAGTCATTTCTTTTAAAGAAAACTTTTTATACATAATTGGTTCTGATTCATGTGCAGTATATATGGATTCATTTATGCACAGTACAGATATTCTCATTGGTTCTAGATCTGGACCAGGATACCAATATCTTGCACCGATATTAGAAAAATTAAAAGACATGTTGAATTTTTTTTTCAGACCATTGGATTGCCTTGATCTACAAGAACCTCTAACATCCAGATCTAGAATTATCTATCAAAGAGAAAAACTTCCACAGTTGAACCTCATATCAGAAAAAAGAGCGTACTGGCCAAAACGTTGACAAGAACAATAAGCATAACCCTTCTATTCCAAATAACTACAGGAATACCTCGAATAGTGCAGGATTTGATGTATTAGATCACTCAGAAAATAATGGCCGATTCGAAAGTTGTATAAATCTGTAATTATCTTCGTAGCCTTTTCATTGATCGATTTTCTTCCAGCTATAAAGTACCATCTGTGAATAAGCTACCGTCCGCTTGAGAAGCTGATTCTTCATCATCGGAGTGAAGAGCCTTTGCTATCGGAAGAATCACCCGTTTCATCTAAGAAGCTCAAAACCGGCCTTACATTGTAAATACGCACTCATTTTCGAGCAGACCATCTGTTTGAGAAACCAATCGACAAACATCCGTCCAAAATTAGACACTGCAGTGCCATTTTGACTACAGAAATATTGCATCTTGAAAGGACAATAATGTTGTTCTACCAGTAAGCAAATGGTGACAGAAATATCGTCTGACCAGTAGGAAGGTAAAGCTAGAGGCCTTAAACATGCAAACTATAAATTCTAATCAAACAATGGTTATTCTTCCAGTATATACATGCAGGCTAGAGAAATATAGAGTATATATTGCTTTGCAACATGACTAAATTGCGATGTAATAAAAATTTTAAAAAACATGCCATAATTTTTCAAACAACCCAATAGTATAGTTTAAGGTATTGTTATACAAATTAATATAACTAAGCACAAGAAAAAAATACAATGAATTATAATAAGACCGTGAATATTAAGGTTTTGAACAATACGGAAAATTTTGGAACAGATCAATCACACTAACCAAGGTATAACAGTAGTGAAAAAATAACAATGACTTTCTCAGAATTTTTGACAACATTAAACAAACAATTGATAAGCCTCCCTAAAACAAAATAAAATCATAATTTATCATGAGACAAAGGTTCACTTTGAAACATGAAAAGATTCAAGCATATTATCAAGAGAATTGAATCATTAATCAATGATGTTGACAGGTCTGAATTCAACATTGATGGATGCATAACATTTTTGGGGGGCCCCTTCTAATCTTGTACCCCTGTTTTAACACAGGAGGGTGATAGGCCCCAAAATGTTATTCCAACATCCCAAAAGCTTGATCTAGCTTTGAAATAGCTAAATTAGCAACCCTGATCCATTGCATAACATTCCTAAGGGGCCCTTCTAATTTTGTACAAGCCTCCCCCATTATAACGCGGATGGATGGTAGATTCCAAAAAATAACTCTGGCCCCAAAATAGCTAGATCAGCAACCCTGGTTATCGTGACTTGGTTATCTTGGACCCTAATATCCACGTTATAACAGGGTTGGGCACCTGTATTGATTCTTTTCTTCTTCTCCAAAAATCAAATATTCTTAAGAATAAGTTTAATTTAATGTGAAGTCCTTTATGAATTAATAATCTATCTCTATACAGCATAATAAATCTTCAAACAAATTGAGTCGAGAGATTTCATTTTTCCGCTTGCAAAAAAGAGAAAACAATTCTCAAGACATATATTTGGGGGTCTATTTGTGGTTGCATTGCTTCAGTGTTAATCAATCAATCATTCAATGTCAAGCATTTCTTTTATGTAAACAGTCAATTTTCAGCCAGACAATCCATCAGCATGCCAGTTTATTTTCAGCCCATCAGCATATCAGTCTATTATCAGCACACCAGACTATTTTCAGCCTGACAGTCCATCAACATATCAGTCTATTTTCAGCCATACAGTCTATCTTTCAGCTGCCTGTCTATTTTTCAATCATCTGTACAGAGTAAACACTTGAAAATCAATATTCAAGGCAGATACTTTTTCGATATTTCAATTACTTTATCTGACGTTATTTTCCGTGCTTGATATTTAAAATAAACATAAAATATTTTTCCTTATCCCACTTTATAGCTCACTCCATTTTACAGGCTCTTCCAATTAATTTGCAAGTCTTCAATCATTCTAATAATTCAAAACTTTTTAACGTAAGTTCATTAATCACATCAAATATTTGTTCCCAAACTAACAAATATAACATCTGAATATCTTTGTAACATTAGAGTGTTGGTCTGGCATCCCTAAGCACTGATTTTAGACCAGTGGTTCTTAACATGGATGCTGGCACCCCCTGGAGAATATTGAGGCAACTAAGGACTCGGGGGGGGGGCATTTGAGTTTCTACAGCAGGCACCGGTGAGATTCTTTAAACATCTATGGTTCTGATTTACAAATGGCTGTTATTTAGTAGTATCTGCTTAGAACTTCATTGATATACTTACTATAAACATTTTCCTTAATAAGACCTTCGAACTAAATGTTAATGTCTTTTTTTATCCTAACAAGCTACCATATATCTCTTAAGATATGTGTTGAATACTTCTCTCGTATAAATTACAGAGGAGGGTGGGGGTCAAGGACTGAAAAAGGTTGAGAATTCCAATATTTTGGGTTTGCATAAAAAGTAGCCCCCTGAAGCTTACTTCTCCCCGGGAAATTCTTTGCTGTCAAAACTAAGCAAGGGTCTCTATAGAGAGCAAAGCTTGCAACGATAGTCATTTGAGGCTATTTTGCTTTGGTGACAGGTTTTTTCACAACACATTAGCCCAGCTACTTGTCACCACAGTTATTCAACCGGCTCAGGAAAAGTATCTTTTGAAAGATATAGAAAAATTATACTTGAGACACCTCGAGATTATCGGTAACACTCTTAAAACTGTTGTCTCACATAGTTTGGAAAGCTTTGCTATCAAGATATAGGACATACGATCAAGTGCAGTGAAGAGTTGTCTCCCTTGTAATCTGAATAGTACAACACTTGGTTATTTATTAAGATGATAAAAATCATTTCACGTTAAAAATCTACAGCAGCGGTTCTCAACCCTCAGGTGAAATCATAGGGTTCTGAAAAATATTGGACTTTTGAAGAAATTACAACCAATTAAATGTAATTTTTTGAAGTATATTGTGAATAACTGTCGTGATTAATGAATGCACTAAGCATTTTATTTCTTCTAAACATCTAAGAAGGGAGGAAAAAAAACGAGATTCCAATTCGTTTTTTTTTAATGCTTAAAAGCTTCTTCTGACTGACATTAGAGGGTGAGCCATCAGAAAAATGTTTAGATAGGTTGTGAGGAAATAATTTGAACAAATTTGAAAAATGTTGTTTAAAATGGCTAACAAACGCACAGAAGACACTTGGAGAGTTTTAGTTCTAAGCTGCTAATTACAGCAATTTTAAAATTTTGTATCACCAATAAATTTTTCAGTTGTGAATAAAGTTTTCCAACAATGTGTATGAACAGAACAAATTGTGCAAAATTGTCAATTGAGAATGATATATGGGTGTGTCTCTCTGAAACTGTGCCAAGAATTGAGCTATTTGTTGGAAACAGCCAAGCTCGTTCATCTCATTAAAAATCCAAGAATACATTAAATGAAATTACAAACAATAGGCTATGCCAACATTATCACACGGGACACTGGTTTACGCTAGGAGAAAATATTTGAGAACCTCAAGTCTGTAGTAGTTAAGCTATGATTAAGTGAGCAAGTCTCGCACTCAACAGCTTAATGTTCAATGCTCTACAAATACTGGCCTTGTGTTTAGCCTAACAAGTATTTACAGCTGATAGCAAGTATAAGTGTAGTTGGACAATAAATATCAATAAATGATAAAATTTAGAATAAAAACGAAGACAAAATAACACTATTGTAATAGTGGGATCCAGGGCATGATTTGCATGAGTTATTCCCCTTGCATTATTGGAACCATATATGAATTAGGCACCCCAAATTTGATTCAAGTCTATAGATCAAATTTTCTGTTAAATATTTTCTGAAAACGAAAATGAATAGAAGAGGTAATTATAATTTAACCAAAACAAAAATCAAAACTTTTTTTTTTTTTTTTTTTTACAAAAAACCCAACTTGAATGTTTGATAAAAAATAAAAATAATTTTTACAAAGAAATTAGTGTTTTCAATCCATAAGACCTTATAAACCACCAGGCACTTGAGAAAAGCTATTCTAATGAGTTTTATTTATCAAAACATTATTACTTTGTTGATATTTTATCAAATAAATCAAAGATAATTAAAAAACAAAAAATCAAACCCTGTCCATGTGTTGGAATAAGAAGTAAAGAGGAAAAGAAACTTATAGAAATTTTTTTTTTTTTCAAATTTGCAGATACAGACCAATACAAAGAATAAAAACATGGACAAATGATGAATTTGGGAATCCCCTATTGATTTGCACACCTTTTTTTCAAGACTAAAACATTCCTATAATCTATGAACTCATCTGCAATTCTTTGGAAAAAATTTTTCAAAAAGAATTTTATCAGTGTTCCTTCTGCTTGACATTGTATCATCTTAGTGAATTAATTTTTCTTAAAACTGATAAATTTCCTGGTTCAAGTAAGGTCTGTGACAATTGAAAGCACAATGGATTATTCGCAAAAGGATTTTTTTTCTCTATTTTCTAACAAAGATGAGTTTCTTGATTAGATGTAGTTATCTATTTTTTTGATCAAATAAAAAAAAATTAATTAAACTATATTATAAGTACCTTTTTATTTTTTCTAATCCAAGAAAAGATCGAACTAAAGATTATATGTGGAATTCGTTGGTTTACTTTTTAATGCTAAAGTAACATTGCCAGTTGAGAATTTGACCAAATTTGGGGGTGCAAAATCCCTATATGGTCCCGTCATTGTATGAGAGTAAATTATTAAATAACTTGGTATAAAATTGTACATCAAATTATTGTTATTAAATTGTATCGTACTAAAATATATTGTTTCTTTTGCAGTTTTTTTAAATGAAATTGTTTTATTGGGATTATTGCCACGTATGTCCAGACACACAAATGAAAAAGAAAAAAAGCCATCTTGCCAGTCTTTTACACATATGTCCAGGACCCCACTATTACAAGAGTACCGATGAAACAAAAGAGAAAACTGATGAAGGAATGTAAAACCAAGTTGCTGCACATCACTGCATATACACTATTATTCAGTTTTATTCAATTTTTCAAATTTATATGAGAAGAAATTAGTGCCCTTCGGAAAGACATGTACCCTATCTCCTCCCTGTTTCCAATACATTATGGGTGTGGCAGGGCAAGGACCATCACCCCCAAGTCCTATGGACCTTACAAAAAATTTAAAAAAAACTTTGCCATCACAGTCAATTGAACAGGAGTGTCAAAATTTGAAGTCATATGAAAAAATTCCATCAAAGAATAAATATGGTCAGAATTATTTCCATTTATGACATCACTGGCATTTTCCACCTGAAAACATTCAAAATAAGAGTAGAGAAACACCTAGATTCTACGCCATCTAGACGTGATAAATAAACCCGTCAAATTAAAGCTTCAGAAAGGTCAAAAAAAGCAAACAAACATCTTTAAAAGAAGTGTACAAGAGTACTGATGCCAATTTTCAAGTCTTTGGACAAAACAGTATGACCAGGAGTGTTGGAACACACAAACAAACAAGCACATACAAAAAAAGGATAGAACTCTCCCACCATCTCTAATAGCTACAGTTGTTCAACTCCATTCATACATTCAAAACATCACATAAAATCTAGACATTCACAAAATGACCATTAAGAACCATCGAGCTCTTCTTACTGGTAGGGAGAATATTTCACAACCACCATATCATTACAAAAATTCAATACCAATAAGTGCATCGTGATTTTTGTTCCAGGGTAGTGAGTGTTATTTTCTAATAATTTGCTGGAAGGAAAATTGTGGTTAAGGGAGGACTACATGAAAGAATCTAAAAACAAAACAAAGAAGTTTCGGAACACCTTGGTCATATTAGGCTGAACCCTGAAGCAACAGGGAAGCAGTTGGACATGATGTGGTTCTTCTGAGCTGAAGATGTTCAGATAGAACGTGTTTACCCCAACATTAAGGACCACAAGACTTGCCAGAGAATCAGAATGGAACCAAGTGTTCAATTGGGAGCACAAAAGCTTGGATAACGTGATCCTTTTTTTTTTTTTAAATGATTATTTCCTTTGACAATGATCATTGCACGAAATCTATGCACAGCAAAAATTTGTTGAATCAAAATCATATTTTAAATCACTTAAAGAGAATAGCATGACTAGTGGAATATATAACGTTTGCACCCAGTGAAAAATACCATCCAATCTGGTTGACTCTTTCCTGGTTTTATTTAAAGCATATATTTTAAACAACAAATATCCATTTTCCAACATCATATCCTTCCTAGAAAATCCACCAAACCTGTTAATCACATAGATTGAACATTATACAGTGAAAATTTCAAATAAAAAAAAAAAATCAGCACACTATAACAGGTCATTGACTAATTGATCCATCTTCAAACGCAAATATTTACGTGAATAGAGAAATGGACATATCTGGTCTGACAAAATGAATTACAAATTGCATTATATAGAAACTCACTTGAGATGATCTCTTGTGGTTACACCATTAAAATATATCACTCACCTTAGACAAGGTAGATAGAATAAATAAAGTGTGTGTGTATATATATATATATATATATATGTAATTTATTTATTTGACAATTTTTTATACTAAATTATCAAATTTTTTTTTTATTTCCAATAATGCATTTTGCAATCAATTTATAATTCTGTGATTTTTTCCAAATTGTCAAATTAATCATACATTGTCAGAAGAATCTTTCCACAAATTTCCCAGGAATATACAAATATATATACAATTTTTTATTTGCATACTACAATCTAGCTTGTTGTTTCAACAGGATAGCGTATTATTCAGTATTTTCCATGGCGCACAAGGTTTGGGATTTTCGTTTAATTGCTCATTCGATTCGTCTGCTTATTTTCTTGATTCGTTCTTTGCATCTACTTTTATTTTGATTCTTTTTTCTCCAGATTTTTTTCTTCAAAAGGTGATTATGTGTCAGTGTTAGCTTTTTTTTTTTTTCTTTCTTGCTGTCTGGGTTTTCATCTCTTCAACTTGCAGAGGACAAGGAAGAAAAAGAGAAAGGAAGAAAAAGAGAAAGGGAGAAAAAGAGAAAGGGAGAAAAAGAGAAAGGGAGAAAAAGAGAAAGGGAAAAAAAGAGAAAGGGAAAAAAAGAGAAAGGGAAAAAAAGAGAAAGGGAAAAAAAGAGAAAGGGAAAAAAAGAGAAAGGGAAAAAAAGAGAAAGGGAAAAAAAGAGAAAGGGAAAAAAAGAGAAAGGGAAAAAAGAGAAAGGGAAAAAAAGAGAAAGGGAAAAAGAAAAGAAACCAAACAGACTGCAAGGAGGGGAAAAAAAAAAAAAGTTAATACTGACACTAGTCTATCTGTCATAATAAGAATGAAAGTAGATACAAAAAACAAACAAATACTAAAAAAAGCGGAAAATAGAGCAGGGAAAGAAATGAAAATAGATAAACAGACAACTAAATGAAAATCCCATTTCCTGCGAGCCGTGAATAATAGTGAAAATCTGTTCACTTGATAACAGGCTATTGCATTGAAACAACACGCCAGATTGTAGAGTGCTACTCGTATAATGAAATTATTAATTAGCCTCATTTTATTGAATTATTGTTATTCACCTTTAGTGATCTTTTTCTAAAATATGGAGCACTACATATTTCCTATATATATATATATATATACATATATATATATATATATATATATAAAATAATACTTGTACATATAGTACAGATCAGTTTAGCAATATAGCATAATATAAAGCAAAGTCTGATATGTGATGGATTTATTTCATAGAGTGCTCGATACATTCAACTTTACACTTCAAAAGTCAAATTGTTTCAGAGTAAAGCTGGAAATATATAATAGGATATATACAATAGTTATAAAACTTCTGAGAAAGTGCTGTATCTATATCGAGTGAATACTCCTACGGTGAAATGTAATAATATATATATATATATATATATATATATATATATATATATATACTACATAATGCATAAACTGTGTCAATTTGTAACAAACAAACAGAAAACAAAAAAGAGATTTTATCCATAATAGACGTTTAATCAATGCTCAATATTCAACACAGTAAATAGAGCTATTAATATATTACAAATATTTACAAGGGCATGTACCCAGTGAATGTGAAATTTTTGTATAGAGTACCAGAAGCACATGTCCTAATAAATATTGATTTTTATACATATATAAATATAGATATATATGTATATGTAAGAGCCATGTCTGGTAAAATTACAGTATCAGTAGCAGCCATCATCCAGGACAGTTGTTGCCAGGCAACACCAAACATCATCATCAGTATTTCTAGAAAAGTATAATCCTATGGTGAAATGTCACAATCATAAATACATAAGAGCTGTGTCTGTTACACATATAGTACCAGTAGCAGCCATCATCTGAGACTTGTTGCCGGCCATCATCAGCAGTACACCAAGAAAAAAAAATACTCCTCTAGTGACATGTGATATATGTATGTGTGTGTATGTGTATGTGTGTGTATATATATATATATATATATATATGTATATATATATATAAGCAATGTTTGTTACACTTAAAGTATCAGTAGCAGCTATCACCCAAGTCTATTGTTGCCACGCAACATCAGCCATCATCAACAGTACTTCAAGAAAAATAATACTCCTATGATGAAATGAGCTATCCTTGCCAAGACACAGCATGTAGACATTTTGAGATGGGCCTTTTTATATTGGCAATTTTAAACGGCTAAAAATGGCTAAATCCCTCGTTTTTTGTTTTTGTATTTTTTTTCTCTAAATAAATGAATAAATAAAAAAACAATGGCTACCAGTTAGATTTAATTGCCCGGCAACTGTGTAGATTCAATTTACACCATATAAACGTTAATTTTGAATTTCAAAAGTGACCGATGGAATCATTAAAAGATTACAAAAGAACAGGAGTGAATTTTTCCATCTCATCTGAGTTAAATGATTCATTTTAATACTTTGATTCTTCAATTTTCTACACAATACACGTATACTTACACCTATTACCTCTATTACTGTTCGGACTATCCTCATCCGAACAATAATAGAGATAATAATGATACCTCATCTCAAAAATTCAGAGATATACTTACACCTATTCCTCAATTCAAAATATTGATACGAATAGTAAACATGAACCTTCTGCACATTATCTAATTTTAAAATTCCTTGGTAATCCTTCTAGTTATCAGTCATCTCAACATATTCTGCTGATTTTACATTTCATAATAAAATAAAACTACAAAAAAAAAATCTAAATAAAAAAAAAACATAAATTAATGGCTTCTATTTTTCATTATTGTGTTTTAACCATAAGATTACCCCCCAAAAATAGTATTTTTAGATTGAGATTTACATTATTAGAATGGTGAAAATATAGCAACATATAGCCATTTAAAATTGCCAATATATAAAACTGGCTGGAAAAATGACCCATCACCAAATATCCACATGCTACATCTCTGCAAGGTTAGCCAGTGAAATGTAATTATCATATATATATATATATATATATATATATATATATATATATATATATATGTGTGTGTGTGTGTGTGTGTGTGTGTGTATAAGAGCCATGTCTGTCACACATAGTATCAGTAGCAGCCATCATCTGGATCTGTTTTTGCCAGATAACACCAGCCATTACCAGCAGTGCTTCGAGAAAATGAATACTCCTATGGTGAAATGTAATGACCACATACATAATCATCTAAAAGTCATACATGCAAATTATTGTGTTTAATTTCATAATTGTTTGTATGGTAGTCTTGTCCAATTCCTGTCATAACCTAAAACTTATGATGGATTGGTCTATTTGAAATAGAATAACATAGCTAACGAAACAATTGAAGAGTTGCAAATATTTGAGATTGTCTGTGGTGACATAACAATGAAGATTACGTCATGGAGACTCTTGAGATTTCATATCTAATCACACATTAGAATAACTGGAGTTGAAAACTCAGAAAAAAATTTAAAATTAGGATACTTGAATTACTAAAAATGAAATACCTAATAAAATAACTTAGTACCAAAGCATACATAAATAAGAGCATTTTTGACTATATATATGACTAGGTATATGCTAGTATATACATATATAAGAGTTGTGCTGTCACTCTTATAGCTTCAGTAGTAGCCATCATCTGAGACTGGTGTTGCCTGACAACATCAGCCATCATCAGCAGTGCCTCCTATGGTAAAATGTAATCATCATCATCATACGTATGAGCTGAGTCTATTACACTTATAGTATCAGTAGCAGCAATCATCCGGATCTGTTTTTGCCAGGCAACACCAGCTATCATCAGCAGTGCTTCAATAAAAAGAAAACTCCTATAGTGAAATTTAATAATGAAGTATAAATAAGAGCTGTGTCTGTTACACTTACAGTATCAGTAGCAGCCATCACCTGAAACTGTTGTTACCAGGAAACATCAGCCATCATCAGCAGAGCATTAAGAAAAAAAAAAATGCCACTATCTTTTTTTTCCTCTTCAGGTTTCCATACTTTAAAATTATGGACGTTAGCTTGGGGGGGGGGGTAACTAAAAAGATCCAAAAGTTGGCAGAGTAAAATAACCAGATGACCGTATATGTAAACATTTATTTCATACACTTATATATCCATGAGTACAGGTGTATT
Source organism: Thysanoteuthis rhombus (assembly GCA_963457665.1). Classification (NCBI taxonomy): domain Eukaryota; kingdom Metazoa; phylum Mollusca; class Cephalopoda; order Oegopsida; family Thysanoteuthidae; genus Thysanoteuthis; species Thysanoteuthis major. Next base: position 7,997,971 of record OY735242.1, read on the forward strand.
TATTCATATCAGAAATATTTATAAGAAGAAATTTTTCACCTGGCCTCATATTTTAAATATACATTTTTTCTAAAATATTTAATAAAATGGAATTTTTTTTTTATTAACAGAAGCAGAAAATAGGAAAAAATTAATCTCATATCTTTCCCACTGTAGAATAAAAATCCACCTTAGTCATGGTATAAGGTGGTGTGTTCAATAACAACAAAATTTTGGGGCTTTTCTGTCAAGAAGACAAAATTGGTTTAGCAGTATAAAAATTAGTTTTGAATTCTTTTGAAAAATCAGTCAGAGTATGAGGCTGGGTAAAGTGACATTAAAGAAATAATAATTCTGTTACAAGCGTAAAAAAAATATGGCCTCATTGTAACAGAAAACATTATTTCTTTGTTAGCTGAATGCCACCCATTGTACCGCCCCTCCCCATCTCGCCTATCCCCTGGATCCATTCCTTTTGGGGGGTGGGGTTAAACCCCTTAGGTTGCTATTTGTTACGACTGAACTGTAGAAATGCTTCTTCATATATTGCTATATATATCATCTATTTAGATTTTTGGTAGAGTTACTCCATCAAGGAGTTGAAAGCTGCAGGTTTCGCTCATTTCTAGGTGAATCATTGATATAATTTGGTAGACCCCAAAACAAGTTAACTTTCAAACTCATATTAGAAAAAAAATTGAATGTTGATATCAAAGGAAATAGCTACTGATTAAAGTTACCTTTAGGTAATTTTTGAAAATTCCTTCCAAACTTCTATCCCCAGAAGAGTTCATTCCCGTCATCTAGGAGTGATATAAAGTTCATGAATTTAAGAGTCAACATGCAATAGGCTATCACATAAAGAGCACACTCATAGTATCAGTAGCAGTCACCATCAGAGTCTATTGTCAAAAAGACCAAGAAATTCATCAGCTTCAAAACAATAGAAAAAAACCTGCTTAGAGTCAACCTAGGTATCAAAATATAAAGGAGACACATCACCAGTCCAGAGTTCTGACAGGCTGTTGGTCAGTTCTTGCCTCATGACCACCAGCTGGCCGGACATGTCCAGCGCTTGACCATCTAAACTTAATTCTGCCGGGAGGAGCAAAATGGAGGAACAAGGTGCAAAGAGTGGCATATAGTCAACAAAACTGTACTGAGAAAACCATCGTGGAAAGAGCTTATAGTATCAATAGCAGCCACCATCTGAGTCTATTGTTGTCAAAAAGACCAAGAAATCTATCATAATGATAGAAAAAAAACTGCTTCTGTGGGTGCAAATGTTGGAAAACGAAAAAGAATTAGTGAAATGAAAGTGGGAAGTTTTGCTGTTTTAATAGGTGTTTATATACATCGTGTATACACAGTACCGTGGAGAAATATTGCTATGCAGGGCAAGCATAAAAAAGAAAAGAACAAAATAAGACAAGATATGCCCGCTACGAGAAAAAAAAATATAGCAACATTGTGGTTGACACAATAGGGTTAAGTATTTACATTAAAGAAAAAAAATTTTTCAATATCTGACGACATATAAGACACCCTTTTTTTTCCCTCAAAAAATGGCTAGATAGGTAAATGTAACCGTCATTGTCCAGCCCTGCATCGGTCAGAACTTGAGAAGTTAAAACCTGGGTGATACGCGAGAAAAATCCAAGGAAATGCTTCTCCTTTTTTCTTTCCTAAAATACTGCTGGAATAAGGTGGTTCTAATATGTCATCAAATAAGGCCTGTCTTCAAAACGTACTTGAATCCGAAGGTTTTATGCTGACTTCACTCCTATGAATGTGACACACAAGATGAGGCCACTGTGACGATAAAAGTCTGTTCACATCCATTAGTAAACTGTAGACCTGTCCAAAATCCAACTCGGGACGTACAAGCACAAAGATGCCTGTTGTTTGGGACACACAACTGCAGTATATATTCATAAGGGCAAGCACATCGTCTTCTTCGGACGTCCCGAAAACATCATCCGGCCAGTGGTAACGAAAGTGACGGAGAAGTTGCAATGTACTGACGTGCTGTTTGCCCTGTAAGTACTCCAGAAGATAGGCCATAGCATCTTGCTTAGAGTCAACCTGGGTATCGAAATACAAAGGAGACACGTCACCAGTCCGGAGTTCCGACAGGCTGTTGGTCAGTTCTTGCCTCATGACCACCAGCTGGCCGGACATGTCCAGCGCTTGACCATTTAAACTTAAATTCTGGAAGATATCCACAACTTTAGTGAAACTTTCAAATAGAAGGACCATTTGAAAGAGTAGTTTGTACAGTTGCCGACACATCTCGCCTTTCTGGTCATCCAGACCATTGTCATCCAAGATTGCGGCAGCCCCAGAAATCTCACTTAAGGGTTCAAGAGCCGCAAGGGACTTCATAGTGTCCAGACACTGCTCTGCTTGGGCTAGACGCATGCTTAGCATGTCCAAACATTCTTGGATCTCCAGCACACAGAACTTGTGGCGGTCAATGATGCTACTGTCCAGGAGTGTGTCTGGCTTGGCAAAGAGGTATGGACATTCCATTTGGGTGAAGAGCGTGTCCAAAATGTGCAGAAATTTATTGGTTAATTTCTGCAAGTTCTCACTTTCCCCAATATAGGTGCATGCCTCACGTGTGAGGTTAGCAACACATCTGCGGTGTTCGTTGTACAGCCTGGGGAAGATAAGGGATGTTACAGTGGTCAGTGAAACAGTGGAATTGGTCAGTACTTGATGAATATGCGTTTGCCAGGCTTCGTCGGGTGGAATGGTAAAGTAGGCAGCACCTATACGAGCTACACTGAGGGCCCGAGAAGTACTGGAACTAAGAACCATCAAATCGATCTCATTCAAACTGGTCGGGCCAACAACCAGAATGGGACTAGAGGTGTCTCTTTCGATCATCATATCATTTGGAAGCATTGTAGCAGGACTGCCTGAAGGAAGGTCTCGAGGCATACCGTCATCATCGGCACCTGGAGTTTGAGATTCTTCATCCGATGTTGAAACCTCAAGGAGTAAGCCACTGTCTGTGGAAATAATTCCTTTCAGGTCTTCAATGCTATCCTGGAGTTTGAGTTCTGGCGAACTGCCAAAAGCAGCTTTGTTCGATGTGTCAGAAGTGTTGAGATTGAAGGCTTGGCAACGATCGCCCAACGAAAAGTAATCATCATTTTGTTCGTCCTTTTCCAGTTCGTTGTCCAAGAAGTCAAATCGTTTGAAAGTCATCATGAGATCACTGCTATTGGTGTCGCTGAGCAAAGCGTCATTGGACGGTGTCTCGGGAATAGATGTTTCTTCCCCACTTGATGTGACACTATGCTGCTGGTCGCTAGACTGACTGAAAATCACAGAGGGGCTCTTTGGCAGGCCGATACGCTGACCGAAATAGGTCAGCAAACTGATCAACCTCTCTCGGATCCGAGTTTGGGACATTTGCGGCTTTTTCCAAGAAGATTCCCAATCTTGGTTGCCTGAGTGCTTTCGAGCGATAGAAAGTAAGTTGACATTCCGACCCTCTTCCTTTGGATAGAGGTCGATGCCAAGATATTTGTGCCCAATAAGGGCCCGGTTGGACAGATCCACAGTGAAATCGAGGGTCAACCCCGGGAGCTCTTTCTTGCGGAAGATGCCAACATCTGCAACGAATGACGAGCGATTTCCAGGATAACCTCCAGCATCAGAACTGGGGAAAGCTGCAGCAAGGGTGGACGAGCGAGTTACGGCCAACTTGAGAATTTTCAGGGCCTCCTTCCAGTGGACGCCCTTTGTGTGGCGAGCTACGGGGCAGAAGAGCTGCTGGTTCAGCACTTTTTTAGAAGTAGTGTTGAAGTCGACGTAGTGAACAATGCAATGGAGAATTTGTAAGATGTCTGGCTGGTAATTGGTCGGTCCCCGCTCAAGGACCTCAACCAGGAATGTAATCATGCTCAGACTGGTACAGGCGTACACATCCAGCAGGTACTTTACGACACATTTAGTCCACTGGGAGCTGTCTTTGTTGAATGTGCCTCGACTATAGAGCGTTATCACTGTGGCCAAATTGTGGAGTTTCTCTGATTGCTGACTACACATCTGACTAATTCGATCAGCAGCTTCACGGCATTCAGGGCTCGGATTTTCATAATGGTGGACAAGGTAGGGCAAAAGAGCAACAACGTTGATGGGAAAGCCCAGGGCTCCAGTGGGGTCCATGATAGGGGCATTAATGCAGAGGGTGAGCTGGGACAAGAGTAACCATGTGGGCTCGGCAAGGGTGTGTGACGTACAGCCCTTTAGCAACAGAATCTGCACACCGGGAAAATTGTGCCATTTGATCTGCTGAAGGATCTTGTCCAGTTTTTCCCGACACTCGGGTCTTTCTGGCTGGAGATGTTTCAGTATCTTGTCCAATAGTTTGATGGCAAGAAGGAATTCGTAATCATAATCCGATTCCAACATAGAGACAGCCATCCAGAACATCTGCGTCACAATGGTTAGTTTGTCTTCGGCCGTTGCTTCATCAAAATTCTTCAACGATTGGGCACTACGGGATTTCGCCAGACTCGACCGATGCAAGTCTAATGGCGAGCGCACACGAGATCCACCAGCTGAGACACAGGACATGAGCCGGGAGGTTAACACAGAGACCGTATAGCTTGTGCTACGTGTATGGGCTGGGGCTGACGAAACCACAGACCCCTTGATCGCTTCAGTTAGGCAGTCCTTTGCAAGGTTGGGTGTCGACAAGAAGAGCTCACGCATCATATCTGTAGGGCGGAGCTCCAGATCTAGGTTGTCAACCGACGCAATTAGGGTCAGCATGATTTCCGTGACATAACCTTGCATGTCATCTCCTTGTTCAGCTACAGTTTCAACAAGCCTGGATAAAATATCAGAAAGCATCTGGGTAGAGGGTCGTACCTGCAGGGCACGAAGGACCTGGAATGATCGCCCAGCATAGTGCCGGGAAGAACACGACAGAGCCATCTGCAGGGCAATCTGTGACCACCGCTGTTCGACAAGGGCAAGTGGTACTAATTCTTCAAAGACCCGCACAACTAATTTCAGGAAATAGTCCAAAGCTGATGAGCTGACTGTAGCTAACGTCTTCGGCGTTATGTCCTCGTAGTTCCAAAGAGGCTTGCCTGAGTTTCTTTCCAAGAAATTAAGCAAGTTCTCGACAGCAAGTTCCACGGTCTCAAACTGAGTAGAATCTTTCAATTTCTGTGCATCAGACATGGAGGTTAGGCCGGGATCTTTCATGGTGCTTGCAAAATTGGCATCATTTTCATGGGGTGACCTATCTGTGGTAAATACGCCTCGAGTGTCACCCAAGAGGTTCAGCTGAGGCATCCGAGAAATCAGGATCCGGGCAACAGATTGGTGTTCAGGTACGGCAGCGCCGAGGAGGAGTAGATTGAGGAAGAGTTTCTTGCAATGCTCATAGACAAGTGACCTCATGTGGTCAAGTCCGAGAAAAACAATGTGGAGAATGAGAGGTAAATGCGGTGTCCAGTCAATGTCCAGGCCATCCAGAACAAGATCTGATAGAAACATTACCCCTAAGTAGCTACGATGTAACCCAACCGTGGGTGCAAAAGTGTCAGGGAGCAGTTCAGACATTGGGGCAAAATACCCTCCGTAAGCTGGCATTGGGAGGGGGTAAGGTATGGGTGAGTTTGTGGGACTGGCACAGACTTCTTCTGCTTGGTCATGAGTGCTGCTCGCCGACGACGAACTAGACACACTAGAAATGCTGCATAGGAAGGTTGTCGAATCAGTGCAGGGAGTGCCTTCGGCTGTAATCTCTTCACAAGTGCTATGTCGCTTCGTGTGAAGGACTCCCTTTTCGAGTAGGTTATCGGCTGCCTGGCTACACCCGAGCTTTTCATCGTCTGTCGTGTTAGCATTCGTACCAGTTTTTTTCAATGATGATAGCCGGTAGAAAGGCGGAGTTTGCGTTCGTTCAATAGTCTGGTTTAGCGTTTCTACAGTTTGCAACTCAGCCATCAGTTCATCAACGAGTTTCTCTGGCTTAGCCCGGCCAAGGTAACTGATGACCCTTTTAGCATAAGGGAGGAGCACAGTCGGAGACATGTTAGTGACGATCACTAGATATCGGACTACAACTCTTAAGTTATTAGCCCAGCAGTTGACCAATGCTGCCCATAAGATCTCAATTTCAGATGGGTGGCAGTCGCCAAATTTGACCGTTATATACAGCAGATTGTTAAGCACCATTTCAGTAGCCTGGGCTGATCCCCAACCTTCTCCCTCGAGGTAGGACCTTGTCCTTTTCTCCACCTGACTGTCTTGAATGCTGGTCAGGAAAGTAGACATAGCATTTGCCGCTGGAATAGATGGGTCAACCAGTTCGATATTGTGCAGCCAAGGTAGGAGACATTTTAATAGGACTTGTCTTAGCGCAGGGCGAGCAGTTTGGAAACGGTGGGTGATTTCTGAAAACATTGGCATGGTCAAGTCTGGATGAAGCTTGACCAGTTGGTCAGAGAGAATGGCCTGAGATTGAGCATAGGAGACCGTCAGTAAGATGTCGTTCAAGGTGTTCGGTGGCTGACTTGTGTCTGGCGTCGATTCTTCAAACACAGGTTTGTCCTGAAAGAAATAAGTGTCCAATAATCGGAGTAATTGCAATGCCTTCTCATTGGTGTGGATACGAGAGCTTCCGACATTTAATACAACTAAATTCAACATGGCAATCAGATCGCAGGAGTATTCTTTGGTTTCAAAAACAGCAGCAAGAGCGTTCAGGCAACGGTCAGCAACTTCTATGGGAGCAGTATAACAATGGTCAATGACCCAATCCAGCATACTCTGGACATCAGGGTTAAAATCCAGCAGCAGTATGACCGTCTCTTCGGCCAGGCTCAAAATCTGGTCCTTTATTTCGAAATCTTGGCAGCTGAGGAGAGAGTCCAACCAGGTGTAAATGTAGCCATCTTCATTCAAACCATTTGGGTCAAAGATCGGCCCACAACATAGAACCGCAGACATTGCACGGACAGTTGCCAGTTCCAACACTGTGCTTACTTCGTCTTTAGACAATTTCCGCTCAAGGTGGGTGAAAGAAGAATTGAACCTTCCGCTCCAATTGGCTAGAAGGTGGAACAAACTGTGTCGAGTCTCCTTTGTGAGGAGGGTGTTCCTCTGCTTGAGGGGAGTGTTGTGGATAAGGAGCCGCAAGAAACTGCTGAAGTGTAAGCGGACTTCTTGCAAACTTATCAAGTCCCTTTCATTCTCTCCCTCCAAATACAGGCGGGCACCGTCAATGTAATCAAGAAGTAACGAGTTTACACAGTTCTTGTCAGGGTCGATCACTCCAACATTGTTAGGTCCAAACGTACCGTTCTCTGCCATCAGCTTGAAAAGTCGAGTCATCTGAGCCCGGAGGTTGTTACGGCGTCGCCTCTGCTTGATATTGTCAATTTTCTTATCATTAGTTTCTTTTAGATAAGGGATCAGCTCTTCTTGGAGGTCTTTCAAGACAGCGGGATTGCTGTAACCTAGCCCGTTAACAACGGAATCTCTCATGTCAGAGTTTTCGCATTTTATCAGGGGCACGAGCAGGCGGAAGAGATTCCCGCTTTGAGCATTCTGCTTGCTCTCAGTCTTGTCAGACGACGACGATGATGAAGATGATGTTCCAAAATTATCCGGACTGATTCCAATCTCTGGGGATGCACATCGCCTGTGAGGCAGCACTGCCTCTAGCTGCGCGAGGCAACAAGCAAGTATTACGTAATTGTGCCAAAGGTGCATGTATAGGTCGCAATCATTGGTCACCTTCTTGCTTCCGGATCTTAATATCGAGGACCGGTATTCGTTGGTTTGTGCACTTGGGTCAACAAGAGGAAACAAGGTCTGCAAACGCGTGTATATGATCGTCCAGGCAGAATTGATGGCATGAACACACAGCGAGGATGATTCGTCGGAGGCTACCAGTGCCACGAGACACCGGATCCACGGATCGGGTTGGCTGAATGTCGAGTTGACCATCAACTGCTGGATCCCCTGACTATCCTGACTGCCTGCCATTAACCAAACGTTCGCCGCTCGGTCCAACACCCACTGAAGGTCGATGACGGTGCCGGCAATGAGGGCAGCTTTTTCATCGGCTGGGAGATACTGCAACATGTTGGTCATAACGACCGGACACATTTTATCCATAACGTCGATGAGGCAGATTTTATTGTACTGTTTTTTTAGAGAATGCTGTTGTTGATGATTATTGTGATGGTGATGGTTGTGCTGAGACGCATTACTACAGTTGGCACAGGTCGTTGAGGAGTTGTGTAGACAACTTGAAAAGATGCTGCGGACTTCTTTTAACAGGAGTAGGGCAAGTTTCCGTGTCACTAACCGAATGCTGCAAAGCATTACAAGGGCCAGACCCTCAACTTCATGTAGGACGGAAAGTTCGACCAAATCTCGAGGGACAGCATTGCCCGCAGTGGCGTCCACTTTGTTGGAGGTTTGCCCAGTAGCTTGGGCAAGATTTTGCTGCTGCTGTTGCTGCGGCGTTGGATTGCTTTTCCACTGGACGAGTAACTGTACCAGCATTCTTAATACGCCATCGAGCAGCTGAGGGGTCGTGTCACTGACGTCACGCTGAATAAACTGCACAAAGCCACGGATGACTTGTTCTTTGAACGCCTGTGACTCGTGCATGAGGTTCTGTAGAGCTTGGAATGCCAAACCCTTTAGTTCATCATCAATATGCACAGTGAGACGGGTAAGAAGATCAACGAGGTCTAGGCTAGTCATATTTTCTGGAATGAGTCGAGGAATGGCAGCTATACATGTGCGGAAGAGATCGATTTTTGGTTTGCGGTCACTGGTGATGATCTCGTCTACTTCTTTGCCCGTGTTTTCCGAATTCGTGTGTAGGAGTGTGCGTCCAACTTGGAGGTCAAGAGCCCGAAGGATCGAGTCGAACGTCTTCAGTATGTGCGGATAATAACATGCGAGTCCAATATCTTTAGCTGTCTCTTCACTGAGTAATTTGTTTAGGAAAGTCCGCTTGATACGGACCGTGCTGCCAGAGGGTAATGTTGCTGCAGACTGAGGCATGGGTGGGTCGCCGTCTTTTTGCTGCAGGCTATCCGCAATGACCAGGAATGCTCGAAGTCCAATGCTCATGCGTTCGGGCGTGAGAAATTTGATTGGACGACCGACGCAGAGCAGATCAAAAATGATCTCCTTCATGGCAAAGTCGAGTCGTTCCTTGGCAATGAATTGGATGATTTTGACAAAAATGTTAAGAGGCGTGTCTCGGGGTGTCACCATCTTAGAGCCCTTGGGGAATAGGCTATTGACGATGCTCTGCAACCGGCTCCTCGTTGCCGTGTTGCTTTCACATTTCACCCGCACCATATAGACCCAAAGGAGACGATAGAGTGATTCAAGGGCAACGCGAGACATCTTCGCCTCTTTGTTCTTGAGCTGTGATAAACACATTGTCAGGAAATAGGGCCAGTTGCTGAGGAAGAACTGTTTCTGGCTGACACAGAGCAAGCAGGTGACGAGTGGGAACAAATGTAACGTGTGTTTCTTCTTAGTAGTCATATCAATGGTCGTCGAGAAGAGCATTTCGACAAAGTTTTTCAGGACTGGCACATTGACCTCATTTTTGGCTTGTGCGGCCACAGGAAGAAGAATCTCAACCAGAAGCATTGCCAAGGCGTGTTTGATATCTCGGTCTTTGACTTCAAGGAAATACTGGCCAAGCTCATGGAGGAACTGAACGCACATCTCAAAATCCTCCATAGGATGCATCTTGACACGGAAAAACTTGAGCCCCATCAGTAAGCTGATAACACTTTGTGCGGTGAAAGGTGTCTGGTCGCGGAGCTTGAGCTCACGCAGTTCGTTGAGGAACGTCTTTCGGATGGGGGGAAACCGAGACTGGGCAAGGACCCCGATGACCTCTGCGTAAAGGCTAGATATGAGCTTGATGTTGCCGGAATTTGGGTTTGCCTGCAGCCCGTCTTTGTACTTAAAATGTCGGAAACTCTGGGCGATGATGCAAGCAACCAGATCATCGTGGCCTGGGTGGTAGGACAGTTTGGGCAAGATTTCAATGAGTACCAGACAATACACGTAATCTACAGCCAGCTCTCGGCGTTCGCAGAGGAAATTTTTCTCACCCTTGCTTCGGATCCTGTACCGATCAAGCAGGTGACCATCGTCCACCAGCGACTGCTTCTCGTACCATTTGATGAACGAGTGCAGTAGGGAAGGGAGTCCCTGTTCGGCCACGCATCCAAGCGAGGTAAGAAGCTGATCAAATTGAGTGTCCTCGTTTCTCTGGAGGGATTTCGAGAAATGATTCTTTAGGGGTTCTGCGAGGACTTGCTCGATTTTGCGTTCTGTTATACTGCAGAATTCCATGAAGAGGGTCAGCAGGACATATTCGCCTGGCTTTACATTTTGGTCCAGGCCGTGGTAGCAGTTGGAGGAGTGGTCCCTGCTCCATGGAAAAGTGATAATCTGGTCACCTTTTAAGGAACTAGACGAGGCAGATATTTGCACTTGTTGTTGTTGGGGTGACTGTTGCTGCTGCTGCTGGGGCGGTTGCTGCTGTGTTGGGGGTGGTTGCTGTTGCAATTGCTGCTGAGGGGGTGGAGTTGGGGGTGGTTGCTGCTGTTGCTGTGGGGAATGCTGTGGCTGCAGTGGCAAGTGTTCCAGTGGTAAATGGGAAGCAGACCCTTTTTTTTCATCTGCTTCATTCATGTCTTTTGCTTTTCTGTGAACTTGAAAGAAATAACTAAAACTCCAGAGATTTTTCTCCTCAATGTTTTTGCCTCAAGAAAAAGAATAAACTTTCATCCGTTACTTGGCAAAATTATGTGAAAAATTATACAAAATATAAATTTAGAATTAAGAATCTAAATTTAGTTGAAAAAATAATTTATAAAAAAAAAAAAGTATAAGTACGAGATATAGATCCCTCTAAATTATTTAAAAAAGATAATTTAATCCCTTTAGGATTTTTCAATGCAACTTTAAAAAAAGAATTTTTGACTTGCAAATACTCCAAGAGAGATAAATGATTTTTACAGAAATGACATTTATCAAATAAGTAGAACTTGCTTCATAATAAAATTACAAATTTGTAATTATGAGTTAATTTTTAAAATTAATATAGATAATTGACATTTAGCCCAGGTGTACGTTGATAAGTAACTTGTCCGATTTAAAGCAAATAACTCTAGTTATGGATCTTGAAACTTTTTTTTTCATAGATTGTAAGAGACAGTAGGATAAAGGAGGAGGGTAAAAATTCTAAGTGAAATCTAAACAGCTTGAATTGGTCCTTAAAATTGGTGCGGACATTAGTTACTGTGCAAAGTTACAGGAGTTTTTATCTGGTCCAAAGTTGACATCGCTGAATCAGCAGGAACAAGACCCTCTTGATGTTTCTTGGTCATGCTGAAGGCTGGCTGCAAAAGAAAGAAAAACATACATCAATTACACAAGTCAACAAATTTGATATCACCTCCCCCACCAATCAAGGTTGTAGCAAAACTTCAGAGAAATTTTGGACACAGATTACAAATCAAAAATCCATTTCACTCAAGGAAGTCTCATTTTTTTTGCTACAGACACATTCAGTTTTCAGCTCTACAGTATATGAGGCAATATAAGTGAAGGTTAAATGAAAACAAGATTTGTAATGAAGTTGAAACTTTTCAATGCAGGGAATCAAAATTGTTGAGATATATGAAGCAGATACAAAGATAATATGTAGAAAAACGATCTAAAAATGTTGAAATATTGACCCTGTACGATGCTCCATAGGGGTTATATTGAAAAGATATGTCTCATCATGGAAACCAGAAAGGATACAAGAAAACAGATTACATTCTCGGAATCAGCATCCAGAACTGCTCAAAGTGCACCATAACACATGCCTGATGAAACTTTGCTTTTAGTCAGTGTCATCAACTAATGGGGAATGGGGGGGGTCTTGTTTTAGCTGAGCAAATTCCAATATTCTTGGCCCTTGTTTATAATTGTCACTGAAAGATTACTTCTAACCACAACGCCTATAGAACAATTGGTAGATCTGTGAGTAGCAAGGTCATTCCTGAGGCTCAAGTTAATGTTTTGAGTCAGTATAAGAACTAGATAGATGGATAGATAAAGGAATACATCTTACTTTGTTTTGTTTTTTAGGGGGGGGGGCCTAACAGCAGCCCAGAAAATGAAATCGGTAAACCAATTTCAGAATCTAGCTGAGACAGTGTTCACTTTGCACCAACAGAAATGGCCTAAATGCATTTGGCCATCCCTTTTCCCCCCAGTTACGGATAAATAGCAGGGAAGACTGGGCCCTTCTGCCTTGATATGCAACCAGTCTAGGAAATGAACTCTGAATTGAAACTGGGAAGTCCAAGTCCTCATCCAGTGTTGTGAGAGGCAGAGTAGGGAGCATGTTCCTGGAATGTACAGGTAATTAGGCTCTAGGGATGGGCCCAACAAGCCGAAAGGGGATTATAACAAAATGCTCAAGGGAAATGGAGGGGGTCAGAGATAGAATCACATGATTGCAGTATTCCCCTCCTTACATATCCTGTACAAGTGGAAGATAGAAAAAAAGAAAAAAAAAAAAAAGGAAAGAAACAAGCCTGACAGCTGCAGAATAAAACTTACTTCTATTCCGATTTCTGCAACTTTTCTATTGTATCTATAATAAATAAATTTGTAGATATATAAGACTAGTCAGTTTGGCTCAGTTGGTAAGTGAGCTGTCTAGTAATAACTTGTTGAGGATTTCAAATCATGGCAAGGAAATGTTCATTTTATATATCAATGGGACAGACAAAAAAGTGAAGAGTTACTAACCAAAGTTAGGAGAGAATTGTTTTTTTTCCTCGTTGTTACTGAAGTTTGACACACACACACACACACAAAAAAAAAACTGAATTCTCCTGTTCCTAAGCATCTGAGTCATGTTATACAAAGGTCAACATATCAGTTCTTCGTGCGATAAGTATAACAAACAGTTCTTGTTTATAAGTGCACTGGTAATTAACTCGGGGCTTGGCAACATTCCAGATTTACTTGGGCTTCAGATGAGACTTTAAGAGCTTTTCAAATTAGTAATCAATATCAATATACAGTAATAACCCGATTTAGTGCTGATTCATGATAGGATCTTTTTACAAAAACTTTTTGTAATAAGTTCAGTAGTGTTGAATTTCCAAAATAAATTATATCTTTTTCCTAATATTTTTTGTAATAAATTTAGTAGTGTTAAATTTCCAAAATCTGCACCACACTGTATCATAGTAGCCTGCGCATTTACCAAAACTATTTATGAAAAAAAAAAAAAAAAAAAAAAAAAAAAATCCTAAAGAAAAAAAAAAAAAAAATTCAAGTTCTTTATAGAAAAGATTATCCAAAAAATGCCAGCACAAGATTTGTGAATTGTTGGTCCAAATTGACCATAAAAGCCCCCCCCCCCCCCAAAATATGTTTTTAGATGGTGCCTAGTGCTAATTTCCAAGACAGTAGTCCAAAAATGTGAAAAGGAGTGCCAGCACATGCACACACACACAAAAAGAGAAGAATCTGCAGACCACTTCACTGGTTGGTCGGGGGGGGGGGGGCATTTGTTGGGCTACAGTGAATCGATTATGAATCACTGCCACACATTTCAACTCAGCAGTGGTGGTTGTAAATGGAGTTATCTTCATGAAAATGCTACCAGTAGGGTTTGAACCATAAATTCATGATTTGAAAAAAAAAAAAAATTTTTTTAAAAAGGTCTGGTTTGTCACTTAATAGAAACTGTCACGTGACCAATGTATCTAAGCAAGTATGCTGTGTTGAGGGAGATAAACCAAAAAATTGGGAAATGCTATTGTATTTTCGGACCAAATAAGCAAAGATTACATTTTCATTTTTTATCTTTTCTTCATCTCATTACTTTTTATTACAAAAATTTTTGTATACCCACCAACCATTTGAAGTAGCATTAAGTAGGAATAAAGTATATGTATGTGTGTATATGTATATATATATACACACACACATATATATATATATATATATATATATATATATATATATTAATGCTCCTCTATTCAGGGTTGAGCACTTTTTAAGTGAGGTAACTCATCCATTGTAAGCTTATGCAATGCTCTTCCATAGGATTAGAGCACTCTGGTGGATGAGGAATTTCTGTGTAAATAGATATATCGCTTAAATTCAGCCTTACTGACCGTCCAGTCCTGTAGTCCAGAGGTAGGATATCGGCCTCCAGATCTGAAGTGAAGGTTTCAATCCTGTCTCGCGGTACTGGATGGGATAATTGAAAGTCTATAGCCATACTGAAGAGATGTAATACATCGAAACAGCTGTCTGTGGATGATACAATAATATACATTATATATATATATATATATATATATATATATATATATATATATATACATGTGTGTGTGAGTGCATTTGTGTGTGTGCACATCAACATTTTAAAGAATAACTGAGTAACTTAGCATAACCCATTAGTTATCAATTTAGAAAAAGAAAAGAGTTAAATGCTTAAACACACCCCCCACCAAAAAAAAAAAAAAAACCTAGAAATAAATAACTGTCTACTAGTTGTAAAGGAGGGGCCCTTCCCTAGACTTTTTCTCCAGTATACTATTAACATTTCCTGAATATTTCTTGCAAAAATGAGAAACACCTTTTTCGGCCAATGCATCACATATAGCATGGAATACGAGAACTCCCTGATTAATGTCATACTTGGATTCCTGAAAACCATTCCTTTAACTGTTCAAACAATGTTAAATGAAATAGATTTTACCATTGAAACAATTATATTAATAGGGGTTATTTAAACATAAGTTTCTCCAGTTTTCAAGTTGGTCAGACTGGCTATGCATGCAGCACTTATGAAGCTAGAGGGAGGAAAATTTGAACATTTACTCATTATGTCCACAACTTTTTTTTTTCTTAGATTTTTCAACTGAATAGGTCTTTAGTGGGATGGTTCAATTTGCATTCACGCTTGTTTTTTTTTTTAATTTCAGAAGTAAATCTTCCATTCATCACCCTTTTTTGTTAAATGTTTTAATTGATCACCCCAAGCACAGCATCCTGCTATAAGATGGTTTCTATTGAGTAACTATTTGTACGTTCATATCTTTTTTTCTACAACGATTCCGACCGAAACCACACCAATCAAAGAGTTCCAGTATATTGTATTTTAAATTTTTCGATATATCAGAGGAAGAAAAATTTTTTTCAACCAAGAATAGGGGTTTATCAATTAATGAATTTATGGGGAAAAAATATCATTCTTAATTTGCGAAAGTCTCACAGAAGATATTCCTCATCTATGGCTACAATCATGGCAAGAAGCAATGAAAGAACAAAATGAAGACGCCATTTATTACCAATTGCAAATGTCACTCGTGGAAAGGATATTTTTTCACCCATTAAAAGAGAGAGAATGAAAAAACGATTGCTAATAGTCAAAAGAAAAAATTGTGTTCAGGTGGACGACGTTCAAAATGAGGTCATCAGTAGCAATTGCCATATAGTACACAATCTTTTATTTAATCTACAAATCTTACAGGAACGGGTCTGATTAGTCACTTAATAGAAAATGCAATGTGATCAATATATTTGACTGCAAGCCATGTTGGGGGTGATCAATGAATAAGTTACTTCTATTGTCTCTTGTAGGATCACTAAAAAATTTTCAAAAAACAAGCGTGAACACAGACGGACACAAACTAAGAAGCCAATTTAGCATAAACTTACGAAGTATATTGAACCACCTTATTAAAACACATTTCCTAGAAATGAAGAGTAAATGTTTAAATTTTCAGCACTCTCGCTCCATTGTTGCAGCTTGTATGCACAGTACTTACATAGAGCAACTTAAAAACTTAAGAAACCTATGTTTTCCAATATTTAATTGAAGACATTTACTGCTGATCAAAGAAACAGAGCAGGGAACGTAGAGATGGCAACAAGAATTTGAAATTCTTTGATCACCACAAACCGTTATAAAAGAAGTTTTTTTTTTCGTTATATTTCCTTTGCTTCTTGTACTTCATCACAACCATCTCTGCCTGATTATCACTTACTCTTACATTATGAAAACAAGAACCATAAGTTCAATAATACGCCCACCACCTATGGAGTCTTTATTTGAGTCAATTGATCCTCATACTTAGGAAATATTGCATTAAAGAAATATTCCAATAAAATTTTGATTTAATTTATTAGTTTTTATACAACTTTTGATTCGGGCCATTGTTTCCTTGGCAATAGATAACAGTGCATTAGGAAGTAAAGAGTGAGCTTTTGGTGAGAATCAAACTCACACTCTACTTGCCAGAGGCTTACTCTTTACTTCCAGCCTGCTGTTATTCATCGAAACGGCCCAATTTAAGGTTGTATAAAAACAACCGAGATTAGGATGAAAGTAAAAACGAGTCAAAATTTAATAAAACTAATGTGTTATAATACCTTATTCAATAATAATAGTAATAATAATAATAGAGATTTATGGAAATATTCTGCAAGTTTAATTTTTAATTAAACTCGTAAATAGCCTTTTTTGGCCATTTTTGGTGTTTTTCAAATACAATAATGCAGACCATGAACATTCTATTATGATACCATAGCAGCTAATGAAAGAAAATTTTCATGACATTACACCACTTCCTTCCTCCCTATTTATGTTGTTTAACCAAACTGTAACCAACTGACTGATAGACTGAAAAGCATCTTATTGAGATGAGTGGACACATCTAAAAAGCAAGACAGATCTGGTTAGTCACCTTTAAGAAAAGTGGTGTCAACGAATAAGTCACTTGTCTCACATTTTGTTGGGCAGTGATCAATAAAAAAGTTTGAATTTCTAAAAGCAAGCATGTAGCCAGGCATAAACTAAGGGATCAATTTAGTATAAACTTACATTGGAAATTGTGCCCCCTATCTGAAGTATTGGGAGGGGGGATTAATGATAAAAATTTTTAAATAAATTCTTTCTATACATGAGTAAATGTTTAAACTTTCAGCATTCTCGCTTCATTGGTGCAGCCTGTACACAAGCTAGCCAGCCAGGCCCACTTAAAAACTGAAGAACCTATATTGACAGTTTTGG
>OY735242.1:8020074-8272574 GCA_963457665.1 Thysanoteuthis rhombus
GATGTAGTGCAGAAAAGAATTTAGAAGTATTCTGTGTATGAAATGTGTTCTACCACAGCAATTTGGATTATATTTCTTGTATTGCTACCAAAGGATATTATTAGAACTGTCAACACATGTTTCTTCAGTTTTTAAGTGATTCTGCCTGTCTAGCTATACATGCATTTATGTATGTGTCATATGTACAGGCTGCATCGGAGAAGCTAGAGGGTAGAAAATTTCAACATTTATTTATTAAGTCTAAAAAAAGAAAATGAAAATTTTCAATGTTTTCTTTTAAATCGGATATTTTAGTATCAGACATAGATGAAGGAGGTTGCTTTTTCATTGATCACACCAAACATGGCATGCTGCCAAAAGACGGTGGTTACATGATGGTTTCTATTGAATGATTAACTACACCTATTTCTATGTTTACCGACTTCTGTGGTGACCAATTATTGACCTTGTTTTTGAAACCTTGGTTCAGGAAGTAATCATTTTAATTCTTATTCACATTTTTCCAAACACTAGTAAAACAGATCGGGTTAGTCAGATTTGTCAGTTCAGAGAGAGGAAATATTTCAAAGTTTTATATGGGTGAGTTCTATTTACAAAGTAGCTATTATGCTAAACTGGACACTTACTTTCCATTCGTCATAGATGACTGCGGGGGTGAGTTTCTCCCTCAGTGCTTATGCCAGTTTGGCAGAATCTTTTAAGGGAATAACCTGACAGTAAAACAGGTTTTTCTTTGATTTAAAACCCGAACCCTAATTCAAACACGATGAAACATGAGCGCAATTCAAATCTGATAGAAGATCACACGTCAAAGTGGACTAATTCTAAAAGGTTCGGGAGAAAAAAAAAATTAAAAAATCATTTTTTTAGTTTTTAGGAGGCCTACCTGAAGGTGCACGCTGGCTTGCAAGGGTCTGCCTGGGAGTGTGCTGGCTACAATAAAAAATATCCTTATCCTATCCTAAGTAATATCAGATTTGCTGACAACATTGTCCTCTTTACTGGGAATCTTTATGATCTCCAAATAATGCTAGATGAACTGAATGAAGAAATCAAGAAAGTTTGTCTCCACGAGGACTTCAGTAAAACAAATGCCATGTACAATAAACATGTTTATGAATAAGACACAACATTTAAAATTGAAAATACAGAACTAAAGAGAGCAGACCACTATGTCTACCTAGGACAACAAATCTCCATGAAATCCTCAAAAGAAGAAATTATCAAGCAAAGAATCACTCTGGGTTGACAGGCTTTCAGCAGAGCCAGCTCAACCTTCAAGAACAAGAAACTCTTATTGGTATTAAAAAGAAGGTTATACAATCAATGCATCCTCCTGATAGTCACCTATGGCACTGAAACAAGGAACTAAACCAAAAGATTGACCTTCAAACTGAGAACCATGAACTAATGGCAGTGGGCTGGTCATGTTGCAAGAATGGCAGACAACTGCTGGACATCACAACTCACAACATGGATCCCCAGAGCTCGTATGCAAAATTGAGGCCGTAAAGAATTCAAGATCGCCTGACAATCAAGACAAGTTCAGAAAGTATTGGCTCAACAACACCCACTAATGAGAGGTCTGGCAAATCATGGGGAAGACGTAAAAAATCTTCCTTACTCTTACAGCAGCTGACTTAATGATCACTTCACCGCCTTCCTTTTCCCCCTTGTGGAAAACCATACGAAGTACAACAATGTTTCAGTGAAAATGTACAGGCTCTTGCGAAAATGTAGGAGACAGCCAGCATACTGGAAATATCTAAATCCAACATTGAAAAGTATTCATACCAGCTTGGTCATGTTACTTGCTTTGATATGTGGCTTTGTAAGTCCTCAATGAATCAAATTTTGTAAGTGCACAAGGGTCTATAGAAGAGCAAAATAAATTTTAGAGCAGATCAATGCAAAGTCATCTCCCCTGATTAAATATTTAGGTGGATCTAGGAGTCTTTTTACTGTTATCTCCTCATTGTCACTCTATGTCAACACAATATCTCCAAAAGTTCTCAACTCTTGGAAGAGAGATATTTTTTTCATACATTTATACATTCATTCATATTTGTCCATACAATATTTCTAAATGGTCTCTATAAATTCCAAAGAAATTTTATCAGAGAGTAAGCAACGGTTAAGGAAACTTGATTGAATTTTATAGTGGATCCAGAAAATTTTTCATAGTTACCAACCTGGTATCATGACTATTCGGGAACTGGTTTTCACTAAATTCTTAGTAACAATGGTGTTGGCGGAGGTATGCACTCTCCACATGCTTTCTAGTTCTAACAACGCATTCTTGGGGGGGGGGGGGGTTCTTTTGCCTCGGATTCAAAGTGGTGCATCCAATTATGAGAACAAATTCCACGGAAAATCATGAATCACTGCCATCCGTATATGCTGCGTTCAGGGTTATCAATTATAAAGTTAGAAAAAGAGGTGATCAATGAATAAATTACTTTTTTCGCCTTTTCATGGACTGTGATCACTAATAAGGTCTGAATTTTCAACAACAAAAAAAAAAAAAAAAAAAAAAGTGGGCTCACAGTATAGACCAACTTAACATAAATTCACATTGCATATTCAACCCCCACTAAAAACACATTTTAGAGGTGAATTTTGAAAAAAAAAAAAAAAAAAAAAAGAACATTTCCACTACTTATTGAGAGAAATGTGTGGGTAAAATTTCAAGTTTCTACTATGAATATAAGAGCTGGGCAAAGTCTAAATAGATACATACACAAGTACAAATGTCAGAACACATGAATAAGCTTAACCCAGCAACAGTGTTTAAACTGGTCCGTTGTAGGTAGCAGTGATTAAAATATGCAGAAGCTTCATTGTCTGATGCGTTTTGAGTTTGCCACCCGTTGCAAGTAATTTCATAGCAAGGCAACTTTATTACTGATTTTTTTCCCTATCTTTTATATGAATTTTCATTCTCAAGTTAAGCGAACTCACTTACTCTTTGAGGTGCAATTCTTTGTCTTACACTGCCATCTGTTGATCAACTTACATACTAAACAAAACAGGTCTGGTAAGACACTCAGCAGAAACCATCGCATGACCAAACATCTTTTGCCATGTTGGGGTTGATCAATTAAAAATTAGAAAAAAAAAGGGGTGATGAATGAATGCAAAATTATCTCCAAAATTTCTCAATGAGTTTCAATTAAATTTCGTGGAAAGGTGAGCCATGGGCTACGGAAGAGTTGATTAAATTTGGGGGCAGATCCAGGAGTATGCTTTTGATTAAGAGATATTTTTGTAGAGGAAAAGAAGTGAAAAAACAAACAGTTGATAGAAATGCTGGCTTTACATTTTAAGAATAGTAACTCAACATTTGCATATATACGAAGTTTTCTCTATTGCGATATATTAAATTGAACAACTGTAGCCATCCAAGACGGCGAAAGTATTATCTTTTTTTATGTGTGTTCCAGTGCACATATAATACTATACCATTTTGTCTACAGACTTAAAAACTGACATCAGTACTCCACTAGGCCCCATCCTGAAAAATCAAAAATTTCCCCCTGAAAAAAAAATGTCATATTCAGACAATGCAGATCTAACTACATTGGAAAAATACATAATCTTACCAAAATACAATGCTTTGTTGAACTGAATACTAACCTAGATTGGGTGTTAAAACAATAACTCTTTTATGTTTCAATGATCTTCTAAACTTTCATACAACATGGCTATTTGACTACGTTACTACACACTGAATGCTATTCTAATAAAAAGGTACTGAAAGAATTATGAGTATTTTGATGTTTTCTTTTGTTGAGGAGCAATATAAAATGCAAGCACAAAAGCTTGTCAACAAGTTTAGCTGAAGTGTTCAAGTAGTGTTCCCAGAAGGGTTCAAGAAAAGTAACAAGAGGTGATAGAGTAGAGGTTTTGAATCAAATATAGGGATCAGTACTCCATTTAGAGAGCAAGAATTCTCAAACTATGTGTCACACCGCAATAGAGTGCCGTAATTATCTCCCAAGTGTGCACTGTAAATTTTTCCAAATATTTACAAGACAGGTATTTCAGGCCTTGAACATGTCCAGTATACCATCAGTACTCCACTAAACCCCTTCTACTTTGAATTTAATTTTCATCAAAAAGGAAAAATTTCCTAAAGAAAATGAAGGTTATATTCACACAAGGCAGAGCTAACAAAATAGAAAAAAATACAAGCTACAGATGAACTAATAAAAATTGGAGCTGATCCATGCACAATTACCTCCCCTACGTCTTGGAGTTATGAATCGGAACCACATAAAATTGCCAATTTTTTTGGTCTGTCCATAAGATGTCTATGAAAGTTATCAATGAATTCAATAAAATTTTGTAGAAGGGTGAACAAAAGGTTAAAGGAGAACTGATTAAATCTTTGAGTGGATCCATGCACAATTTACCCCCCCCATATCATAGCTATGTGAACTAAACACACAACATAGCCTAAGATTCATGTCAATCCACACAATATCTCTATAATTTCTCAATGAACTTCTATGACATTTTGGGGAAGGGTGAACAATTGGCTACGAGAGAACTAATAGACATTTTGAGCGAATCCATGCACAGTTATCCCCTCATGTTGTAATAAGTCTCAAACACAATATTGCTAAAATTTCATGCCTATCCACACAATATCTCCAAAAGTTCTGAATGAATTTCTAAGATATTTTTGGTAGAATGGTCGATAGACAGCTGGAGAAGAGATAACATTTTGAGATAAATCCATGTAAAATTACTTCTCCTGACAATGGTGTTGGCAGAGGCATACACTCTCTGAGTGTTTCCTAGTACTTTTTAGTTTGGTATTGGGGAAATGTGGGCACTAAATTGCTTAGGGTTAGTGTGAGTGTGTGTTGTCAGAGATATGCTAAAAGAATTCAACAATTCTAAAATTAAAATAAAATTGTATCTAAATTTACACTTCAAGATTAACACCATTTTCAGTTTTTTTTTAAAATATTTTACGTTGTAAAATTGCTTACTTCTAAAGTTGAAAAAGAACCCAAAAGATTTTTTTTTCTGTTCCAACTCCAATTTCTTGAGTATTTCAACAATCAATTTGAAAGTGATTAAAAAGTTTGATCAAATCCAACTCATTAATCATCCGTTCAGTCTTTAAAAATCAATCTTTTTTTTTTTTCTAATTAGAATGGGTTCTTCTTCAAGGTTTCATCTTTACAGTTAATATTTACAATCCACTTTCTCTTAAATAATAGAAAAATTATAAGAGATCAAAAACTTGGGGCAGGGGATCAATATTTTTTAGTTTTTATAGAAAAAAAAGTGAGCATTCAAGTGTGACGAAACAATAGTAAAAAAAAAATACTTAGTAGTAATTATTCTAAGAGTTTTCATAAAATTATTTTAAATGATGGAAAAATTACAAGTTATATAACCAATAAACAATTGGGGGGGGGTTTAAAGGCTCAATGCTTATAGTTTTTTTTAAAGAAAAAAAAAAAGGGGGAAAATTTTTAAACAATAATTGTGGCAAAGTAATAAAATACTTACAGTTGCAATTATTCTAATATTATTTTCTATAATTTCCTTCAAATTCTTTTAATTAGAAAGATCAGAAGTTCCAAGTTCAACAGATCTAGAAACTTTTTTGGTGAGAGTCCAATGTTTGTTTGTTTTTTCAAGAGGAGAGTATTTAAACAATAAACACGTCAGAATTTTTTTTAAATACTTACAATAATTATTAATTTTTGTACTATTATCAATTTTCATAATTTAATTTTAGATTGTTTGAATAATTAAAAAATTGCAAGACTAGATCAAAAACTTTTTTTGTAAGTTCAATTACTTCTAATTCTTTTCTAAAAAATAGGAATAATTTAAACAATAAATGTTACAAATAATAGCAAATACTTATAGTTACTATTATACTTTAACTATTAGTATTTATTTTTCTTTAAATTCTTTTAATTACAAGTTATATAACAGATATCCAGAACTTTTTTGGTTGGGGGGGGGCAATGTTTTTAGTCATTATAAAGAAAAAGATTAAGAAAAAGAAACAATAAAAGCGACAAAATACTAATAAAAAATACTTACATCTGTTATTATAATCATTCCTTTTGTACTTTCAACTGTTATAATTCCATTTAAATTCCTCGAATAATAGAAAGATTACGACAGATCAAAAACTTTTCTTTTTTTTTTTGTTGAAGAAGATCAATACATTATTTCAATACCTAGTTTCTATACTAAAGAATAGGAAGCAATAAAATAATAGAAAAACACTTACATTTGCTGGAAATGCCTTGTGTTATAACAAGGAAAGGAATCCAAAATAACTTTCATGGAGATGAAGAAAAAATTCAGAGTTTGAGTCTAAAACACAAAACAATGTTTTCGTTTTAATTCGGGAATTTTGAGATTTTTTTGCAAAAAAAAGAAGGATTTTAGTCCTTTCTTTCTCTTCGAATAAGTACCATAGGCCAGCAATCAATAAATAAACAGATTTACAACATTAATAAAGGTTGTTTTTTTAAAGTTATGTACAGAAGCTTTCTTATTTCAATCTCGTATCTTCACACTGTGAAAGAAATCTTTCAAAATATTGTTTTCTCTCCATTTCATCCTTGTTATCATAGGAAACGTCGCTCGTTCGGCTCACATGGAATTGGAGAAGCCAAAAAAAAATAAAAAGGCTAAGGTAAGATGGGATATAAGACTAAAAACATCACGCCATCATAGACAGGCAAATAAGGGCTAAATGCAACCAAACATTTAAAATAAGCATAAGTAACAAGATAACGTTCTGCCTGGACGGAGACGACAAAACATTATCAGCCAGCCATATCTAGTCGCCATATCTTCAAACAAAGAGTTATCTGCCCTTAGAATTGGTCTATCTCTACCACAAGAAGGCGCTACCTACAAACAAATTTGTTTTTCTGCACTAAATGATCATTATGTTCTCTCCCAACCAGAGTAACCGTTTTGGCCATTTTATGGCCAGATTTGTTAAATTGGTCTCTCGGCAGACCTGATTATTCACTCAACAAAACCGTTACATGACCAAAGCCTTGTGGTGTTGGGGGTGATCAATTAACAGATTGGAAAAAAAGGTGATCAATTAGTAAGTTACTCCTCACACCTTGTGTGGGGCAGGGATCGCCAAAGTGTCAAAATTTAGGGAAAAAAAACAATTGAGAAAGCTGCCGGACATTTAAAAAAAAAAGACCAATTTAGCATGCATTTACATTGTAAATTGAAACCCCTCATTAAAAACTTGACAAGTTGAGGAATCTTTGAAGAAAAAATATGAAACGGTACTGCAAGTAGGGGTGGGGGCCATTGATTAAGTCTGCAGGAGGCCGTGAGTAGAAGTGCTCATTGTTGCTAAAAAAAATGTTGAATTATGAAAGAGATAGCAAAGAAAAAATAGCCCAAATCCATCAGAAAGATGGTCAAAATGGTCAAAAACACGCCACAAAAAGGCTAAATTGTTCACTGGGGAAGGGGGGGGGCATGTGATTTCCAGGTAGGGCAAGCTATACCCCTCTCCTTGGCAACGGGCATGTTGTACAGTCTAAGCATAGATAGATAGATAGATAGATAGATAGTCAGCCAGTCAAAATTACTTAAAAACTGAAAAAACCTATATTAACTATATCGACAGTTTTGGTTGCTGGTTTCTAATAATATTGTACTTTGAAGGATCCCACAGAGGGGAGGGCTAAAGACGGCAGTGAGGTAACGTGTCAACAAGTCAGGGGGCTTAACTAAGTCATGTTGTTTCCTAGGATTAACTGGATACCTGACCGGAAAAAAGAATAAAGGCGTGGTCAGTTTGTTTATGATCAGAAAGGGATAAAGAGGTCCTGGGTTGGACCAAAATGGATAGGGCTAGTTGAGGGTTAAGGATAGAATCTGAGAAATCAAATGCCCATTTTCAGAATGGTCTCCTTGCTGCACTGCATGCTGACCATAGAGGTCAGGTAGTAAACTTAAAAGATCCAGAGAAGCCTGGAGAGGCCCTTCATCCATGGAATTTTGTAGAGTCCAAGGGAAGGCTGAAAAGTTTTTTTTTGTTTTTTGGAGTATTATGGAATAAAAAGGAAGGTCCCAGGATCTCCCAGATCCGAACATACACAAAGGAATGCATATATATGGAAAATGAAGCTGACTCCTGTATCTGCAGTATGAGAGATATGTCAAGATAATCAAAGTTATCTCAAACAATGGACCTCCTAGATACTAAAAATAATGCTTGCTCATTCCACGTGTTGTGTTGAAAATATGCCTGAAAAACAAAGCGGCTCTTAAATTTCAACCTATTTCTTATCCCTACATTGTGTTTCGTGTCTCTAGTAACCCCTCTTCCGACTCTTTAGCACATGTTGGCCTTCAATCTACGTTTCCTATTTCTTATTGCCTTTATTAAAGCCTTGATCTTTTTTTTATCTCATCATTCATTCATTTCACACATCTTCTGTCACAAATCCGAAATTCTAATTGTATGCATAGATCTTTCTCTCCATATTACTGCTCAGCCACGCCCTGAAAAAGTAAATAAGCTAATCCAAAATAGTTCTTTGCTTGCTTCCAGTTTCAGCCCAGTATTTGTAGTAGAAACCTTAGGGACTTGCCCTTAAGCTTATGAAAAGGAGGTGGGAGGTAGCTGCTTGGATTGTGCTGAAACTGTGGCTGCTGGTGGAGGTAGTGGTGAGTTCCGCTTATTCAAGACATTTGGAACTCTAGGGTCTTCCTTGTTTGTTCATGCAGAAAATGACTAAAGCTGACCCAGGAAGTGATGGAGTAGTGGTGAAGTCAGTCAAAAGATAAGCTGAAACCTTATGTATACAGCACTCTCTTACTGTACTAAAAAAATGAAATCACAGCATTCTCTAAATTTTATATAGCCCAGTTATTAATCACCATTATCTACAATAGACTGGTTTAATCACAACTGCTGGTTTTTGGTTACTCATGTGTTCTGTCGTTTATATCTATTTACCTATGTATTTATCTATGTATCTATCTATCTATGTATTTATCCAGACATGGCCCGGCCCAAACCACTCATAGTAAAAACTTTGAATTTTGCACACACACACACATCATCATCATCTGCTCCAATGAGTAGGGAAAATGTTCTTATTGGAGGATTCAATTTACAATGAAAGTTTTTAACAAACTGGTCCCCAAGATTATGTCCATGTTTTGAGGTGTTTTAACTTGATTTTACAACCACCCCGGATCAATTTATTAAGTAAAAAGCAGCATTTATAGGTGGCAGTGATTCATAATTTCCCTTGGGATGCTAGTTAATCTTGGGTCCTTTTCTTTAGACTAACTCTTCATCACTATCAATATAGGGTGAAATATAGGGTGATCACACCTTTTATGTGGCAAAAAGTCGGGGATCAGTTTGGTATTAAATAATCACAAAAATGAATCCCATTAGTCACCAAAGCTTATCGGATTTTTAGTGTTGGACATAAAGTGGGGGATCAGTTATGAATAATCTCAAAATGAATCCCATTGGTCACAAATAGCTCATCAGACTTTTATTATTGAACATAAAGTTGGGGATCAGTTCAAAACTGAACTTTCCTGGCCAACAGTAGTCTATTCGACTTTTTTCTACAGACAAAAAGTGGGGGATCAATTTAGTATTTAAAAATAACAACTTTCATCGTCACCGGTAGTTTAGTGGACTTTTTCTTTTATAGATAGAGTGGATTAATTAGTCCATTGCTTAAATGATAACAAAAAAAAGAAACCAACAGCTGCTCAAGTTTATGAGACTTTTTCTGTTGGACATAAAGTGGGGGATAAGTTTAGTACTGAATTGATAGAAAAAATGATCCCTCATTTTCCATCCTTTGATGAAATATCTACTTATATAATGAACAGAGTTATTTTCTTAGTTCTCTGTCTGTACCAATGGATTCTCCTACTTACAGCTCTTGGCTATGCAGTGAACCATTATACTGTCTTCCTCTGCTTTCTACACCCCAGTCTCCTGTACCCCCCCCCCCATCACGACCTCTGATGACTCAGCCTGACATACCATCTTAATCATTTTTGGATCTGGGGATGCAAAAAATTTCCCACATAAATTAATGTTAATTGCTTCTATACTATACTCTATGTCAGCTTACAAAAGGCTTTTACTGGAATATTCTACTTTCAGATAGTGGGACAAGCCTGTATATCCACAAATTTTTTTTTCACCGAGATTAAGTAACTAGTTAAGAATAATGCTATAGGTGTGTAGTGATACAATAATGAATAATCATCGCAAAAACTTAGCTCTGCAAATGGCCTGCTGGACCAACAAGTCAATCGAGCTGCAGATTCTTCTCTCTTTGCTCTTCTCTGTGTGGGTTTGTTTCCAGGCACTCCTGGTCAGATTTTCGGGGCTACAACCTTGAAAATTTGCATGAGTACACCATTAGGCAACATCTGAAAACATTTTTTTTGTTTTTTGTAGTTTTTTTCATTTTTAAGTGCTCTTTGGGGTCTCTATGATCATTTTGAACCCTGGTATATTTTTTTAAAGATTATTGTAGATAAAAAATCCATTTTCTATAGATAATTTCAGATAAAAGATCTTTTTATTTAATAAGTTCATACAAGAATTTTTAAGATAATTTTAGATAAAAATCCATTTTCTCGAGATAATTTTAGATAAAAGATGTATTTTTTAGATAATTTCAGATAAAAGATCTTTTTATTTAATAAGTTCATACAAGAATTTTTAAGATAATTTTAGATAAAAATCCATTTTCTCAAGATAATTTTAGATAAAAGATGTATTTTTTAGATAATTTCAGATAAAAGATCTTTTTATTTAATAAGTTCATACAAGAATTTTTAAGATAATTTTAGATAAAAATCCATTTTCTCGAGATAATTTTAGATAAAAGATGTATTTTTTAGATAATTTCAGATAAAAGATCTTTTTATTTAATAAGTTCATACAAGAATTTTTAAGATAATTTTAGATAAAAATCCATTTTCTCAAGATAATTTTAGATAAAAGATGTATTTTTTAGATAATTTCAGATAAAAGATCTTTTTATTTAATAAGTTCATACAAGAATTTTTAAGATAATTTTAGATAAAAATCCATTTTCTCGAGATAATTTTAGATAAAAGATGTATTTTTTAGATAATTTCAGATAAAAGATCTTTTTATTTAATAAGTTCATACAAGAATTTTTAAGATAATTTTAGATAAAAATCCATTTTCTCAAGATAATTTTAGATAAAAGATGTATTTTTTAGATAATTTCAGATAAAAGATCTTTTTATTTAATAAGTTCATACAAGAATTTTTAAGATAATTTTAGATAAAAATCCATTTTCTCGAGATAATTTTAGATAAAAGATGTATTTTTTAGATAATTTCAGATAAAAGATCTTTTTATTTAATAAGTTCATACAAGAATTTTTAAGATAATCTTAGATAAAAATCCATTTTCTCAAGATAATTTTAGATAAAAGATGTATTTTCTAGATAATTTCAGATAAAAGATCTTTTTATTTAATAAGTTCATACAAGAATTTTTAAGATAATCTTAGATAAAAATCCATTTTCTCAAGATAATTTTAGATAAAAGATGTATTTTCTAGATAATTTCAGATAAAAGATCTTTTTATTTAATGATTTGATATAAGAATTTTTAAGATAATTTTAGATAAAAATCCATTTTTTCAAGATAATTTTAGATAAAAGATGTATTTTTTAGATAATTTCAGATAAAAGATCTTTTTATTTAATAAGTTCATACAAGAATTTTTAAGATAATTTTAGATAAAAATCCATTTTCTCAAGATAATTTTAGATAAAAGATGTATTTTTTAGATAATTTCAGATAAAAGATCTTTTTATTTAATGATTTGATATAAGAATTTTTAAGATAATTTTAGATAAAAATCCATTTTTTCAAGATAATTTTAGATAAAAGATGTATTTTTTAGATAATTTCAGATAAAAGATCTTTTTATTTAATAAGTTCATACAAGAATTTTTAAGATAATCTTAGATAAAAATCCATTTTCTCAAGATAATTTTAGATAAAAGATGTATTTTTTAGATAATTTCAGATAAAAGATCTTTTTATTTAATAAGTTCATACAAGAATTTTTAAGATAATCTTAGATAAAAATCCATTTTCTCAAGATAATTTTAGATAAAAGATGTATTTTCTAGATAATTTCAGATAAAAGATCTTTTTATTTAATGATTTGATATAAGAATTTTTAAGATAATTTTAGATAAAAATCCATTTTTTCAAGATAATTTTAGATAAAAGATGTATTTTTTAGATAATTTCAGATAAAAGATCTTTTTATTTAATAAGTTCATACAAGAATTTTTAAGATAATCTTAGATAAAAATCCATTTTCTCAAGATAATTTTAGATAAAAGATGTATTTTCTAGATAATTTCAGATAAAAGATCTTTTTATTTAATGATTTGATATAAGAATTTTTAAGATAATTTTAGATAAAAATCCATTTTTTCAAGATAATTTTAGATAAAAGATGTATTTTTTAGATAATTTCAGATAAAAGATCTTTTTATTTAATAAGTTCATACAAGAATTTTTAAGATAATCTTAGATAAAAATCCATTTTCTCAAGATAATTTTAGATAAAAGATGTATTTTTTAGATAATTTCAGATAAAAGATCTTTTTATTTAATAAGTTCATACAAGAATTTTTAAGATAATCTTAGATAAAAATCCATTTTCTCAAGATAATTTTAGATAAAAGATGTATTTTCTAGATAATTTCAGATAAAAGATCTTTTTATTTAATGATTTGATATAAGAATTTTTAAGATAATTTTAGATAAAAATCCATTTTTTCAAGATAATTTTAGATAAAAGATGTATTTTTTAGATAATTTCAGATAAAAGATCTTTTTATTTAATAAGTTCATACAAGAATTTTTAAGATAATCTTAGATAAAAATCCATTTTCTCAAGATAATTTTAGATAAAAGATGTATTTTCTAGATAATTTCAGATAAAAGATCTTTTTATTTAATGATTTGATATAAGAATTTTTAAGATATTTTTAGATAAAAATCCATTTTTTCAAGATAATTTTAGATAAAAGATGTATTTTTTAGATAATTTCAGATAAAAGATCTTTTTATTTAATAAGTTCATACAAGAATTTTTAAGATAATTTTAGATAAAAATCCATTTTCTCAAGATAATTTTAGATAAAAGATGTATTTTTTAGATAATTTCAGATAAAAGATCTTTTTATTTAATAAGTTCATACAAGAATTTTTAAGATAATCTTAGATAAAAATCCATTTTCTCAAGATAATTTTAGATAAAAGATGTATTTTCTAGATAATTTCAGATAAAAGATCTTTTTATTTAATGATTTGATATAAGAATTTTTAAGATAATTTTAGATAAAAATCCATTTTTTCAAGATAATTTTAGATAAAAGATGTATTTTTTAGATAATTTCAGATAAAAGATCTTTTTATTTAATAAGTTCATACAAGAATTTTTAAGATAATCTTAGATAAAAATCCATTTTCTCAAGATAATTTTAGATAAAAGATGTATTTTCTAGATAATTTCAGATAAAAGATCTTTTTATTTAATGATTTGATATAAGAATTTTTAAGATAATTTTAGATAAAAATCCATTTTTTCAAGATAATTTTAGATAAAAGATGTATTTTTTAGATAATTTCAGATAAAAGATCTTTTTATTTAATAAGTTCATACAAGAATTTTTAAGATAATCTTAGATAAAAATCCATTTTCTCAAGATAATTTTAGATAAAAGATGTATTTTCTAGATAATTTCAGATAAAAGATCTTTTTATTTAATGATTTGATATAAGAATTTTTAAGATAATTTTAGATAAAAATCCATTTTTTCAAGATAATTTTAGATAAAAGATGTATTTTTTAGATAATTTCAGATAAAAGATCTTTTTATTTAATAAGTTCATACAAGAATTTTTAAGATAATCTTAGATAAAAATCCATTTTCTCAAGATAATTTTAGATAAAAGATGTATTTTCTAGATAATTTCAGATAAAAGATCTTTTTATTTAATGATTTGATATAAGAATTTTTAAGATAATTTTAGATAAAAATCCATTTTTTCAAGATAATTTTAGATAAAAGATGTATTTTTTAGATAATTTCAGATAAAAGATCTTTTTATTTAAAAAGTTCATACAAGAATTTTTAAGATAATCTTAGATAAAAATCCATTTTCTCAAGATAATTTTAGATAAAAGATGTATTTTTTAGATAATTTCAGATAAAAGATCTTTTTATTTAATAAGTTCATACAAGAATTTTTAAGATAATCTTAGATAAAAATCCATTTTCTCAAGATAATTTTAGATAAAAGATGTATTTTCTAGATAATTTCAGATAAAAGATCTTTTTATTTAATGATTTGATATAAGAATTTTTAAGATAATTTTAGATAAAAATCCATTTTTTCAAGATAATTTTAGATAAAAGATGTATTTTTTAGATAATTTCAGATAAAAGATCTTTTTATTTAATAAGTTCATACAAGAATTTTTAAGATAATCTTAGATAAAAATCCATTTTCTCAAGATAATTTTAGATAAAAGATGTATTTTTTAGATAATTTCAGATAAAAGATCTTTTTATTTAATAAGTTCATACAAGAATTTTTAAGATAATTTTAGATAAAAATCCATTTTTTCAAGATAATTTTAGATAAAAGATGAATTTTTTAGATAATTTCAGATAGAAGATCTTTTTATTTTATAAGTTCATACAAGAATTTTTAAGATAATCTTAGATAAAAATCCATTTTCTCAAGATAATTTTAGATAAAAGATGTATTTTCTAGATAATTTCAGATAAAAGATCTTTTTATTTAATGATTTGATATAAGAATTTTTAAGATAATTTTAGATAAAAATCCATTTTTTCAAGATAATTTTAGATAAAAGATGTATTTTTTAGATAATTTCAGATAAAAGATCTTTTTATTTAATAAGTTCATACAAGAATTTTTAAGATAATCTTAGATAAAAATCCATTTTCTCAAGATAATTTTAGATAAAAGATGTATTTTTTAGATAATTTCAGATAAAAGATCTTTTTATTTAATAAGTTCATACAAGAATTTTTAAGATAATCTTAGATAAAAATCCATTTTCTCAAGATAATTTTAGATAAAAGATGTATTTTTTAGATAATTTCAGATAAAAGATCTTTTTATTTAATAAGTTCATACAAGAATTTTTAAGATAATCTTAGATAAAAATCCATTTTCTCAAGATAATTTTAGATAAAAGATGTATTTTTTAGATAATTTCAGATAAAAGATCTTTTTATTTAATAAGTTCATACAAGAATTTTTAAGATAATCTTAGATAAAAATCCATTTTCTCAAGATAATTTTAGATAAAAGATGTATTTTTTAGATAATTTCAGATAAAAGATCTTTTTATTTAATAAGTTCATACAAGAATTTTTAAGATAATCTTAGATAAAAATCCATTTTCTCAAGATAATTTTAGATAAAAGATGTATTTTTTAGATAATTTCAGATAAAAGATCTTTTTATTTAATAAGTTCATACAAGAATTTTTAAGATAATCTTAGATAAAAATCCATTTTTTCAAGATAATTTTAGATAAAAGATGTATTTTTTAGATAATTTCAGATAAAAGATCTTTTTATTTAATAAGTTCATACAAGAATTTTTAAGATAATCTTAGATAAAAATCCATTTTCTCAAGATAATTTTAGATAAAAGATGTATTTTCTAGATAATTTCAGATAAAAGATCTTTTTATTTAATGATTTGATATAAGAATTTTTAAGATAATCTTAGATAAAAATCCATTTTTTCAAGATAATTTTAGATAAAAGATGTATTTTTTAGATAATTTCAGATAAAAGATCTTTTTATTTAATAAGTTCATACAAGAATTTTTAAGATAATCTTAGATAAAAATCCATTTTCTCAAGATAATTTTAGATAAAAGATGTATTTTCTAGATAATTTCAGATAAAAGATCTTTTTATTTAATGATTTGATATAAGAATTTTTAAGATAATTTTAGATAAAAATCCATTTTCTCAAGATAATTTTAGATAAAAGATGTATTTTTTAGATAATTTCAGATAAAAGATCTTTTTATTTAATAAGTTCATACAAGAATTTTTAAGATAATCTTAGATAAAAATCCATTTTCTCAAGATAATTTTAGATAAAAGATGTATTTTTTAGATAATTTCAGATAAAAGATCTTTTTATTTAATAAGTTCATACAAGAATTTTTAAGATAATCTTAGATAAAAATCCATTTTCTCAAGATAATTTTAGATAAAAGATGTATTTTCTAGATAATTTCAGATAAAAGATCTTTTTATTTAATGATTTGATATAAGAATTTTTAAGATAATTTTAGATAAAAATCCATTTTTTCAAGATAATTTTAGATAAAAGATGTATTTTTTAGATAATTTCAGATAAAAGATCTTTTTATTTAATAAGTTCATACAAGAATTTTTAAGATAATTTTAGATAAAAATCCATTTTTTCAAGATAATTTTAGATAAAAGATGTATTTTTTAGATAATTTCAGATAAAAGATCTTTTTATTTAATAAGTTCATACAAGAATTTTTAAGATAATTTTAGATAAAAATCCATTTTCTCGAGATTATTTTAGATAGAAGATGTATTTTCTAGATAATTTCAGATAAAAGATCTTTTTATTTAATGATTTGATATAAGAATTTTTAAGATATTTTTAGATAAAAATCCATTTTTTCAAGATAATTTTAGATAAAAGATGTATTTTTTAGATAATTTCAGATAAAAGATCTTTTTATTTAATAAGTTCATACAAGAATTTTTAAGATAATTTTAGATAAAAATCCATTTTCTCAAGATAATTTTAGATAAAAGATGTATTTTCTAGATAATTTCAGATAAAAGATCTTTTTATTTAATGATTTGATATAAGAATTTTTAAGATATTTTTAGATAAAAATCCATTTTTTCAAGATAATTTTAGATAAAAGATGTATTTTTTAGATAATTTCAGATAAAAGATCTTTTTATTTAATAAGTTCATACAAGAATTTTTAAGATAATTTTAGATAAAAATCCATTTTCTCAAGATAATTTTAGATAAAAGATGTATTTTTTAGATAATTTCAGATAAAAGATCTTTTTATTTAATAAGTTCATACAAGAATTTTTAAGATAATCTTAGATAAAAATCCATTTTCTCAAGATAATTTTAGATAAAAGATGTATTTTTTAGATAATTTCAGATAAAAGATCTTTTTATTTAATAAGTTCATACAAGAATTTTTAAGATAATCTTAGATAAAAATCCATTTTCTCAAGATAATTTTAGATAAAAGATGTATTTTTTAGATAATTTCAGATAAAAGATCTTTTTATTTAATGATTTGATATAAGAATTTTTAAGATAATTTTAGATAAAAATCCATTTTTTCAAGATAATTTTAGATAAAAGATGTATTTTTTAGATAATTTCAGATAAAAGATCTTTTTATTTAATAAGTTCATACAAGAATTTTTAAGATAATTTTAGATAAAAATCCATTTTCTCAAGATAATTTTAGATAAAAGATGTATTTTTTAGATAATTTCAGATAAAAGATCTTTTTATTTAATAAGTTCATACAAGAATTTTTAAGATAATCTTAGATAAAAATCCATTTTCTCAAGATAATTTTAGATAAAAGATGTATTTTCTAGATAATTTCAGATAAAAGATCTTTTTATTTAATAATTGTATACAAATATATTCTAAGATAATTTTTCAGATAATTAGATCTGGTACATGCTCAGGCTATGGTGATTCATTTATGCAAGGTACAAATATTATGAGAGATAATTAACTTAATATTTTGATGGTTTCATTTTTCTTTTTTTCATTAGAGCCAGTAATGTAATTGTAAACTTTGGCCCACTTACAAGTCTTTATTACCAAATGAAATTAACAGCAATGACTTGTCATTTTTTGCCAATGAGGGGAGTGTCAGGCAATTAAATACAGCATTGTATTCATATCAACAATTTTTGCCTGTCTGTATGTCATAAAACTGCCTCGAATGCCAAGAAAAATATTTAATGACGACAAATATTAAATTTGATTCTGTGGACACTATGAAAACTAGAAACAAGAATAGTAATGAATTTGGAACCATTCTATAATTTTGAGAAGAGTCATTATTATTCCAAGAGTTTTTTCAGATTACTGAGCTCAATTTCTTTTTTCTGTGATTTTGAAAAGAGTCAATATCATTCCAAGAGTTGTTCAGACTATTGAGCTTATACTCTTTGTTTAAGATAGCTTCTATAATTTTGAGATGTGGTCAATATCATTCCAAGAGTAGTCTGGACAACTAAACTCAATTTTATTTGTTAAGAATTAGCATTTATTGTGTTCCGCTTTACTCTTATATAAAGGTTTTCAAACACGAGAGAAAGTAGTTGATTCTGCTGGGAAAGTCTCTTAACAATTCATCTTTACTTGCCTATTTCACACTAATCAAGACCGAGTGTGCCAGTGCAGTGCGTCAGCCAATGAGGTTTTACTGAGGCTGCCACTGCTATGCACATTGGAGGCCTTTGGACTCGTCCATGGACTCTCCTATTATTACTCGGCCCAGCTGCAGGGGGTCAGTTTTCCCAGAGCAGCACTGCTCCATTTCACTTAACAGAGCAGGTCCCCAAGTGGATGCTTTTGTAGCAGAGGTTGCTTTGGTTGCTTTGCAAACCAAAGCTGTGTTGGCTGGAGCCATTTTTGGTTTCCTATTCTTCCCACGTTAAACCTCGACCTTGTATCATATTTTGCTGTAGTGGGACAGCGAATAAACACCTCCTATTTCACATTAATCTCAATGAAAGATGTCTTCATGTACTTTCTGCACTAATTAACCTATGATTAAACTCTCGCTTACACATCCACACTGACCTCCAGTTGAACTGTCACCAACCTTTCATAGTGACTAGCGCATAAGCAATGCATGTGTCAAGGATGACCTCACTCAATGTCATATAAAGTAATAATAAACATTATTATAAACATGATTCTTTAGTTTTCAAGTTAGTCTGGTTGGCTGGCTGGCTGGCTGGCTGGCTGGCTGGATGGATGGATGGATGGTTGGTTATGTACGTACGTATTGTGCATACAGGCTGCACCAATGCAGCTAGGGGGACAGAAAATTCTAGCATTTAACCCTTAATCACAGCAACTCTTTTATCAGGCTTCTTAAAGACTCTAAACCCTTCCAACTCCAAAAAGGAGTAAGACAAGGTGGTACCAGTTCACCCTAACTCATCATAGCCTGCCTCAAGATGATCTTCCAAAACCTGGAGTGGTAAAATAGAGGAATCAAAATAGACAGTGAATATCTGAGCAATCTCAGATTTGCAGACGCCATCGTCCTTTTCACAGAGAACCTACATGGCCTCCAACTAATGCTAGATGAACTAAATGAAGAAAGCAAGAGAGTTGGCTTGCACATGAACTTCAGTAAAACAAAAATCAAGTACAACAATCACACTGAGAATAAGGACATAACTGTCAAGATTGAAGATGCAAAACTGAGGAAAGTATACCACTACATCTACCTCGGACAACAAATCTCTCTGAAACCCACAAAAGAAGAAGAAATCAAGCAGAGAATCACCCTGGGATGGTAAGCCTTCAGCAGAGCAAGCTCAACCTTCAAAAACAAGATGATCCCAATAATCCTAAAAGGAAGAGTATACAACCAATGCATCCTCCCGGTAGTCACTTATGGAGCTGAAACATGGAACCTAACCAAGAGACAGACCAACAAACTGAGAAGCATGCAACGTGCACATGAGAGAATCATGCTCAACCTCACACGGAGAGATCACAAGATAGCATGATATATCAGGAATAAAACAGGGGTCCAAGACATCATAGAATCCATTAGAAAACTCAAATGGCAATGGGCTAGTCATGTTGTGAGAATGAAAGACACCTGATGGACATCATGACTCACAACATGGATTCCCAGAGACCACATGCAAAACCGAGGCCGACAAAATACAAGATGGAGATATGAACTGGACAAATTCAGAAAATACTGGCTCTGCGATGCCCATGATAGAGATATGTGGTGGATCCTGGGGAAGGTCTATGTCCAACAATGAACATTAAAAGACTGATGATGATGATGATGATGATGTCTAGAAATCCCCTCAATAGGTTTTATTTGGAGTACAATTTACAATGTAAGCTCATGTTGAATCAGTCCTGTAGTTTTGTTTTCTACTTACTAATCAGCTTTTTTCAATTTTTTTAATTGATCTTCCCATCAGGAAAAGAAGTTGGTCACATGACAGTTTCTATTCTAACCACACCTGTCAGCTGACTATTTCCTGTGTCTATAGGGATCCATAATTGTATTTACATCAACACAGAGTTGAATCCCACCATTATACAGTATCACCTATGAATGAGTACATCCCCACCATTTCATAGAAAGTTAATTTTCTTTTGAACCAAACATAGCAAGATTTCATAGTTTCTAATGGAACATTGTACAATTGAAACAGTTATCATCAGGTATTATCTATAACCAAACTCTACAGCATCAGAACTGTGTGGCCAAAAATATGAATATGTCACCGTCAAAAAATGAGTACACCACCATTTTTTTTCTAGCTCTCTAAACTCACATGGGTTCAAAGAGTCGAGAGCTTGCAGCTAGCACATTTGGTCAGTTAGACAGCCATGAACAAAGTAAAAGAATTCAAAGCTAGTGCCCGTCACATGACAGGTTTTGCAGGTTTCTCATTGGATGGCAAGGACATGTGATGACATAGGCATTACAGCAAGGACATCCAGCTTACAGGAATATTTAAAATATTAGCTTTGGATGAATTGATTCACTATAGCTGTGCTAATAAAGTTTTTAAGTGAAGTGCAGCATGAATGTGACTGACTCCACCCTTTGAACCAAAGGTTTATATGCTATCACCCACCAAATTGGGTTGATGGTAGTAAGGTCCGAGGGTTGTAGGTTTTCTGTTAGAGATAGATTACCTAGCAGGCTCTAGAGGTTTACTGCTTCTTGGAAGGAGTATTCTGATAGAATGGCTGACCTGGGTAGATGGAAGCTCAGGCGTTGGACTTCCTGCAAAAGTTTAATTATGATTTTTCAAGTTTTATCTGAGTATAAGTTTCTGCAGAGAATCCCTTTTTTTTAGAACAGAATACTTAGAGAAACAGTGAAATGAATGAAATTAAGGATATCTCTAAAATAAATGAATAAAAAAAAAGACATCTGAATTATAGAAATTAATCAAAAAAACTTCACGTACACTGATGAGGTGAAACATTATGACCAGCAACGTGTGGCAAAGGTCAGAAGCATGGGGGGTCCGAAGTGGGGAGAGGGACTGGGCAAATGGGGAATTCACCCACCTGACCTGCCACACACATACTGGATCAGACTTTTTACTTAGGATGAAGGGGTTCAAAATTTAGGAGAACTTCATAGTCATTAAAGGATAATAGTGCTGTATAATTTTTTTTTATGTAAACCTCAACTTCATGTACTCAATTTGAAAGATGGTATTATTCTTCTGCTTATTCTGGAAACAGGGTTGCTGATAAGTTATATTCTGAATACATCCAGTTGTACCTCTTTAAAAATATATCCCTTTGTCCAATGAAAAGTGGTGGTGGACACCTATGGTGAGAAGTATATTAGCCAGGTAACCCAGCCTTAAATACTCAACTTTAATGTATTGAATGCCACAGTAATCAACAAGAAGAGTGACTTTGATAAAAGCCAAATTGTTATGGCCAGAAGACTAGGTCGCAGCATTTTTTAAATGGCAAGGTTTTTGCAGTTGTCCCAGGAGGGAAAAATCACTAACCACTGACTGGGTGGCCAAGACTTATCGATGCAAGAAGTGAGAACAGGCTTTTCAACCAAGTACAAACTAACAGATGATAGACATGAAAGAAGGAATATGTCACAAAACATAGTGCAAACTATAAGTTATCAAATTGAACCACAGAAGTAAATGAGTTCCCCAAAATAATTCAACTCAAAAAAACAATTTTGTTTTTTATATATCAATAGACCATTTTCAACTCAGTCGTTTGTCTATGCTGGTTCTTATGTGGATTTGCAGTGTGCAGAAAAGCCTGTGCATAAATTTGTCAGAGTGGATTTGTCTTCTATGGTTCAGTCAGATCACAACTCCCAAGAGATCCATTCCCCCAGGCTGCACTCTCCAACTAAGCTTATACAGTTAGGGTCAATGCTATTATTGCCTGATGCCCAAGGCATGGCTGAAAGAATAGGACAATTTTTCTCCCCTCTCCGCATGTGCATGGGGTGCCACACTTAAAAAGTGGCTCAGTGCCAAGTGCATGCTTACTCTTATATTTTTCCAATAAGAAATTCTTCTTCTTCTTCTTCTACTTCTTCTTCTTCTTCTTCTACTTCTTCTTCTTCTTCTTCTTCTTCTACTTCTTCTCCTTCATCATCATCAGCAGCAGCAGCAGTAGCAGTAGTTTCTTAACATCCATCCTTGAACAGAGACCTTCCCCAGGATTCGCTACACTTCTCTATCATGGGTGTCGCAGAATTGATAGTGCGTGAATAGAAATAGACATGATTTCATTGGTACCAATCAAGTAGAGCTGTCCCTAAAAAGGACGGCGGTCCTTATACTGAACTAGCTGTATTACTTTTTTCTGCATCTCATATTCCAATGACCATGGTTCACAATCACTAAAACTCACCCCTACCCTAAATGATGTACAAAAGGAATATCAGTATTGCTGAAGAATAAGATGTAAGGATAAAGCAATTTCATCTCCATGGGAGGGACCACATTACTCAACTAAAACAATTTCATTTTATCAAGATATTTTTTTAGCATTGGTAATTCAAGTGTAGATCCAAGGCAAAGCAACATTTAAAAAATAATCAGGTAATATGAATTCCTTCGAAAGTAACTTTGAGAAAAAATGTAATTATCCTTTCTTGTACTAAAAATAATCCATACATGCAACTGACTTTTGGATAAGAAAATTACAGAAATCCCAAGAAAGGAAACATAATCTGCAGGTGGTCATAAATACTTCTTTTCAATTGAGTACTTACTTGGCCATTATTGTGGCACATATTGAAACCTATTGAATGAAGAAATGACAAATTGGAAAAAACAACAAATAACCCCCAGTAATCATAAATGAACCTTTATAATAAAAATTTATGATATCCACTAATCTAATTAGACAGATGGAGTAAAAAAAAAATTTGACCAAGCCCCACTCAAAATCCCAGATCTACCCCTGTAATACTAGCTATGAAAGAGGGACCACAATACTTAACTATCACCATTTTAATTTACGGGGGCTAAAAACTTCAAAAATTTGAATTCACCTACTCTTTTCCTATTGACGAATCTCACTAAATGTTGGAGGGGGGGGGGGTCCTCAAGGAGCCAAGCCCCTACCATCAAATCTCAAGCTATTTCTCAACTAATCTCCATCATCATTTCTCTTCCTTAGATCATAATCTACTTTGATTGAAGAAAAAAATTTTCAAACAGAGAATTTCATCTTTATGTGCTTTATAATGGGCGATCATAGCATCTTTCTCTTGTCGCTTCACATTGAAGCCCACCATCTTCTCTATCGGTGGTTTTTAGAGTTACCTGCCCATAATTTTGGTTAAAACAATAGTTTCTTAGTTAGCGACTTCCTCACCAGGTGTCCTCCCGACGATTCCGTTTCCCCTTTTTTTTAATTGTGAGCACGTGTTTCTTCGTTTTGGATATTTTAAGGCCGGTCTCTCCCACTTTCATTATTCCTTGCCGTATTTTCTTGGATTTTCCCATCTTTAGCCCTTAACAATGGCTGTGAACGTGAACGAAGAACAAATGAAGCTCGTTTTCGAGCTGGAAATGGAAATGATGGCTGATATGTACAATAGGTAAATTTTAAATCATTTACTTTTTTAAAAAATAAACTGTTTACCCCATTGCTTTCTGTGACTTCTAAGGGCATTACTTTAACCTTTATCTTTCATCTTAAACACTCTGGATCTATAAGCTGTTGAATGCGATCACGTTTAAATTCATTATTTGATCCATTTAATTAGAATAACTTTGAACCGAGAGAAGCATTTTTAGTATTAGCTAATGACACGGAAAATATTGGATTAAATTTTGTGTTTCATCGTGATACACTGTTCAAAACACTTTGGAAGGGGTTTGCAGGTATATAATTTTCATGAAAATCTTATATTTTCTTTAAAATTGTGTTGGCAAATTAGGATTTTACCTGCCCCCACTACAAATCTAATGATCCATGTTCCTTTTATTTAAAATTCTTTTGAAGGATTATTTTTTTTCCAATCATTAACGTCAACTAACTTCTGAAATC
Organism: Thysanoteuthis rhombus; assembly: GCA_963457665.1. NCBI lineage: Eukaryota > Metazoa > Mollusca > Cephalopoda > Oegopsida > Thysanoteuthidae > Thysanoteuthis > Thysanoteuthis major. The sequence continues at coordinate 8,044,530 of OY735242.1, forward strand.
GTTATAAAATCATTGATTTGAATCGAAGTAAAATTTGATTATAAGTCGGTAAAGGTCATGACCTTTATTGACGGACGACTGATAGAGATGAGTACCTGACTTTTTTAAAACCCTGTTTGACGGCATGGAAACAAGACGTTAATATATAACAGTTGTCGTGATGTGAAAATGTTATCGGTGAATGTGAAGAGAAATAATTCAAATTTAGAGAATATTCTTATATTTTCATTCATTATTGTCTCCTTCTCTCGCTTTTCTTTGGATACCTTACCGGTCGGGATAAACGATTTTAGTAGATGAGAACGGACGTCTATCGAATATCTTGATTTCTTTCAACACCATAGGGAAAAAATACAAATATTACAAGAAAAAACAACAGCAATTTACATTTAACGACTCATTTCAATTCAGTTAGAGTGAGGTCAAAGGTCACTCGGTCAGTTTATAGGACCAAAATTTGACTAGTTTCAAAAGGTCTCTTTTTAGTGTTACACCGGCTCATGTTAGCTACGCAGTTTATTACTCATTTATTCTTTCTACCGATAGAAACAATTCAATTTATCCGAAACAATAACAATTTGTAGTAACTTCTGTTTTTCTTTCGTTAATTTTACTCTATCTCACATTCGTTTTGTTCTTGTTTTTTTTACTTTCTCGATCTTATTAATTATAATCTTAACAATCGAGTAAGCAAGTGTGTGGAACATTAAAATTTACAATCGGGACCGCCTTTCCTATATTGTGTCCCTCCTTTTTTTTTCTATTTACACAAAATAAATTATAGTGTTGTAAAGTTTAAATGAAATTTAAGAAAAAAAATCAATGTCACCCGGTGTAAGACAAAAAATATACCTTATAAAACGAGTCAAATTGGAGTCCTATAACTTGAACAAGCGCTAGTCACTTCTCTTGTTAGTTCTCGATTGTCAGGTTGTTAGGGTCACCTGAACCAAGTTCAAGGCACAAACAGAAAAAAAAACTCACATTTGAGAGACTATGTTTCCTAATCTCAGGGGTCAGTCTATATCTGCTGGACTGCTCACTGAAAAATTCAAATTGCTATTTTGAAACATTTTTCTCTAAGTGGATTGTTTTCGTATATACATTAAAAAATAAAATGAGTCATCATGAGAATCCTATGGAATAAAGAATAATGGAAATACCAAACCTAAAACAAAAATGCGTACTAATCAAAACTAAAGCACTCAGAGTACATATCTTTACCAAGATCAATATCGGTGGAGGTAATTGTGCATGGATCCAACCCAAAATTCAATCACTTCTTCTGAAGGCTATTATCCATCCTCCCACAAAATTTCATTGAAATTCATTGAGAGCCTTTGGAGATATTGTGTGGAGAGATATGAGTGTATACATAAGTGGATTGTTCACTTTCTGGTAATCTGTTTCCAATACAGTTTTATTTTTTATTAAATGATGTATTTATAAAAATGATTTCTGATTTTATTCATCTTTGGACTAAGCGAAATTTCTTTCTTCGGAAGGGTTATCTTTTAGTGTTTGAAAAACTCTTCATTATTCCTTTACTGAATCATTTTGTCTTCATCGGTCATGAAAATAGTTTTGAATGATATTGTTAAATTGTTTACCATTGCCAATGAAATTGGAAGATGGATACTTATTGACCCATGTCTGTCCATCATTTTGTTTACACAATATCTCCAAAAGTTTTCAATTAATTTCAATGAAAACTTGTGGAAAGGTGTGCATTGTGCTACAGAAGAAGTTTCAATTTTGGGTCTGCTCCGGGAATTCGTTTCTGATCAAGAGATATTTTTTTATTTTTTTTTTTTTCTCTCATTCACTTATGCATTCATTCATGTTTGTTTGTACAATATTTCCAAAAGTTCTTGATGAATTCCAATGACATTTTGTGGAAGGATGGGCCATGGGCTACAGAAAGAGTGATTCAATTTTGGAAGAGGTCAAGATATTTTCACTCGTTTTTAATCATCTGTTCTCTTGTCTACATAATACCCCTTAAAGTTCTGAATGAATTTCAATGACGTATTGTGGGAAGGTTAGCAATTGGCTAATGGGGAATTATTTGAATTTCAGGGTGGATCCAGTCATTTTTAGTTACATCCTCTGCATTGTAACTATATATGAACTGATTTTCATTCAGTTTATAGTGTAAATGGCATTGGCAGATACATGTGTTTTTTAATGTAATATACTGTGAACCTCTATTTTAGTAAATATCACTAGAGAAAACGTCCTTAATTAAAATGATTGGCAATCTTTGCAATAACGCACTTAGAATTGCCGCTTTGAATGGCTGTATTCATTTTTTAAAATTACCAAAACATCTCAATCAGATATAGACGTTCAAATAACATGATTCTTAATCTAAAGATCCAATTGTTCAAATAACATTCTTGATCTAATGGTACTGTTTTGCATGAGTTTTTGGAGCATATTCAGTTACCTGGAAATGAAAGCTATTAAATTTCAGCCATTTAAAAAAAATCTATCCCATTCAAAATGGCCGTTCTTTCAAATGCATTATTACAAAGATAGCCAAATGATCTTTCTGTATATTCTTGGTGAAGACATTCTTTACTGTGTGCATTTGAATTTCTAATCTTCTTTGTACACTAGCATGTATTCATACCTACTCTCTATCTGTTTGCACCTTTGCTCAATAAGTGAGATTACCAAAATAATTACAATGGTTACTTTTATCATTCTCATGCATGTATAGTGCTAGTAGCTAATGTTGGAAAGATTGAAAACTATTTTTGTGCCCATCATGGCTGATTTAATGTAGGAATGATTAATTATTCCTTTTAATATTGAAATCCAACATAAATATAAGATTAGAGGTAAAATCAATCATTTTCACGCATGCAAGTGCTTGCATCTATTGCTAGAAAAATTGGAGACTAGTCTCTTCTGGTTACGTGTCCTTGAAAGTTTAAAAAGATCACTTTTAACATCTAAATAAAGTGGATATACTTACGCCAAGTATTTTTTTTATTCATTTTTTTTAAGGTTTAAAAACTTTTATCTTTCAGGATGGCGTCATCTTGCCAGAAAAAGTGCATACCTCCTCGATATAACGATGCAGAGTTGAACAAAGGAGAAGCTGTATGTCTCGACCGTTGTGTTGCCAAATTTCTCGAGGTGCACGATCAGGTCGGTAAAAAATTGACCAGCATCAGCCAGGAGAATGTTGCCGCTACCAAAGACCTGCAAGCACAGATGCAACAACAACAACCAACGTAGAGAATTATATAATTATTCATAGATGCGTATGTCTGACAGCATGATAAAGGAGAGACAATTTGGGAACTATGTTTCAGCTCGGACCGAATTGCTTTCAGTAGTGAGTGAACTGCGTCGATCAGAAAATAAAAAATAAACCTGAGGTGGGATTCAAACCCATACCCATTATGGGGATGCTGTCTAACCCAGTCTGCTCTACCAATTGAGCTGCCAGGACCTGGGCTAAATAGCATTCCCATAAAGGGTATGGATTTGAATCCCACTTTGGGCTTGTTCTTTATTTTCCGATCAACTCTGTTCATTTTTTACTGGAAGTGAATCCATTCAAGCAAAAACTTAATTCCCAAATTGCCATTACATCATATATATATATATATATATATATATATATATATATATATATATATATATATATATATATATATATATATATATATATGACTCAAAACACCTTTGGATTGATTAACTTCAACATCCTTGAATCACTCTGCTTTGGGGTGAATCAGAAATACCTTTCAGGACTTGACACGTTCATCTGCATGACAATAGGAGTTGACATTCTTAGGAAAAAAAAAAAACCCTTGCTTAACATGAGTGAGGAATTTCTTCATAGCAAGATCCAGATTTTTTTGGATTATTCAAAATTTCCAGTAAAAAAGAAAAGAAAATCAGTTTCAACTAGTTATTAATTTATTCCATTTGTTTCAAAGTTCATTGTTGCATTTTTAAAAAAAATTTTTCAATAATTTATCGTTTTATCTGTAGAATTGTTGTATTTCCCTGCGTCAAAGATGCTATTTTCCTCCCAAAACATATCTCAAATATTCTTCTGGCATCCAACAGGCAGGTTACTTTTTTTTTTTTATAGACCTATCCTGACCTCAAGGGAGGTAATCCATGCTAGACAGTAGTCAGAACAACTCTGAATGAAGTACATGAATTATACTTAGTATGAAATAGTAAATGAACAAAAGTATTATTAATTGTAGAAATATACATAATCACAAAAACATTTTCCCATATTAGTATACTATGGTAGACGAGTCAACAGACTAATAGTAATTTAGATATTGTATATCAATATTATGGGTGTTTTCACTCTCTACAAACGACTTTAACGGCACATTATTAAATGACAAAAGAAATAAAACTGCCATGTTAAAAAGATTACTGCTAAATCTTATAATAACAAAACTATTGTAATCAAACACTCACTCGCCAGTTGGCTTGGTGAGAACTCTGGGCACAAATTCACCCTGTCTCCATACTGTAAGAGAAAAAGAAAGAAGCAGACTATAAGTAATCCAGAAGATCTACAAGATAGTTGAAAGTGCGGATACTTAATTCTATGTTTATTCTTTTCTCCCCAAATGCTTTTAAAAATTGGGGTGTGCCCTTGGAACCTGAGAAATAGTTCTTTATCTCTGTCAACAAGGTTGGAGAGGTATATTTTGTATAAGAAAATGATTGAATAAATTCCCATGTTTACCTGTCAACTCTTTCTCTTTTTTAATCACTTGGAATCTGCTGTAGAGATGTAAGTCCTAATTTGAAATCGTGCTCGGAAATTAGTCTAACTTTTTGGGGAGACATCATTGATGTTAAGGGCTCAAAAGCCTCCGATAATAATGAATTATACCTCTATTTACATTGAATATCTTGGAAAATTCAATTATATCAGTAAATGTTTCACTTATAGCAGTATTTTCTAAGTTGTAAAAAAAAAAAAAAAAAGAGAGAGAGCCCTTAATAGCTATGGTGTCTACCCAAGAAGTTACTCATTTTCAAATATATACTGCTCAAACTGCTGATGTCAATGAAGCAATTGGAATGAACACGACTACAGTGCAAACTCATCAGAATTGGTTCAATAGGTTTGTGTCCAGAAGAATAGATATACCAATAATAAATCTCAAGGGTAGACAAAACCTGATCTTAATAAATTATTGAGAACAGTGGCCAACAACCCACTAACAATGGTTCAAGCTCTTTTTGGGGACTAGGAATTCAACAGCAACTATATAACATCTCAAGATAATAGGAATGGTCAAGAACTTGAAAAAAATGTCCCACTTTAACTGAATTAAATAGTCCATGACAATACCTAATCCCACACTCCATACTGACTGTTTCTAAGTTTAGAGAATTGGGATATAAAGATTTGCAATATCCTCCATATCCACCTGACATTTCTCTCACAGATTATCAACTTTTCAGGCATTCGGAACTTAATATCTGTAACAAAAGATTCAGTAAGGAAGCCATAATTAGTGCTTTTCTTGAATTTATGACCACTAAACCTCGAGAATTTTATAGAGATTGCGTATTATCATCAGAGGATCATTGGAAAAAGGTTATTGCTTCAAATTATTGTTATTTATACTATCCTCCCTTATCATCATCAGTCTTTTAACGTCCGTCGTTGGACATAGACCTACCCCAGGATTTGCCGCAATTCTCTATCATAGGCATCGCGGAGCCAGTGTTTCTTGAATTCCTCGGTTTCTCATGTGATTTCTGGGGATCCATGTTGTGAGTTATGATGTCCATTGGTTGTCTTTCATTCTTGCAACATGGCCTGCCCATTGCCACTTTAGTTTTTTAATAGTTTCGAATCTCCATGAGACCCTCAAAAGAGGCGGAAATCAAGCGAAGAATCACTCTGGGATGGCAAGCCTTTGGCAGAGCCAGCTCAACTGTCAAAAAACCAGACGATCCCAATAATGTTAAAAAGAAGAGTATACAACCAACACATTCTCCCGATTGTCACTTATGGAGCTGAAACATGGAACCTTACCAAAAGACAGCCCTACAAACTGAGAAGCATGCAGCGTCTGCATGAGAGAATCATGCTCAACCTTTCATGGAGAGATCACAAGACCGCACAGTACCTCCTTCCTTCTAGTATTCAGCAAATGACATTTCATATGTAACAATTTAATATAATAATTTGTACAAAAATTTTTATTTTAATGTTTTGAGGAGAAAAGAAAAATTCAAAGAATTTGGTTTTTGTTCCTTAACTGTTCAAGTACCACTGCCAAATTGCAGCCACGCCCCTCCACTCAGGGGGTGATATATACGGAAATATGGTTAGGAATCTGCTATGTATAAGACTGATAGTTGGCAAACAGGTATTGGCATAATTCTGAAGTAAAATATTGCTGTTGTTCTATGAAGATTTTTGCTGTAATTTTCGAAGTAAGAAGTATACATTTTTTTTTTTTTTTTTGTAAAATGGTTAAGTTATTGTGAAAAATTATAAAATACAAGATGAACGCCTCCTGATGATGTCACTGAATGCAAATTAGATATTTTTTTCCAACATAAACCTTGTGCCATACTAGTTATTTCATTTCTCTACAGTAACCTTCTATCATAAACTAGTCAAATTTTTGAAATCATCCTCAAAAACTAGAAAAATCCATCTTTACATCTGTCAAGAAAGTTGGAGGAGATATATCCATTCAATGGTGTCTCTGTCCATCCACAATATCTCCAAAGGTTCTCAATGAATATTGTAGTAGGGTTGTACTGAAGAAATTGTTAAATTTTGGAGTGGATCCAATAGAGAGATATTTTTATTATTCTGCAGGAAAAGAGGTTTAAAATGAACAGTTGATAAAAAGGCTAAATTTAAATCAAAGCAACTCAATATTTTTACATTTACATTCACTCCCTTATTTTGTAATATAGTTTGTTTTGTGTTAGCAGAGTATTGCGCCCTTGGATTGCTTTCTAGTTTTAATTGAATCACCATAGCCACAATCAGATCGAACCAAACATAAAAAAAGGTGGTGTTTAATCGTCTATCCATCCATTCCTTGTGAGTGTTTTGGCATAGAGCCTTGGAAATCTCTGTGTGTAGTCCAGTGGCCACATTCTGAAAAGTTTTTTCATTTATCTAAAAAAAAATTTTCTTCACTTGTTTTTAGGGGTGCTAGATTTACAGTAATAGTTGATTGTAAAATGGACGCTTATGTTGCTACAGTTACAACGTTTAGGCATTTGTGGAAAAGCTTGGTTGGAAAAATAGAGTACATCATTAAATTTAAGTTCCTTTTTTTAAATGAAAATTACATCTTTTTTTGTCCTACTGGTTCTATTACACCTGTTCCTTTGAAACTGACAAATCCGATTGGTCGGCACCTTTGATCTTGTCGAGTCATGTATTGCTCTATGTAACCTTGTATCACTGTCTGAAGAGTCAGGATGGGGTAGGTGGTTTAGTAAAGTCCTAAGTGACAGAGAAAACGTTATTGTGGGAAAAATGAAGCAACTTGGCTACGGTGGTTTGGTTTTTTGTTTTTTTTTTTAGATGACCCGTTTTAATCCCAGAATTCTCGATTTTGGTCAAAAAATCAAAGTTAATAGCAATGAAGATGTCTTGGAATTTTTAAAAATTCACACGCAAACAAGGTGGGTGAGTATCAACTGCCTATTGGATCATAAATGTAACATTTTTTTTTGTGATTTCTTCCTGTGTGGACAGGTGAAGGAAGAGATGTACCACACCTAACCACAAATACTGGATCAACTGGAGGAGCACAATTCGACATTTTACGTCCAACATACTGCTGGACTTCCTACAAAGATTTATTGAGGCCATACCACTTACAGAAATTGGTGAACAACATTGAATTTGAATACAGTAGACAAATTCTACCATTGTATAGTCCAAGGTAAAACTAGTTTGACTACAAACAACCAATTGATAATAGTTGTAACCAATATCCACTAGGGAGTTCCTTTTCACCCTACATGTATATTTATATCTACCCCCCTATCTGATGGTATTTTTTAAGGATAAAGACAGCAAATACAACCAAATTTGACAAGCCTGGCTGCTGCAGGATAAACTCCACTTGCATCCCGACTGAAGATGATTACTGCTAATTTTGTATTGTATATAAAAAAAAATTACGAAAATATGTATTTTTTTCAGGATAAATGTATTTCATTATATCAAGGCCTTGTGTATCTACGAATTGAATTTTCATAGATAAGAGTTAGGCTCAATCGGTAAGAGAGCCGGCTACCAATCACTTGGTCATGATTTGAAATCATAGTAGGGTGAAGTCAATTTTATAAATATTTTTATCTATTAGAATGAAATAAGCCCTTACATATTTTCAACATGAATTTTCGTAGATGCATAAGACTTATTAATCAGTTGGTCATGATTTCAGTTCTCAGAGTTATGTTATTTTTACATATCAATTAGCTTCCCGAAGTGGGTTCCAAGAATTCTGTGAGATAAGGTGTCTTAATAAAATCAATAAATATTCATTGAAAAAAAAAAAAAAAAATGGTATTCGCTATTTTCAAACTAATGATTTAGCACAGAGACTAAATATCACAACATACTGATTGCTCCACCAGATATGTGAATTTAATTATCCAATATTAAACTGGATTTCCAGTCGGTTGTTCAAGTCTAAGAAGCAGTAACATTCTTTCCAATAATCTGCTTCTAATAATTCTTTTTTCACACCAATCACAAATTTACAACAATTAAAAACAGAATTGTTTCTTATTTTGATCTTTCATTTATCATGTTTTTTTCTTGAATGAATAAATTCTCTCTTTGAAATATTTAATATCTTATTAAAAATTGTTGAATATCGGTGTGAGTTCGACAATTTTTTGAAAATCATATAAAGGTGTTGCGACTAAATAAGTTTGGGAACCACTGTTCGAAGATGATGACAAACTAACAGTGAAGAGTTTATTCCCCTAAATTTAGTGAGGATTATTATTGTTCTTGTTATGGTAGAAGAGCAAAGCCAAGTCCAGACTGAGACTGGAGTTTGACAAAAGAGAAAATTTTTAAAAAAGCAAAAAACAAAACGGGTAAGCAAAAACAGACAAGTATTTTTTTTATATACAGTTATATACATTTGTACAAATCTCAACAAAAGGTAACACCTTACAAAATATTTCCATTATTAGCATTGTAAGTGTTAATGAGCCTCACCAACCTGGAAATTAGATCAGAGATTCTCTTGCAAGCACAGTATGTCTTGAACGACAAAAAATTAAAAAAAAAAAAAAAAATCAAGTTCTTTTTCTTAGTACCCGCATAACTAAATAATTATAGCTCTTGCAATATTCAGGTTTGCTAAATAAATAAATAAAAATTTGAAAGAGGTCCCCAAAACAAACTAATCTTTGCCTTGAATAACCCAATCTTAGGTATTTATCTTGATAAGATAACAGCCAAGTTGCTGAAATGTCCTTAATTTTCTAAAACATTTATTAAGGAAACAAAAATACGGTGAGCTGTTATAGTTGTAATTATTTTATGTGGCAGGGACTAAAGAAAAAGACCCAAATCATTTCATTAGTAAAACCTTTAGTAACTAAGATTGGCTCTTTTTCCTCAGTACCCTTCACACTAAATAATTATAGCTATAACAGCTCACCATATTTTTGTTTGCTGAATGAGAGTAAATTTAAAAAATGGTAAAAGCCCTTGACACAGACTAGTCTTTTCCCTGACTGACTAACCCTAAATCCAGATTATAATCCCAATCCATCTATATAATAAACATTATGGGCCTTTCTGTTTGTCTCTGTATCTGTAACAATGGATTCTGCCACTTAAACAAATTCAATTGTTTTTTTTCATAAAAAAATTCAAATATTTCCTTATGTCCTTGACTTTTTTTTTTCCCCATATTTATTTGGGAAACAAAAATATGGTGAGCTGTAATAGCTATAATTATTTTGTGTGATAGTAGTCAACAACGAAGACTGCAAAATTCTCACAGCTACATAAACACATGACTGATTTTCTTAACATAATCTTTATGAAAACATTTCAAGACAATACAAACTTGAACATAATAATCAAAACAGAATGAACTCAGAATGAGGGATCAGTTTTGTTAACATTCAGCTACTAAACTGATCCCCCAATTGAGATCGTACAAAAAAAAGTATTATAAATGGGCATCGTTTGAATTTTACCATATTGTGACAAAAATTTCTATGATAATCCTTGGTTTGAAGTCCAAAATACAGTTGGCTATAAAATTGCTATTTACGGTTAACTTTGGCATTATTTTTTCTCCACATAGTGATAGTTTACCACAGCTTACATGAATTATCTCATTCAAAATTTTCAAATTTTAATTCTTATAATGATTTGAAATTTAGCGGGCAGGGGGTTGAGAGTATTAAAGAGAGTGGCCAAAAGATTTTAAAATCGGAATAATCTATAAGTCTTTAGGGTTAGCGTTTAGGTTGAGTCTAGGACTGGGCGGTATATCAACTTTACACTATATACTGGTATATTTTCAAACATAACATTGAGCAATACCCTTTATACCAATATAACCACAATGATACCAACTCAGCTACTTTAGGGCTAGATGTGGCTCCTTTTTTTTCTTAGGCTTGCCTGTCCCCATCCCAAATTGTCTACACAATCCTACCCCCACTATCTCTCTCTGCACATGCATGCCGAACCCACCTTACTCTCTTTCACAGATCTTTCAACTATCTACCTCAGTAAAAAAACTATTTTTTGTACTATTTACATTTTTATTTTTCAAGAACATTCTATGTTCTTGTTATAGTTGAAAAAGTAGCATTCTCAGAGATATGCCTATTTTTTTTTTAATTCATTTTATCTATTGTAATTTCAGTCTTAGTTTGTTTTAATAAAAGTTCTTGTGAAATCTCATCTTCCTTTGACTTGCAACTGAAAATAATAAAATACCAGGATATATATTGTATCTCGGTATTCAGTCTGACAATACCAGGATATGAATTTTTATCAACATCGCCCAGCCCTCGTTGAGTCCATTGTTGAAACCAGAAATAGCAATTTTTATAGCCAAAGTTAACCGGAAATAGCCATTTTATAGCTTATTGTACTTCAGACTCTCCAAACCAAGGATTACCTGTTCCTTTTTTTTTGAAAAAAGGATGGTTGAACAATTAAGATTGGACAGAGCTTTCAATGCAGAACATAGAATGGCAGGTAGGAGAGCCTCAGCTTCTGCCCACCTGACAACGGCAACAATCAAAGGACTAAACTGAACTAAAAAAATGTACCTGAGTGTTATAGTAAGTGCCCTTATGCTGGCTATGGCAACAGCTGTCCCTGCCCGGGCTTCACATTCCATAAGTTTCTCCTAATCTCAGCGTTCTTCGAGGTTTTCCGATATTTGAAGTAGACTTAGAGGTGGTAAGCACCTAAAGTGGCATCATTCACTCCACCATACGCTTTTCTACCCATAGCTTTGAGAGGGTGTTGGATTTGTGCCTTCATCAAGGGCATTAATTTCAATCTCAGTTTGAATTTGTCTTCCCCAGTTCATTTTCCACGCTGTCAAATGATCGGAGACTGGCACTTCCGAATGTAAAAGAGGTAAGGTCAATTTTTTACAGCACTTGGAGCAAGCATGGCATTCTGAAAGTGGGGACAATAAAAGCGAATAAACTTCATTCAAACTAAACTGAAAATACCCGCACTCTGGGCAGCTATCCACAGCTATATAGAGCTTCAGGTTGGAAAACCTCGAGTTAAGTAATGATTTGACGTTTCATGGCTCTAGGCTCCATTTAGCTGGCATATAGCCTTTTTTGGGGGAAAATAACTTTAAACTTATTTTTTTGTGTCTGTTAATTCTTTAATGATAGGAATCCCAATATTTGAATAGCAGATAAGTAATTTTATTTGCTTTATGAAGGTAAATAGTAATCAAAATAAATAAAATGGATTTTGGTCAAAAATCTGTTCAGTTAACATTGCAGTATTTGTAGAAAAGACTTTTTTTATTTGCTTTTTATCTATCATGAATATCAAAACAAAACTGAACTTCTTTCAAAATAAATATTGTGACTAAAAGAAGTTCTGAAGTACTGAATAATTAATTTCAACTTGCTTAGTTTTAGTTATGTAAACAAAATTACTATAATAATGATAATAGTTATTTTTGTCTTCTGCATGTTAAGATTCTGAACATTACTTTTTGTCCAATCTTAAAAATGTGTTTATACACTTTAAAAAGCACAAAACTCTTTAGAAATTATAGTCTAAAACCATCTGGAGTGAAATATCAAAAGCATACAACCATTTTTTGGGGTGTAAAATGCAATTTTCAGGGAGAAACGTCATGATGGATGGGTTAAGTAAATCTCCATCATATATTGAAATATTTAAATTTTCCTATTTTCTTTGTGATATAAGTTTTTTTTCCAATTAAATGTTTGAGGTATTTTTCCTAGACTTATTTTTGTGAATTTTAGCTTCAAAATTATTCATTTCCCAAGGGTATTAGTTCGAAGTAAACATAAACAGTTTTGGCTGAGACTTTAACTCGATCTGCTGATTTTGTTTTCCATGCCAGAAACCATTATGTCATTCAGCACCTCCATTAAATAGCGTAGTCAGTGAGAAAAAAAAAAATTGGTTTTTGGTTTGATCTTTTTTTTCAATATTGTAATATTCAAATATTGACTTCTCGCTGACACTGTTTTAAAAGAAGTCAATGGCTTTTTTCCGACGAGGGAGATTCAATAAATTGTCTGTTAGAGATGGGAAATCCGTCATCTCACTACTGGTGTCCGCTCCAACATTGGGATCAGAATCTTTGGATAATGTCCGTTCACTTGTACCTCGGTCGGGAGTTCTGATTCCGATCTCACAAATTGGAGTGTGGCTTCGAGCACTGCTGCTTCCACTTCGGAATGAACAGCTACCCGGAGATTTTGAATCTGGCCTAAGGAAGGATGGCGACTTTCGGATATCCAAGGGGCTTGGACTGTAACTGGCCCTTAAAGCTTTATCTGTGTGGTTCTTGATACGAAGGCTGTGGCTAGCAAGGCGCTGGGCAGCTGGAGACATACTGTTTAATTTATCAGTCGTGCTCATGCCGAATCTAGGTGACAGTGATAAAGGGCTGAAAGAAAGAAAAAAAAGTGGTTAAATGTACGTGTTTTCAGCCTGCATCTATTGCTAATAAGACTGGCTGATTATGATAATAATAAATGTGATTAAACAATATTTATATATATAACTATTTTGTTTTTAAAATCCCCGAATAGTTACATGGTAAACAAGAGACAATTTATACATTTTACAATAATAATAGAGTATAAGGAAAAAAAAAACACTGAAGAAGATTACATAAATTGCACTGACAGATATAGGGAAATAAGTGACTGAAGTGACACAATAAATCTTTTGAAAAAGTTTTTTAATGTTTAGTGTTTAAAGCTGTAGAAGCATTCTAGACTATATATATATATATATATATATATATATATATATATTGAAATATCAAAATATATATATATATATATAACAAAATCCCCGAACGGTTAATTGGTAAACAACTGATGATTCCAACAAGAGACAATTTACACATTGTACTATAATAACAAAGAATAGGGGAAACGGAAAAAACACAGAAGAAAATTACATAAATTGCATTGACGGATTTCAGGAAATGGGTGGCTGAAGTGACTTAAAAAAATCTCTCAAAAAAGGTTTTTTAATGTTTAGTGTTTAAAGCTGTAAAGCTTTCAAGACAATATATATATTATAATATGAGTAAAAAACAAAAAACTCTCAATATGGTTTTTCAATCGGGAAAATGCAGTCCATTCTCTTGATGAGATTCATCTCATTGAAACCAGTCAGAGAAATCTTCTCTGAGAGCTGACAAATTCAATTGTGAACACAAGCCTTTTTTACTAAATATCCAAGTTATTGAAAATAATATGATCTCTAATGCTTTTAATTAATTCATTCATTCATTCTTAGCACTTAGAATTTGGAGAATTTGCTCAACAGAGAGTTAACTGAACAAACACAACTATAACTTACTACAACATTTCATTAAGTGAGGAAATTCACTCAAAGATACAAATAACCAGATGGAAAAAGGACACTGCAATACCAAGAGAAGAAACCCTTACACTCTCTAATAAAGATAATCCCAGCTGTATACCACTTGTAACCACTTTCCACAACACACACGCACCTGTCACATATAATCAATAAGAGATGGAATATACTTACACTCAAAACAGAACTCAAAGAAATATTCCCAGAACCATGTGTCATCGCCTACCTCAGACCCCGAAACATCAAAGACATGATTAGCAGTAACACTATAATTAACAAGACAGTTTCACATAACACCATCCCTAAAACCATTCAATTCTTCCAACCCAGCAACAAAAGAAACAATCATTAAAACAAACAGAAAAAATTAGACCTACCGACACAACTAAAATTCTAGAACTGCAGGAAGACATGTGAATCAACAAACTTGAAACTCTCTCCCTTAACAGGCTCAACACCACTTAACAACTTAACCACACTGATCTCCAACACAATAACCCTCACGCTCCTAATTACTCTATACTCACCGAATCATTATAGTCTATACTTCTACCCAGGCCCAAACATCCTTTAATATTCATAAACTCTCATTTCCCACACCAACCCCACATCCAAACCAAATCCACCCCTTAATATATATCCAACATTGGGAGCTTCACACAGACTCTACTTATAAAAACTTATGTATGGTATTTCATTTGTGCAACTCAAAGCCATCAGACTTTTAAGAACACAATGACCAAGAAGGATACTGAACATACATTCCCCCAGGGATATTCAATCATACATAACAAGGACGCCCTCACCTCACTACTTCAAATAACACAAGAGATAGCATCATCCCCAACTTACCAAGTACCCAAACTGTCCAACACTAAACTACTTCCCAGCTCCCCAGTATCCATGACAACCAATGCTGAAGAATGCCCATCCCCTCTGACCAGCACAACCAATAAAATACCCATAACTGCTGATACTACTTCCATCAGAATATCCAAACATACCACCACAGATTTCTTCACAGACATAATACAGTCCAGACTCACCATTATGACCTCCCAGGAATCCTCTTTCTTGATTTTCATTCTTGCTTTCAAAGCAAAACATCTAAAGCTAAATTTCTTTTGTACGGAAACCTTCTAACCATTAAAAGATACACACATGCTACTGAAGATGGTAAACCCTCCTGAAACATGTAGAGCATACTAATCAATTCATTTATGAATTAATTAACAAATAAAGTCTCTACATACTTTTACTCCTGAGTCTGTCTCATTCTTTACTGTTAACTTATATATTTATATTACTCGGAAAGCAAGCCTTCATTTATGTCTGGTTGATATGACAGACATGGAATATCTAATTGATTTTTTATTGAATTTTTCTTGTTTTCACACAAAAGAACAACATATGCTTAAATCCATAGAGTGTAATTGTTGTCCACGAGGGAAATAACCAGAAAATGAACCAACATAAGCCAGACAGGATATACGAAAATATAGTTTCAATGACTGCATAATGCATATCTGGAGCAGTCTATCTAAGGAAATGGCGTGTTCCGAAAAATGTGAATTCTTCCAAGAACAGACTTGATAAATATTGGGATAAACAGGAGATTCTATAAAAAATAAAAGTCTACAATAAACGTTTGGAAGTCATGTGAAGGTCTAAAATGATTATAAGAGCCTTGAGAAGAGGATTTAACACAAAACCTATTCCAGAAAATATCACCAAGCTAATACATCCCTTTTATTGGCAGTGATCACTAAAAAGTCAGAACTTTCCAAAGTATGGATGCGGCTGGAAAAAAAATAAGGAATCAATTTTGCATAAACTTACATTGCAAATTGAACCCAACCCAAAACCTATTGGGTAGGGTATCAAAAAAAGAAATTTTTAAAAAAAAAACATTATATGAATTAGATATTTAAAATTTAAGCCCCCTAGCACCATTGATGTGGCCAATATATGCAACACATACATACTAACCAGACCAACTTAAAAACAGAAGAAACCTATGTTGGCAGTTGTGGTAGACAGTTTCTAATAATAATCAGACAGATCAAAGTGATAAAAAGTTACACAGCATCGTTGTTCAATCCATATAGGACTTGGGAGCAATGAAAAATATATCCGTACCTTGAATAAATGAATCACCATAGCCCGTACGTGTATCAGAACTAATAATCAAAAGAATTATTTGAAATTATCATTAAAAAATAGATCTTTTATCTGAAATCATCTTTAAAAAGAGATCTTTTACCTAAAATTATCTTCAAAAAATAAATCTTTTATCCAAAAATTATCCTAATAAACAGATCTTTTATCCAAAAATTATCCTAATAAATAGATTTTTTATCAAAAAATTATCCTCATAAATAGATCCTTTATCTGAAATTATCTAAAGAAATGGATCTTTTATCTGAAATTATCTGAAGAAATGGATCTTTAATCTAAGATTATCTAAAAATAGATCTTTTATCTAAAATTATCTAAAAATAGATCTTTTATCTAAAATTATCTAAAAATAGATCTTTTATCTAAAATTATCTAAAAATAGATCTTTTATCTAAAATTATTCAAAAAATAATAGATCTTTTATCCAGAATTATCTTAAAAATACCAGCACAAAATTTGGGTATTGTTGGTCTAAAATGATCTTAGAGACCCCCAAAAGCACTTTTTTGAATAAACAAAATAAAAATAAAAAGAATAAAAAAAACGTTTTAAGGTGGGGTTTGTGGTGTACTCATGTGTATTTTCAAGGTTGTAGCCCCCAAAAATGTGACCAGGAGTGCCTGAAGATACACACTGACAACCAAAGAGAGAAGACATAGTTAACTTGGTTGGTTGGGCAGGTCATTTGTAGGGCTATAGTAATTTGATTCAATTTTCTCACCTGGTTAAACGTGCAGTTACTCTTTTCAATGCTTCTTGTTTTTTCGTACGATGGGCTTTACTTGCCTTCTCAGCGAGTTCCAAGGCAATTCGATCACGCTTTGGAGGTTCAGGAATCTAAGAAGAAGAATTGAGAAAAGATATGATTATTATTGGATGAATGGGAAGGGTTTCCAGCTAGTTCTAGAGGAAAGCCTAAATTGGGTCTTTGGCCCCAAAGAGAGATCATGGATTTGAACTACATATTCATTAAATCATACCTTATACGAAAATTATCAGCATCATGAACTCTTGGATCACATCTAATTTAAATATCTAGGTGGGGGAGATTTCACAAAAGATAGGTGAATCATAGCAAGATAGATAAATAGATGGACAACAGATCATCATTATCAGTGTAAGCACGAACACAGACCCCACAATATTATGGGGGGGGGGGGGATTCTCAAAAACCAACTTGCTAAAATCATGCCTGGTGTTCCATTAGTACACACAGAAAATTTCAAAAGGATATGTTATATTCTTGAGTTATGCTTTGAGGGAAGATCTCTGTTCTTTTTTCTTAGTGGTACTTAGTCTCTGAGTCAGATTTGCATATTGTGTTGTAGTGTTTAGGAGTGAGTTGGACCCTAGTTTAGGGATGTGAAGTCACTGGTTTCTTTTTGCTATCCTCTTCAAGTCGATTACATCTTCTTTTGGCCATCAGAATTGTGTAAAAACTGGAGTTGTCGAAGGATTAAGTTTAGTGAGTAGGAGTTTTTTTTTTTCTCTTTTCACGTGTGCACTGGAATACCTCGAGGAGGACGATTGTGGGCTAAGGTAAGACTATATTGTTTTTCTCTTTGCTATTTCCCTGTTCATAAAACAGGAAAAGGAGTTTCATTAGTGCGAAGAGACTCCAGAGAAGAAATGAATAATAATCAGAGTATAACAGTCATATGTACAAACAAGCAGAATAATATTCAAGATGATCTATTCTACGATTTTCTTCAGAGCGACGGTCTAAAGCTGATTAAGTGACCATTGAGAACTGCACAAACTTTTCTGGTTACCCGATGAATTAAATTTGACCTTGGATCATATTTTGAGTGAATGGCAAAGTTTTCCATCTAATAAAATCATAAATGTATCATCATCAGCGTGTCGTAAATTATGACAGTAGAATTAGCAAGCCCCGCTGTTGCAGGCTCAAACTCTACTCCTACGTCTATTTTGACTGAAGATGTTTGCGGCAACTTTTGTAGTGCAAATACGATACAAAAAAAATTATGACATAAATTTTTGTGGATATGTAAGACTTGTCAGTTTGGCTCAGTCGGTAAGAGAGCTGCCTATTGATCACTTGGTTGAGATTTCAAATGTCGGAAGGCAAATGCTAATTTCATATATTCTGTCTTTAGATGAATACTGCAACTTTTGTATTGTATATATAATAAATAAAGAATTATAACATAAATCTTCGTAGATATGTAAGTTTGGCTCAGTCAGTAAGAGAGATGCCTACTGATCTGGGGTTTTAAAAGTAGTTGTAGGTCAATATTATAAATTGGTTGGGTTTAATGTGATAAGACAGGCAAACAGTGACGCGTTTACTCCCTTAAATTAGGTGAGGATTGTTGTTGTTGTTGTTGATGCAGAGCAAAAACGAAGTCCACTCCAACCTCTGACTTGGACTAGAGTTTGACAATATTATTTGGATGACTGAATAAATATTGAATATCTCACATACTCTGTAAATACAAAAGTATCACAAAAAAAGGCATATTTTATATTTACGAATAAATTGTTTAAAAAAAATTGACAGTTGCTAATTCATCCAGAAAATGAAGAGTTCTCTCCCTTAGAAATGTCTTGACTGACAGTAGTGAAAAACAGAATAATATTCATACCTCGCATAAATAAATCATTGTAGCCCGCACGTGAACCAAAACTAATTATCAGAAAAATGATCTAAAATCATCTAAAAAATTGGATCTTTCATCTAGAATTATCTTAAAAATACTCGTATAAGATTTGGGTATTGTTGGTTCAAAGTGATCCCAAAAAGCACTTTTTGGGGGAAAAAAAAGTTTCCAGATGGTGCCTAGTAGTGTACTCATGCAAATTTTCGAGGTTGTAACCCCAAAAATGTGACTAAGAGTACACACTTAGATAGACACAGACATTTGAAGAGCAAAGAATCTGTAGCCAACTTGGCAGGTTGGTTGGGGCATTTGTTAGGCTACAGTGACTCGATTTGAATTCAACAAAATTGAGTTAAAAGCAAAAGAAAATCAGATTAGTGTTGGTTCTAAGATAATCAAATTACCATCAATCAAGAACACAACTTGAAACAGTTATTAAAAACTGCATTTTACCCAAAGTAAAAAGATGAAAGAATTAATATCACTAGAGTCTGTCATGGCCACAGATCAGAGAGAGGCAAGCTAGTCACAGCATCAGATGAATGGGAGAGCAAAATTATGACTAACATGATAAAAATGGGGATGCTATTCACTTGGACAGACCAGAGACATATGACAGGCAACACTCTCAACAAAAGCAATATTGCCCCAAAGGGGGGGCAGTAGAGTGTTGTATACAAATGGATTTTTCTTTAAAAAAGAGGCAGTCTTTCATTTTATGTCAGTAAAGTCATGAAATAAGGGAAAGCTAAGAATATATCTTTTTTTAAATAGTGTTTATTATTAATATCCATGTCCTTTATTGTGTCATTTCATTATGCAAGCACAAGTAGGTCGTCCTGAAGCTCCAAATATCTGCTGTAAAAATATTTCATGAAATTTACTGGGCTTAGCCAAGATGAGGTATTGCACAATGGAAAGCGATGTTCTTTTCGGAAGATGTACAGTCAAGCTACTTGATGTGAATATCTATTTGGCTAAAAACATGATAATGATAACCAGTTGTTTTCAACACAGGGCAAAAGTTGTGCTAGGGGGAAAGGAATAAATCTGAAAAATAACCAAAAGGGGGCCATGAACAAAAAAGGTTGAGAAACCCCGCACTAGTGTATGATAATCATCAAAATACAAAAGATGGACTCACTTTAAAAGTTGGTCCTGGTGTTTTAGGCAGTGGTGTGTTGTCTGTCCCATCCAGTCGGAATGGGGTACCCTCGATTTCACCCCATGTCATCAGGGGTGACTCGTCACCCATCCCGGGTGAAGGTGATGGGGTCTTGACAAAACCATACCCGTTTACTCGGGGCGTCAACCCGGTCTGAATTTCTTTACCATCATGCCCAATCTTTCCCTGATTGGCATGAGCCTTCTCTGAGGCTACCTGCTGCAAAATCTCTTTGTTTTTTTCTGAATTGAAAGGGTTAAGGTGAAACCTTGTGTTCTCGTGGACAATCTCTCGTTTTTTGGAAGTCTTCTCAATTATTTCTTTAGGAGTGAACTTGGCACCTAAAATATTAGCAGAAAGAATTATTAAAAACAATGTGACATTGATTGTTATGCATACATATCAATTAATTTTCCTAATGTAATTATTGAATAACCGTAGCTATGATCGATGATCCGACCAAATAACAAAAAACATAGGCTAGAGGTATTCTTCCCTTTTCACTCATCTGTCAGTTCATTCGTATGTTTATTTCAGTGGTTGCATTTTTTAGCATGGAACCTTGAAAATTTCCGAGTGTAGTCCAGAGGCCACCTTCTAAAAACAGTCATTTCACTTTTTTTGAAATTTGTCTTTTTTTATTTCTTTTTAAGGTGTGCGAGATTTAAAATGAGAATCAATTGTAAAATGGACACTTTTATTTCAGCACAGCTGTGATGTAACATTTATGACATTCAAGTGTTTGTGGGAAAGTTTGGTTGGAATGAAAGAGAGAGCATGAGAGTTACATCTTTTTTTTCCCAAATAATAACTACATCCTTTTTTGTCAAACTGGTTCTGTTACATCCATTCCTTTAAAACTGACAACTCCAGTCA
The DNA here is from genome assembly GCA_963457665.1 of Thysanoteuthis rhombus. Taxonomy (NCBI): domain Eukaryota; kingdom Metazoa; phylum Mollusca; class Cephalopoda; order Oegopsida; family Thysanoteuthidae; genus Thysanoteuthis; species Thysanoteuthis major. The sequence goes on from OY735242.1 coordinate 8,065,486, forward strand.
GTTGCAGCCTTTGATCTTGTCAAGTCATGTATTGCTGTATGTAACTTTGTATCACTGTCTGAAGATTTCAGGTTGGGTAGGTAGGTTAGTAAAGTCTTTGGTGAGATTAGAACTTACAGAGAGGGAGTATTGTGAGAAAAATTGAATAACTTGGCTACAGTGTTTCATTTTTAGGTAGAGGTGGCAATATTTACTGATTCATTGTATAAGTCACCCTTGATATCAGTAAAAATTGATAAAAAATAAGTCAAAACTTTTATTCACACAACTGATTACACATATAGTGGCACAACAAGTACTGAAAGCATATATAAAATGCATTGTAAATTATTCTACAATGGGAAGGTATTGTCAATTATTGTAACATTAGCTGTCTTATGTAATCATGGATACAATTTATCAAACATACACGTCAAAACTCCCATTCGCAATAATGATTACATATGCAGTGACACAGTAAATCAGAGGTGTGGCCAGAGGGGGCAGTTGACTCCTGGTGCAGATTTCCTCTGGCCTATTATGCCTGTTAATTGATAATAATGCACCCCCAGTACCCACAATATAACGTAAATGTCCCCAGGCACGATTTTTGCCCCCAGGTGCTGAGAAACCTTGCAACGTCACTGCACCAAATTTATATTTGGTATTTTTTAAGACCTCACCTGCTTCAGAAACAAATCAACTTTTCATTCTTTATTTTTCATTATTTATTATATGTTCTAAGTATATATCAAGCTTTGGTCCAGAAATTTGGAAAATTCTGAAATCCAGGTCACCCCAGGTCCCGTAATAAATGGTCCATTATCTGTAGTTACTTTTAAAATGGAAAATAACAAAATTAGGAGTCACGTGAAAAATTCCATCAAAGAATAAATATGGTCAGAATAAATTCTATTTATGACATCACTGTCATTTTCCACAGGAAAACATTTAAAATAAAGTAAAAAAAAAATTAACATCATTCTAGAGAATCTAGATGTTATCAATAAACCCATCAAAAAGGTCAAAAAAGCCTTTTTCCAAAAATAAAAACAAAAAATTTTCAGAAGGTGAATAGTGGAGTACTGATGCATTTTCAAATCTGTAGACAAAACGGTATGGCCAAAAGTACTAGAACACACAAACAAACACCTATAAAAGAAGGATAGAACCTTTCACCCCCTTTGGTGGCTATGGTAGTTCAATACATTTTTTCAGGAGTCAAGTAATCTTTGCTCTCTTGGCAATAATTCCCTTCAAGTATGAATTTAAGGCATGATCCTTATTCTCCAAGATAAACAAATCCATTCTTACATACCATCAGGCAGATACATTAGGCTGTTTTTGGCATTATATTTCCACGTATGAATGGCAGATGGGGGTGGTCCTTGGATAGCTTGCTGCTCAATGTCAGGTAAAGCTAATTTCTCTTGGTGTTCCTGAAAGAGACAAGTTGAAATAGAGTAAGATTGGTTAGATGTTTTTTTTTAAAAACAGGTCACTCAATAGAAACCGTCAAATGACCAATGTCTTTCGATAGCATGCCGTGTTGGGGTGATCAATTGAAAAGTTGGAAATAGTGGTTACTGATGATTATGTTACCTCACTCGCCCTTTGTTGGACAGTGATCATTAAAAAGTCTGAATTTTCAAAAAAAGTTGCCGGGCACAAACTTTAGATCAATTTAGCATAAACTTACATTGCTTATTGACCTCCCACCCCACAAGAACTCAATTTGGGGGGGATGGGGAGCATAAAAAAACAAACATTTTTTTGTTGACATAATAAGGAGTGAATGTTTAAATTTTCAGCACCCTAGCTCTATTGGTGCAGCCTGTACACATCATACATAGATACAGAGCCACCCATCCAGCCACACCAACTTGAAAACTGGAGAAACCCAAGTTGACAGTTTCTAATATAACGACTATTATTCAGTGATGAGTCGGAATATCAACCCCGTCGAATATCCAGTGGATGATTTACAAAAAAAAAAAATCGATTTTTTGTGAATCCAGTGCTAAATATCCGCTGGATTGATATTCCAGTACATAACTGTTATCATTGGTACCGAACTACTGAAATGATTTATTGAGATATCTATCTGAAATTTGTGGCCAGCTCAAGTTTGAATAAAAAAACAAAACCCTCTTGGCCACAAATAGGGAATCAGTTTAGTACTTGAGTAATGACAGGACCAAATGCTACAGTCCACTAATAGTTAATGAGACATTTAAGTTATTTAGTAAAGTACTTAATTCTGGCCACCAGAACTATTGAACTGAAGTTAAGGATCATTCTATCCTGAGATAATAACAAAACTGAATTATCTGGCTATAAGTGGTCTATCAGACTTCTCTTATTGGGTACAAAGTGGGGGATCAGTTTAGTACTTAGATAATAACAAAACTGAACCATCTTGGTGATCAGTAGAATATTAGATTCTTCCTATTGGACATAAAGTGGGGGATCAGTTTAGTACAAAGATAATAAAAAACTGAATCTTTCTAGCAATCAGTAGTTTATTAAACGTTTGTAAGATATTTAGAGCGGGATCAGTTTTGGACTTTGTATAATAATAGAACTTGATATCCAAAACTTGCATAAATGAATCACCATAGCCCATGCACATACCAGAACTAATTATCTAAATAAATTAGAGCTTCAAATAAAATTATTTAAATTACTATTTTTTAAAAATGGATCTTTTATTTCAAATAACCTGGAAAAATATATCTTTCATCTAAAATTATCTAAAAATTACCAGCACAAGATTTTGGCATTGTTGGTCCAAAATGACAATAGAGTTTCCCAAAAGATGGTGCCTAGTGGTGTTTTCATGCGAACCTTCCAGGTCTTAGCCCCCAAAAATGTGACCAGAAGTGCTTGGAGACACACACAGATGAGCAAAGTGAGAAGAATCTGTAGCCCACTGGGCTGGCTGGTCGGATAGGATATTTATGGGGCTCCAGTGATTTGATAATTATTCATTAAAAGTAATAAAAACAACCTAAAGATAATGAGTCAAGTATTTCATTTTTCATGAGCCTCACCACAACTTTGACACATGCTGAAATTACTAAAAGAGTCAAAAAGAATTAGTGCCCTTACGCTGGTTATGGCTTCAGCCATCCCTGCTTGGGCTATACATTTCACATTACTTTTTACTTGGCCCGTTTGTGATATGTAGAATAGACTTAAAGATGATAAGCACCCCAAGTGGCATCACTCACTTCACCTGCTATTTTACCCAGAGCTTATTGGAGAAACAGACTCATGCCTTTCCCAGGGGCATTAATTCGACATGAACACAAATTGTCCCAGCTGGTGTTTGAACTCTTTCTACAGAGTGCCACCTCACACTTCCAATAATTTAAAAAAAAAGAGGTAAAATAGACTTTGAAGTGACAAATACCCAAAGTGGCGTCATTCACTTCACCCTACACTATTTTACCTATAATTGTGGAGTTGGGTGGATTTATGCCTTTCCCAAGGGCATAAATGGGATCAGAACACAAACTCAACCAGAGTTCGAACTAGGCTTGCCAAGTCCATCCTCAGAGCCATTACCCGCTCGTCCACCCTACACCTCTGAAAAAAGGGGTCAAAGCTCGGGGATAAATTTGCCAGTCACCTACCTGGTCCTGTTTCTCTTCCTTTTCATATAACCAGGCATGTTTCTCACGGTGTTTTCGTTGTGTCTCTTTCAAGATTTCTCCAAAGGAGGCGTTGTCTTCGCTGGTGTTCTTCGACAAATATTCATCCAGGCCGACATTTTCTGTTTTTTCTACATTCACAGTTCAAAATGGAAAGAGAAAATAACATAGGACCAGATTATATAAATAAATAGATATATATTTGTTTAATATTCCCAAAACAGGGCTACGATAAAACAACTGGCAAACACAAGAATAAAGAATGATACTACAAAAATAAAATACAAATAGAATTAAATTGTATGCATCAAAATTCTGATATTAAAAAATAGAATAGTTATAAAGTTTGAAAAGAATAATAGCCGTTATCTATAACTTTTACACGTAAGAAATAAGAAAATAAACACTCATCACCCAGAAACACAAATCATGTTGCATAATATTATGCAAGATCAATGGATGCCTCATAATAACACCTGCAATCTATTGCAGCAAGATGATTAGTTAGTTATAAAATGGATCGTTGAAATGACACTTTTAATCTGATTTTTAGGTGGTCAGCCTCGAGCAAGGGAATTTTCCTTGGACGACGAGCTCAAAATCCTGTTCGATGTAAGCATCTAGAGACTGTCTTCATCGATATTTCAAGCCCAGCTGTCTTTACAACATTGACACTGTCCTTTGCCATTAATTAAAAAAAAAAAAAAAAAAAGACATTACAATAACCATAGAGCAATATTATTCTATAATTTCCATGAAGCGAGCGAATAATTTTGGACTGCGCCAATTTTTAGAAAGGTCTATAACTATGAATATAATAGATCAAACCTTCTGGAATTCACAGATTATTCCCAAATAAATACAGAATAAACTATCAACCTGCAAATATTTGCATTTCCTTAGAAAATATTCGAATATTCAGTAGGGACGAATAATTCTGATACCAACTGAAGATACTTTGGGATAGTATATTAAATTGTTTTGAAAAAAAATGTTTCTTTATCAGTATCACAAGATTAAAAGTTTACATGACAATATATATACACATATATATATATATATATATCTTTCATTAAAAATGGCGGACAAGGAACATCTTTTTAATTCATTACAAATCTTTTTTCATTTTCTTACAAGTGAACAGATCTCTGTAGAAGATGCCTACAAAAGCACGCAATATTTTGGAAAGTATCTATATAAACAGAAACAAGAGAATCAAGAAAAGATTAGTAAAAAAATTTTTAAAATGCCATTCATCTGTCATTTTCAATGAAAGATGTACTGAAAAGAATATGCTGCCAAATTTTATACATATAGATATATCTATATCTATCTATCTATATATGTATGAACTCAGCCATTGAAAATGGATAGCAAACAAGCACACATGTACACTTATGCAGGTTTGATTGAAAATGAAAGGCAAGGAATTTTTTGAAATAAACAAATGATTTCATATATATATATATATATATATATATATGTGTGTGTGTGTGTGTGTGCTTATTTACTATCCATTTTTATGGATTATATATATATATATATATATATATATATATATATATATATATATATATATATATAAAATCATTTGTTTATTTCAAAAAATTCCTTGCCTTTCATTTTCAATCAAACCTGCATAAGTGTATATGTGTGGTTGTTTGCTATCCACTTTTGACAGCTGAGTTGTTCAACTTTGCCCGAGATTCTATTTGGGGAAATATTCCTCACCTGTTTGTTCAGCAACTTCTTCTTCTCTATCTGCCTGAATTTCTCTGTGAGAAGATGGTGATTTCTGATTCTGATTGGGTTCAGGTGTTTCAAATGTTGCAGGAGTGCTGTCTGGAAAATAGTAATCAAAGGAATTTGGTTCAAGACACATATATACAGGCCTGGTTAGTCACTCACTAGAAACTGTCACACAACTGACATCTTTTGACAGCATTCTGTGCTCAGACTGGTCAAATAAGACATTGGAAAAAAGAGGTTATCAATGAATTAGGCTACTTCTCTTGCCTTTTGTTTGGTAGTAATCACTAAAATGTCTGAATTTTCTAAAAACTAGCAGGCATAGAATAAAGATAAATTTAGCATAAACTTACGTTGCAAATTGACCCCCCCCTAGAACCAGACGGGAGGGGGTTAAAAAAAAAAAGAAGAAACCTATTTTGACAGTTTTGGTTCACTATTTCTAACATGTATACTTTACGCCAACATTCAGACAATACATGTTTTTCGATTCCCACCATCCATACAGTTTGAAGAAAGGTATCATCCATTGTCTACAACATTGCACCAGATGTGGCATAGTGTATCATAAGTGAATTTGTGTTGTAACAAATTTTCTTTTTTTTACGAACCTTAATCCAAGCTCTCCTCTTCGCTGCATGAAAAATGCTGGGTGTCATTCCTCAACAGCTATGGAGAATAGGTGTAAAGTTATATAAAATAATCTCTTAGTATCATTTACTGTAAAGCTGGTGAGCTTCACAATCCGTGCAGAAATGAAGAGAAAACCCTGGGAGTTGGGATGGAGTGAGGCTAGTCGAGCAGGGATACAAAAATAAATATAAAAATCTAAAAAAACATGACACCTCACCAGATGGTTACATTTTGACAAAACTTAGTTACACGAGTAGCAATTTAATTTCACTTAGTTACACAATTTTTTTGTATTGGCAATATTGCGTGGATGAAGAGTATCAAACAAAAAAAAGCTTTTTAGGAACTATTCTGTTTGATATATATATATATATATATATATATATATATATATATATATTAGCTCCTTGACCTCACCAACCCTTCATTTACACTACCCCTAACATACCAAAAAATCTAACTCCACCACTCCCCAAGACCAACTGCTACTGCTTAACCAAAGACCTGATACCTTACTGGACATTCTCCCACTTAGCAGGAGGCCTCCAGCAGCCCTGACAATACAATTTACTCACAATGCATAGCTCCTGATAGTGGACTCTGGTTCCACATGGGAAATTTTAATACACACTCACACAGCACACACCACTGATGATGGGAAGAATCCTTACTTTACTTATAAGGATAAATAAACCTTACCTCCAAACACCTCACTCCCGAGTCTGTCTCACTCTCTACAGTACACATTATATATATATATATATATATCTATATATATATATATATATATATATATATATATATATATATATATATATATATATATATATGTATATATATATATATATATATATTCAGCAACTTATATTAATCAGATTTGGTAAATCTAGGATGATGTTTCCTTTCAGATTGCACACATTTTAGCTTAACATCTAGCTGTAACCCTTTATTCATTTAAAACTAAATTAGCTCTATGAAGTTTATTTTATCATAGAAAGAGTAAAAGGATATCTGATTAAATGGATTTTGTTATTGTTCCGATAGTAAAACTTTGAGATTTTAAAAGCTAATTATTAATCAAGTGAGTTGACCTGCTAAACTGCATTGCTTACAAACTCTAGAAATAATTCTAATTTTTGCATCTTGATAAATTGTTTCAACTGCATAGTTTGTTTGTGAACTCATCCAGTTAGTAAACAACTAGGGAAATGGAGTTGATAAACTGATAAAGTGATCTCTGAAAATAATTTTAATTTTTGTATCTAGGTATAATGTTTTAACTGCATAGTTTGTTTTTATTGATCCTCACACTGAGTGGTCGGCATGGAATTGTCTTGCAAGGGAATATCGTGAACTGGTATCACAATATTTGGATGGAGTAAAAATCAGTACCACTCAATATAACCGAGTAAAGATTAGTACAACCAAGTGTTCAGTAGCACACATACTTTCTTCAGTTGAACCAATTGAACCAATATATATATATATATAATGTGTACTGTAGAGAGTGAGACAGACTCGGGAGTGAGGTGTTTGGAGGTAAGGTTTATTTATCCTTATAAGTAAAGTAAGGAATTGTCTTGCAAGGGAATATCGTGAACTGGTATCACAATATTTGGATGAAGTAAAAATCAGTACCACTCAATATAACCGAGTAAAGATTAGTACAACCAAGTGTTCAGTAGCACACATACTTTCTTCAGTTGAACCAATTAGCCGATCGAGCACTAATATCAATAGCATCTGGGAGTCTCTCTTCACAAGAAACTTCTTAAAAGAAGCAAAACAAAAAACCCGATGTAAGGGAGGAAACTTGGAAGTACTCCAACAACCCTACCCAGATATAATGTGTCCAGTTCAGTCGAGTAGACGCTCAGATTCCACATCCTAGAACCAACAACACTTAACGAAAGCCAGAGTGTACACAGCCGAAACATTGTGAAAAAGTTAACATATATACAAGGAAAATAGTCTGACCATATCATACATCTTGACTAATAAACCTCAGAGAAGAATAGTATCATTAAGGTCTAGTAAAGATCAGTACCACTCAATATAAAAAAGAAAAGATTGGTACAACCTAATGAAACAAGTCAAGATTAGCACCGCCAGGGTAAGAATTAAAGGTAATGCTGAGCAAAAATAGGTTTTACAATAACTTATTCAACTTGATTTGTTTTTTGAATGTTGGACCTGTGCCATTTTAGACAGGGGGTTTTCACTGGTCTAGCCGTGAGTGTACCCAAGATCGCTTTGAATGCTGTAATAGCCTAACCTAATGATGTAAAGATCAGTACCAGCCAATCAAATGCAGTAAAGATCAGTACAACCAAGAGGAAAAGTGGTGTGGATCTTCACTTGACCAGAATATCAAAACATTTACTGTCTATAATTTTGAGAAGAGCCATTAACATACCAACCTTGTTTTGGATGATTCAAACATTTTTTTCAATCTATGATGTAGTCACAACATTTCGGCCAATTCATTTCTGCAGCCCTCTTCAGGTATAAATTGTAATATCCATAAGGGAAAAGAGTCTCTACTTTTTGCTTTGGTCCACAGGAAGACAAGACTCTCTTTCCTTCCAGATATTACACCTGAAAAGGCCCATAGAAATGAATTGGTGAAAATGTCATTTTTACATTGTAGACAAAAAGGAGAGTTTGAATGGTCTGAAACAAAGTTGGTATTTACATTTATTTTGTTAATCCCCTTATACTTCAAACTGCTTTTGGGTACTTTCCCCTTACAAGTAAGAATACTCACAGACAGATGATGTGCCTGTTCCTGGTTGCCTGGGTCCATATTTCATCTGGATCTCTCGTAATTTAACGAGGTCGTTGTTTTCAATGGCATCAAAATATTCAGCTTGTGCTTTCCATTTTGGAAGATCGGGGAAGAAGTCACGCTGAACGATTTGCTGTAAATCCTACAAGTAGAGAGGAGAGAATTTGTAAATTCAATCACGGATAATGAATTGATCAGAGCAAAGATTTTCAAGTTACTGTCTTTTTAGTTTTGAGAAGAGTCATTAATGTTCAAATCATTTTTTCAGATCATTGGACTCCATCTTGTTTGCAATGATAACATGACATTTCAACCCATCCATTCTATGGCCTTCTCCACATTTACTATCCGAATGTAATGGTGATTAACAGAATTTTCCAATGATAGTGGTAAAGAATACTCCAGTGGTAGTGTATGATTCGTGTAATTTCTTTTTCTTTCCTTCTTAAGCCTGGATTTCCATACTTTGTCCCTGTTGAGTAGAGGAAGCCACATTGGGTTGAACTCTGCGCTTGTCTGATAAACATAAAGTCAACATGTTGATATTGGCAGCCTTTTTGATTTTCCTCAGTTTTCAACAGCGTTCAGCCTATGATACAAACTTCTTCTAAGTGAGGAAAGTGTTCACTTTTCTCACTCCAAATATTTGAACAGTGCACCTAGAGAAGGCTGTAGAATGGATTGGCTGAAATGTCATTTTAATAACACAAACAACAAAAAGGAGTACAATCATCCAAAAAAATTTTTGAATGTTTTATGAGTTATTATCAACTCTCCTCACAAGCTGAAAAAGGAAAATTAATTTCTAGCGGTGAAATGTATTAGCAGTACCCACGAGCATCTATTGCTGCCACTTTTCCACAGGGAGGGGGGGACGGGCAAAAAAGTATATTCAGAATATATCTTAGTAGCAACCCTGTTACACAATAGGCATTCCACTCGCAATTAGTAGAGTAAGCAAGTACGACACACCATATGATTCTGATAGGAATCAATAGTTCTTGTCACCAGGTGGTTCTAACCAGTAAGACACAGTTGGCATGCCATTGCCAATGATAGTAACTGACATAGTATGGTTCTGCATAAACAAAGACAAGCTATGTGAAACCTGCTCAGGACTCATCCAGAGATCAAGTTGAGCTTGTTAATGCCTCTGCAACACTAGTTGTGGAGACAAGAGCCATCTTTTGGTATGCCAGGACTGGGTTGGACAGGTGGGGGTTGGTGGTTAAGCAAATAAATTTGATCCAGATGTCTACTTGTGCACTTGACCATTGATGTAGACCCGACCTGACCTGACCCCCAGAGTGATATGAATGAATGAGAACCTGCGAATAATAATGCAGTCTTTTCATAAGGTAACATTACGTCAGAGTTACATAACACAATTGCACTGCACCATTATCGGTTATCGACTATGAGGTTCCAATTTTCAAACCCTTCGCCCACGATGAAAAGGCCATGGTGGCACCTATGGGTACATTATTTATCCTTCCATAGCAATTAGTCTAACCAATAAAATTTCTCTTGCTATCACAGCCCAAACTCAAACTCACTAAAGCTGATCTAAAGTTACCAAAATAGAAGAATAGCTATACCTTTGAATAATCCGTAATTTCAACCACAAATAAGAATCCCAAGTATCTCTTCTTGGCAAATTACAGACATTGATAAGATTGAGGTTGATAAAGAGTTACTAAAATAGAAGAATACCTAATTACAGTTCAAGAAATATTCGTGCATGTGGATGCACCGCGATTACTCGGCAACTCGCCATGGTACGAAGTTGACATATATTAGTTAGTACGCAAGGCAGTTCAATCTCAAGTTGGAAGTTTTTAGGGTCAGTGGTTCTTGAGAAATCTAATGAAAATGAATAAAAAATTTAGGGAAAAATTTCTGCATATTTCCTGTAAGTTATCCCTCTTGATTTCTGCTCTTTAGAATTATCTAAATTTAGATATAAAATACCTATGTGGAAGAGAAGTTACCTATTCACTATCTTCCAGTCCACAAAAAAGAGAAATATTACCTCTATAGTTCAATATTTTATTCTTGGATGAAAAAAAAACATAAATTGATAAAATTCAAGATTAGCGTCTTAATGGGAGATAGTTAAATTTAAAATATTTTCGCGTTAGATTTTGATGCAATTTTCGTCTGAGGTACTTTTTCATTGCAATTTTTTATTCTCTCTCTCAGGTACACCGTTTTGGTGAAAAAACACCTTAAGATCTACTAAGTCCATACCAAAATGGGTTACATGGGACCGAGAGGCTATGAGTATACAGTGGGAGTGAAAAGGGTGGGGCTGAATATCAGAAAATTCTTTTTTTTTTAGAAATAGAGTGGTAGATCTATAGAATATATTATTGGAATTCGCAGTGTTACCAACACAAAAATGTAGATAAATGTAATGAGTTTTAAAAAATTGTGGTGTTAATTACACTACCATCATTAATCTCTAATGACTTAGATAACTGCGTAAATACGATTATTTAATGTGTGCTTTTATATACAAATTGTATATTTTTCTTTCACACTAATACACGTCTCAAAATAAACTACTTATTTGTTTGTGAAGTCGCCTGACCGTTTTACGACTGGTAAAAAACAGAAAATCATTTCAACCCTTAGAAATACTTTGTTCAAATACAAGGCTAAACTGTAGTATTTTTTATCATATTCTAAAAAAATATTTGACGTATATTTTATAATGTTGAACTCAACGTGGTTATATCTCACACGCCTGTTCTCACAAGTCAACAACATTTTGTTTTTACCTCAACGTAAGTCTCTTCGTCCAAGACTTTCTTCTTCTTTTTTTTGACCACCGCATCGGGGATATCCAGTGAATTTCTCTTGGCTACTTGTTTCATAGATTCAGCAATCACCAAGGATTTTTCTGACATTTTTTCAGTCGAATTTTTCTTTTATTTTGAAAGGGAAAAAACCATAAAACGTTTGCCCGACATCAACAACAATCGTTGGAGACGGAAGTTGAAAAAAAAATGGACGTAGATTTTATTTTGTAGGCACCGATTCGAATAGCACGAACTTTTTGATATATTTACAAAAAGATTACTTGATAAAATACATTATTATACTATAAATCTAAATTTAGAATTTTAAACAAATTATTGCAACAATATAGTCTATTTTAACAATTAATTGCTAATCAAAATAGTTTCGTAATTTTCGAGGGTTAGGAATTTTCGTTCGACAGACTTAAAACTCTATAGATCTGAACAAAAACATATATTGATCGAATTTATTCTTATATAACATATATATATAGGGATTCTGGCAAATCTTCCAAATCCCTATGCCTAATGTAATCTGCAATCTTGGAGAATCTGGACATCACAGTAAACAAATCGTTCGCGCACAAGGCAATTACATTCCGGTCAGTATCTAGAAAAGTCCCTCTTGAAGTACAATACCAGAGACTCACAATTCTAAATATTTACCTTGGTTCAAGGATGCCAAATCAAGCCATTTTTAGGCTAAATCTTGCCTATTTAACTGATAAAAAATCTGCCTTAGAAGATGGCCGTAAATATGTCCATTTAAAAAATGAATAAACAGCTGATTTTATTTTATTTCATTGCTAAATTAAAACATATATTTAATTTTATTTAGCAATTAGTTAGCTAAAAACGGGAAAATTTAGCCAATTTTACCCATTTTTGGAAATCAGTCGAAGCAAATAAAACTACATAGGAAAGAGTGTTTTTCCATCATTTTATTTATTAACTGAATTTTAACTTTCGCTTTTGAGAATATTTTTGGAGTCAGATTTTTTTTTTCAGCAAATCCACTACAAGTCTGGTAGTTTTTTTTAAAAATTGAATGCACAATTTTCTTCAATTATTTGTTCTTAGTTGGTATATAGTTATTTTATTTGATAATTTGGTTTTAAATGAGTATAAACTATAAATAAAAGCTATAAAGTTACCTGAAAGCGGGGGAATTTTAATTGATTTTAGCCATTTTTTTTAGCAGTTTTGACCGAAAAAAATCAAATTTGAGTTGGCAACGCTGTTTTTGGTACAAGTATGGATCACATAGTAAGAATCGAACCCACTACAGAGAGATAATGGTGGGCTATGCCATCTTCACATCACGATGAGTTGCCTAAGGCTCACAATTTCTAAATAATTGCAAAAGGAATGCACACAATTTATGGAGTGTAAATCAGAAATATCCACTTCGGTAAAGTCGGGAATGGGAATTCAGCTGACGTAACTCAGACATGTGATCTGTCGAAAATTCACGAAGCGGGGCAAATCAAATGAACAATTTAAATCATTCAAAGCAACAACAATAAATTATGTATCCTCAACCGTTTTTCTGTCAAGAATTCTATCATTTCTTTTTATTTGTGCGCCGTTTTTAACATCGAGTGTGCAAGGATGTGATTGCGAATCTTCACCATCAGAAACACCAACATATAGAGCCCCACATTTCTAACTGGGCCTGTTCTGTTTGCAATGTGTGAATTAGACTCGATGTGACAAGCACCCGACGTGGCATCTCTCACTTCACCCTGTGCTATTTTACCCATAGTTAAGCGAGAGATGGATTCATGCTTTTCCCATGGACATTAGTGAAAGGAAAAAAAGAATGAACACTGACTGTCTTAGCCAGAGTCCATTCTCCGCACTGGTACCCGCTTGACCAACTCGTACCTCCTGCACCCGAGGGACACTGTTGCCAACTTGAAAAAAATCGCTCTAAATCGATATCGAAAAAGCGTCAAAAATGCACTAAATAAAATTTGATATTTTTATGGCCATTTAATAGCTAAAATTGGCTCTATATATCATTCTTGATTAATTGGAAAAAAAAACAACTAAAATTAAGATGAATAGCTGTTGACTAAAATTGCTGAAAAATAGCGCTATAAATTGACTACAATTGTTGAAAAATAGCGCTATGAATTGGTTAAAAATAGGGTCAAATGTTGAATTCTTTCTATCAAAACTAGATATGTGCTAAATGTAGCGCAAAAGGCGCTAAACTGACATCACTCCCGTGAGAGGAAAGAGTTAGAAAGATAGTGAAAGAACATATGAGAGAGTGGATCATTGAGCACGTGTTATTGTTGTTTACATTCTTGTTTCGTATGTTGCTAGGGAGGGACTTCTTTCCTTTGAGATCTTGGGTCGATTCTTTTTCTTTCCTCTTTCAAGTTGATAATAAGTCAACAATACTCAATCAACAAAATTCGTCTATATTCGGTGGTAAAAAATGGATCTTTTGGTTGAAACACTATTTTGATGATGGTGAGAGAATTCAATACCTTTCGTTGAAAACAGAAAATGGAAAAAAAAAAATGAATGGGTATTACTAAATGTTGAAAGACAAAATTTTCCGTACGTTGTGCTTTAATATTTTTTCCCCAACTCAAGTTACATATATTGATTGTCACAACAATACTTTAAACGTACTTACATCAAAACCTACGCTAAGGTATTCATTCCTGTATTCATTTTTGACAAATATTTCTTTGAATTTAATTTTAGTTGGGTTTTTTTTTTATTAATCACAAATGACAATATACCTATTGGCAAAATTGTTTTTATCTACAAATTTCACACCATCGACTACCCGCATATTTATTTATTAAATCGGGTTGTTACTATGCTGGTTCACTGGGTCAGTATACTTCATGGTACGTACATATATACTTCAAATTTAATGCAGTTGAGTCGTTCTGAATTCTTGCTCAAATTTAAAACTGCACGGTTCGAGGTCTTATCACATTTTAATGTTTTGTTTGTTTGTTTGTTTGTTTTTTCTTCTTTTTCTTCAGCTTACTCGAACACCTTAACCGTACTACATCAAACCCCCAATCAATCTAAACAATTCAATTCGATGTATTGGTGTATTTATCAGGACAATAAGGGGTTTGGGATTACGTCTTGACGTTGCTCTTCTCTTATACTCTTGATATTCGATACGGACAAGTAACCTTGACTTTGCAGGATCATCGGGGTACAATGCTGAGTCCTTCACCTCTTCATTTACGAGTTTATTCAAACTCATTCATTTATACTCTGAGAAAAATTCTGTTAAAATGACCATTCAAATTTTATGCATTATTTAACAAGAACGACAAGTTCAACAGTGTGTCCACTATCCTTGGAAGTAGTTGCAGAAGGAAAGCCATTTGTCTTTCTCTGAGTTGATTGATTCTCACACATATAAAATACTGTGATATATATATATATATATATATATATATATATATATATATATATATATATATATATATATATTGTATTATTCTCTATAAAAATCTTAAGTGTTCATTTTGGGCATTTTGGGACCATTTTTTTTTTCTATTCTTAATACAAAAATGCAGACCTCAGATATTCTCAAGGGCATTATTGCAGTTTGCTGAATCAGTGATCAGGGGGATATTCTTTTAATGACATCACATCTTTCAATGACATCACACCTCTTCCTTCCCTCCTATTTCTGTTATTTAATGTAATTGGAACCAACCAACAGACCAAGTGACCAACCAAAAAGTATCTTATTGAAATGTGTGGATACATTTGGAAAAAAAAGAAAAGGGATTGCAATGTATGTCATTGTATGGAGACGTCTTTTTTGGAAAACAATTTTAATTTTATTTTTCTCTTCAAAATGTCTTCAATATTTTAATGTCTTTTGTTAAATGTTTTGTTTGGTTTTTTTGGGGGTTTTTTTGACAAGAAAAGTGGTATTTCTCTGTTATTTGAAGGCCATTCAATAACCTTAAAACTCTCATGATTTCCTCTTGGGTAGCATGTTTTTTGTCTGCAAAAAAGAAATGGCCTCTTCCTCTGTCCTAGGCGAAACATATTTTCATGACTGTGGCTAAAGAAATTTTGAACTTAATCCTCACTCAATTAATCCTCACAACTGATAAGGGTAAATTCGAATTACAGCTGTAGCCGCCTTCAAGAATTAATTTGTTCCTAATGATAGTTCCTAAAGCGGGAGTTTTTGAATTGAGGTATAATTATTTATAGAAAACAGTGCTATAAATAGGTTTACGTTCTGTTCTGAAGTAGAATGAATATGTATAATTTTTTCAATTGTTGTATAATTAAAGAATAAATTATGTTCAAGCAATTATTTTAATGAGAAATGGAGTAAAGTATATATAGAACTCAGGAAGGAAAAAAAATGTATAAAAACTACATTGTTATAATATGTTAATCATCTTGGATCAATCCTTGAACAGGAAGTTCAGCCAAAAATGACAATGAAACAATCTGTCCAGGGTCACCTAGGAACTTATCTGTGAACAATCAGACTCCAAGCTTTCCACACAACTATATAAGTTTAACTAATCACACTTGAAAAAATAAGTAAAAAATTCCCATTAATGGACTTCATCTATCATTAAGTGTGAAGATGGTTGTCTAACACACACACACGTACGCATTCACTTTTTGTGTGCACAACTTATGAAATACTTCACGTCACCACTATAAGCATGAAAGAATTTACCAACTCATCCTCTATTGACAGACACTTACGTACAAACTTGTGACAGTGCTATTCATTCGTGAACAACTTTTTACTGTGTCTAAATTGCACAAAAATAAGATTTTACATAATTTCCATCAAGTTTAAAATTTCATTTTAATGATTGTAAAGCAGATAGTTGGTAAAGTGAGAGGCATACCTGTGATGATAAATAGGTGAGCTCATGCACTGAAATATTTCCAACTATCGGGCCACCCTGCTCAGGCATGTTAGAGCCTCACTGATAACAAATATGATTGGCTTACTTATAACACAGACGTCCCAGAAAAGATTGATGTTATGAAATCTTATCTTATAGTGTAAAACCCATTAATACTTTGTTAGCTGCTTTTTTATCATGCTCATGCGAGCAGAAAGAGAAGGAGGGGGGTCCTGCAAATACACAAAATTGACCGCTGTTGGTGAATATATATATATATTTGATGCTCCTCTATTTAGGGTTGAGCACTCTTTAAGTGAGGTAACTCATCCATCATAAGCTTATGCAATGCTCTTCCATAGGAATAGAGCATTCTGGTGGATGAGGAATTTCTGTGTAAATAGATATATCGCTTAAATTCAGCCTTACTGACTGTCCAGTTCCGTAGTCCAGAGGTAGGATATCGGCCTCCAGGTCTGAAGTGATGGTTTCAATTCTGCTTCACGGTACTGGATGGGATAATGGAAAGTTTGAAGAGATGTAATACATTGAAACAGATGTCTGTGGATGACACAATATATATATATATATAAATATATTGAAACCACTGTCTGTGAATGACTCAATTATTAGTTATTATACTTCCCTTCTTCAGGGTTAAACACTCTTAAAGTAGGGCAACTCGTTCATTAAAGGTAATGTTCTTCCAACAATGGAGCACTCTGGTGGATGGGAAATTGTGTGTCAGTAAATATATTGCTTAAATTTGGTCCTACTGACCGTCCAGTTCTGCGTTAGACAGGGGTAAAATGCTAGCCTCTGGGTCTAAGCAAAGGTTTCGATCCTACCTCGTGGTACTGGATGGAATATTGGATAGAATATTGGATAGTCACACTGAAGAGTTGTGATACAATGAAGCAGTGAAATGACTCAATTATTAATTATTGTATATATATATATATATATATATATATATATATATGGTAGAAATTAGATTCACTACATGAACATGTTTATGTTTCTGCCCTTTGTGTAGCGAATCTGCTTTCTACTATATTTCCAGCTCCACTCTAAACCTACTAAATTCTTGTAGGGAAAAGGTTTTTGAGTTTCTTGAAAATGCTGTCCCAAATCCTTTTCTGTGTAGAAAGGGGTTCAATATGCAGTGAAAGTTTTTGCTGAATAGGTCACTGGTTTGCGCCCACTTGTTTTCTGAAAATTCAGACCCAACAAAAGGTGAGAGAAGTAACTTATTTATTGAGCATCACTTTTTCAAATTTTAAATTGACTTCTCCCAACGCAGTGTATTTGGGTGTTGGTGATTCATAATTTCCCTTGGAATGTTTGTATTCTTTTTAATTTTCATCGTTTATTTTCTGTATGCTCCAATTAATTTTTTGACTTCATCAATAGCAAAGATGATAATGAAAATTTCATTAAGAACTTTTTAAAACTGAAATGATAACAAAACCGAGATCCAATAATAGTTCATTGGACTTTTCCAAGCAGATGTAAAATAAGGGATCAGTTTAGTACTTAAATACCAACAAAGCCAAACCATCCTAGCCACTAGTAGCTTGTTACACCTCTCCTAATGGACATAGAGTTGGGGATTAGCTAATTACTTGAATAATAACAAAAAAGGTTTTATTTGTCACTCAATATAAGCCGTCACTTGACCAATGTCTTTTGGCATCATGCTTTGTTGGGGGTGATCAATTGAAAAATTGGAGTACGGGTTGATCAATGAATAAGTTATTTCTCTCGCATTTGTTTGTGCCATGATCACTGAAAAGACTGAATTTTGAAAAAAAACAAGAAGCGGGTATAAACTAAGGGATCAATTTAGCAAAAACTTTCATTGTATATTGAACCCCCATCTACTAAAAACTTATTTGTGGAGAATTTTTAAAAAACAAAAAAAAAAGAACGTTTTCACTAGACATAATAAGGAGTAAGTGCTTAAATTGGTACAACTTATACGCATGATACATACATAATTACATACATAAGCTGCCAGCCAGACAAACTTAAAAACTGAAAAAACCCGTTTTGACAGTTTTGTTTGACTCCTTCTTACGGAATCTATTCTCCGAGACCTTTAGAATTAGATAAGAACAATTTCAGCTTGATGCAAATGAACCTTTTTCTTTATGCATACATACATACATGGGCATCCGCTAGGGAGGGCAAATGGGGCATTTGTCCCCCCTCCTCTCAATCAGGCAGTATTATTATTCGCTGTTGTTTATTCCATCATATCAACCCTTGGTCAGATCATGCATCTCCGTCAATGGTCAAGTATACCATCTGACATCATCTGGATCATAAAAAAGGAATTGCCTTTACTTATGCTACAAACAGCAGGTAGATTGCCTATTATGTGACAGGGTTGCCACTGAGATATATTCCAAATATACTCTTTTACCCACTCCCCCCTCGAAATATGCAGTCCCCCCGAATATATTCTTTTGCCCCCCCCCCCCGAATATATGCTTTTACCCCCCTCTCTGGGAAAGAGGCAGCGGACACCCATACACACATGTAACGGAGGTGAAAAAAAATGTTCTCTCTGACGTATTTACTATCACATGAAGGTCATAGGGATTTCTTTTGTCAAACTCCTACCATTGAGTTTTTAATTTATTTTCATATGTAACAACAATGACAGGTGAGGGACAATGACCTGACCGGAAACCAGTGATGTCATGCATAAATAACAGTGACACAGTGACGTACGCCAAAAAAAAACATAATGAAGCCAGGGAGTTTGACCCTAGAGCAGCCAAGCTTGTAAGGATTTTTTTCTTTGTCTTTTCCAGAATCAGTGAGCCTGACCAAGGTGAAAGAAAATATTGAAACGAGGACGAAATCTGGTCAACAATATATCGGAAAAATTTGTATAAGAAGTTTATGCAACAATGACTGACAAACTTGATCCTTCTTCCAGGGCAGGGGTCACCCTGGATCTTATATTAAAAACCTTTATTAACTCAAAAGGATTCACTTCCTCTGTATACAAGAATTGGGATGCATTGTCTGCAATGATACCTGGAACTACACCTTCTCAGGTTAACGATTATATTTTATTTATTTATGTTATGGTGCCTTTGAATTTTTTAAAACAGTGCTTTCGAAACTGTGGTCTCTGGGACCCTACAGGTCTCTCAGATAATAGTTGGGGGTCTGCAGTAGAAAATCTAAATTAACACCATGAATTTAAAATCAGGACATTATGCTAGACTATAAGTCTGGCACTACACTATATTGGAGAATATAACTTGAAAATTGATGTGTCAAATGTTTAACTTGTTATTGGGAATTTTGTAACAAAGAAACTGAATCTCTCGCATAGCTACTGAAAAACGTAATTATTGCATGGATGTTAAATCTCTATTTTCAGGAATAAAAATTCGGCATTTCTAAAATTGCTAAATTAGTACAGAAATGCTTCAATATTTTGGGATTATTTTTAGCATCTTTTTGCTGTTTTTTGGCTATTTTTCTATTCACCACTTTTCAGCAGTCAAACTAGTGCAAGAATATTTTTCTTTAGTTGGCAATATTGAGTTTCAGTTTTGGCAATTTTTTCTGCTAACACCCATGTTATTGTACGAAGACCTGTACTATCCAAATAAGGTGTAATCCATTTAAAATAGAATGGGTTTCAAAAGTCAAAAGTTGCTTATTATTGTAGTTCATTAATTAGTGTAAGTAAAACTAAAAAAAAAAACTAAATGCTAAAAATTAGAATCTGCTGTAGTATTTCCTTTATAGAAAGGGTCCTCGTATTTTCAAAGTTTCCAAACCACTTGTTTAAAAAATAAGGGACTTTTGACTAGCATCAATGAGTTTTGAATGAAATATAAAGAATAAGAAAGTGTCATATCTTTATTATTAATTTTTGACTCTTTACCTTCATAATAATTTTTCTGCTGCTTTTTATTTCAACTTCACTCTGACCACTTATCTACAGCAGTGAGTGTAAATAATAAATAAGCTTCTGGTGAGATTCATGACCTGCTGTTCAGACCTTTTGATTGGCACTAAAATTTTCAAAAACAAGGATGGACACAAACTAAGGGGCCAATTTAGCTTATACTTACATTGGAAATTGAACCCCCACTAAAACCTGATTTTAGGGGGGAATTTTAAAAAAACATTTTCTCCACTCATTGAGGGGAGCGTGTGTGCAAAATTTCAAATCTCAACAGTTAGGGCTTGGTGAGGTCAGGACACATAGCTACATATAAATGTCAGAACACATAAATAACCTAAACCTAAATAACCTGACACCTAAACCAGTGTTGTGGGTAGAGGTGATTAATAAGACAGCTGGGGAGATATGAACTTAGATCTGAATATAGATAGTGATATAAATATGAACTGTGAAAGGTAGCTTCTGGTGAGATTCATGACCTGCTGTTCAGACCTGGTTGTGATGAAATTATTTTGTGCTTTGTAAATCAAAATTCTGACCAAATGTGCCTCCCAAATGCTTTTGCTAAAATTTTGTATATTGCATAAATTTTGCACACTACTTTTAACCGAAATTTTGAATCAATCAACCAATAAAAACTTAACAAGATTTTATGCATTCAATGTTCATTTAACCATAAAAGAAAGTTTAGACCTCTCATTCTTCATCCTTTGCTGTCTTTTGAGTGCATTCTTATGTCCTCACTAAAAGTGAAATGCAACTTTCCATCCTGCGGCTTATTGTGGTCCCTGAAATGAGCATCTAATGCTCCCTTGATCAGGGATTCAGCTCTGACAAGAATTGGTCCATTTCCAGCAATAAGCATCTCTTCATCAGCATATTCTTCTGTGGCTTACCTTCTTTTGTCAGAGTGCTTTTCACACCTGCTGACTAAACTCTCAATACTGCTAACTCTCTTTGTTTTGTATTGGTTCTTCTCTCTACACTGAACTCGTAACCTCCCATTGCACACATTCCTACCTCTCAAGGTACGCCTATGGAATCCCAAATTCATCACTCATTCCTTTCTGATTAACGGTTCTCACAAGCTATTAATGTCTATGCTCAATCTACTGATTGAGTTATCTCAGCATAGTATGTAGGTAGATTCTTTTTTCTTCAGGGAGAAGCAATGGTGAATAGGAAGGTTGAAAGGGCTGTTATAAGTATTATGGAAATGCATCAAATAATTTAATTATAGAAATGTATCAAATAATTCTATTATAGAAATGTATCAAATAATTTTACTATAGAAATGTATCAAATAATTCTATTATAGAAATGTATCAAATAATTTTAATATAGAAATGTATAAAAAAATTTCCCTATAGAAATGCATCAAATAATTTTACTGTAGAAATGCATCAAATAATTTTACTATAGAAATGTATCAGATGATTTTACTATAGAAATGCATCAAATAATTTTACTATAGAAATGCATTGAAAAAGATAAAGAGAGGATATTCAGTGATCAGGAATTAATGCAAATGTTACTGATAGGTTACAGGGCTATTATATTTATAAAGTAAATGCCTTGCTAATAGTTTTACTATTGAAGCTGTATAGCAAATTAATCTACCACAGAAATGAATTGAAAATAAAGGAGACAACATTGTCACTAGTCAGGGATTGCATTTCTGACAGAATGGGGCTGTTTTTTCCAATAATGTTTGATACTTTAAATGTTTGATGATTTTGTAGTGTTCCAGGAGATATGAAGAGCTGCTTTATAACAAGGATTGTATGTTTCCGAACATGGCAACCACAGAATTTCTGGGGCTCCCCCCAGTTGGTCGGGCCAAGACAGTTGATGTAGACATCTTGGCCAGTCGTAAAAATAATGTCAGCCGATTGGGATCAGCAAAAAGCAAAGGTGAGTAAAATTGAAATTACTTGTTATCTTTGTTGAAACTTTTTTCAATTTGTTGAGTTGAATCGGTATTATGAATCACTGCTGCCTGTATATGCTCATTTTTATCCTGTAAATTTAGCATAAACTTACACTGTAAATTGGATCCTCTACTGAAATTGGGCTGTGGAGAAAAAACAACACAATTTCACTATTCATTGAGGAGAGTGTGTGTGTGTGTGTGTGCAGAATTTAAAGTTTCTACTCTGAACGCTTAGGGCTGGGCAAAGTCCAGATACATAGATAAATACATATATATAATTGTCAGAACACATGAATAACTTAAACCCAGCAAAAGTGTTTAAACCGGTTTGTTGTGGGTAGTAGTGATTAATAACAGCGACAGCAATAATAGTAACATGCATAAAAGATGGGATATATGTGAAAAGGTGTCTTTTTTTCAACCTCTCAGTGACCAATGTCTTTTGGCAGCATGTCATGTTGGGGTGATCAATTGAAAAAATTGGAAAAAGGGGTGATCAATGAAAAAGTTACTTCTCTTGCCTTTTGATTGGCACTAAAATTTTCAAAAACAAGGATGGACACAAACTAAGGGGCCAATTTAGCTTATACTTACATTGGAAATTGAACCCCAACTAAAACCTGATTTTAGAGGGGAATTTTAAAAAAACATTTTCTCCACTCATTGAGGGGAGCGTGTGCGCAAAATTTCAAATTTCAACAGTTAGGGCTAGGTAAGGTCCGGACACATAGCTACATATAAATGTCAGAACACATAAATAACCTAAACCCAGCAGCTAAACCAGTGTTGTGGGTAGAGGTGATTAATAAGACAGCTTGGGAGATATGAACTCAGATCTGAGTATAGATAATGATATAAATATGAACTGTGAAAGGTATAAATGTGTTTTTTTCATTCTTAGAGGAAAAAGGCTTTTTTAACCTCTATTGGGCCTTATGACGGGTTTATTAATCATGTTTAGATTCTCCTGAATGTAGATAGGTTTTTTTACTCTATTTCAGATGGTTACTAGAGATATCATAATCAGAATTAATTCTGACCATATTTACACTACGAGGGAATTTTTTTACCTGACTCATAATTTTAATGCTATGTTTGTTTAAATTATTAACTGTGATGATGAATTGTATTATTTTTAACCCAAATCCTCTTGAACAAATGCCAGGAATTACAAGAAAAGTCATCAGACAACTGAAGACCAATATTCAATGAATAAGAAATATATCTACAGGCACAAACTTTTCTTTGGTAACCATGGTTGAAAAAGTAGTTATGTCATTGCATTTTGTTTTTGTCTTGATCTTATGAATGTTTCTTTGACTACATTATCTTTAAACATGTCTTTTTCTATTTACATTTATATCAATTTTTTTTACCAAAGGTTTGAAGGAAAAAGAGTCTTCGGAAAAAGTGAGTCATAGATTTTTATTTAAAATGTCATTTAATAGGAACTGTCACGAATCCAATATCCGACAGCAGCATGCCGTGTCTGGGTGATTAATTAAAAAATTGGGAATAGGATGATCAATAAATAGGTTACTTTTGTTAGCCATGATCGCTAAAAAATGTTTTAATCTAAAAAAAAAAAACATGAATAATGTCATGTACAAAATAAGGGATCAATCTAGTATAAACTTACATTGCAAATAATACCCACCTCTAAAAACCTATTTAGAGGGAGAATTAAAACAAAAAAAAAGTGTTTTTTTTTCTAAATATAATAAGGAGTAAATGCAGAAATTTTCAGCCCTCTAGCTCCATTGGTACAAGCTGTACGTGTGTTCCACTATCTTCTGTCATCTTTCAAATAACTTCATAATTCCATAATCTCAGAATATTTTATCTTTCTCAGTGAAGAGCTGCACAGAGTGCCTTTTTCAGTTTTTCAGGGAATTGAAATTTTTCCCATTCAACTTTTAATTCTATGAACCGATTGATACCCAATTGACATAAGAACTGTTTAGTGAATGAAATAGAAAAAAGGGAAGGGAGGTAATTTAATTTGTTATTCCCCTTTATAATAACATTCAAATTTCTGATAGAAATTTAAGAGTTAAGACGTATTTAATAAGAGATCATTATTTACTTGGCTGCTTTTTCAAAGATTGCATTTTTTTTCAACAGGAATCTGCAGTGGAAGATAAGAAAGATGAAGGGTGAGTATGTTGGATTTATTATTTTCAAAGTAATTTTATGAGGTTGCTATGCGCCCCTAATCATAATTATCTGACATTATTTTCTCATCTTTTATGAATTCATTAGATTTTTAGTATCTTAACTTCATAGTATCATAACTTATTGATTTAAGTAAAGCAAAACTGACTTTTATTTCAATTTAAATCTTTATCTATTGAATAATTTAAATCATCAACTACAACTGCTCATCTCAAGCTAATACATTTTTGTGTGAAAATTTAAATTGTCAACTATGACAGCTGCTGATTTCAAGCTTAAAAATTTTCAATCATAGTCGCAGCATCATAGATGGAAGACATTTTTTCGGGCTCACCTTTCATAAAGTTGACCATAAACCTGAACTGTATAAAGAAAAATATGCTCAATGAAAATTTACTTTTTTATTGCATTGATTTGAAGATTTGAACTGAAATTTTTATGATAGAAACTATCAATGTGTCAAAACTTTTCCACAAAATTTGAGTTTTTACACTTCAGTTGTGTGACTGCATGAATGATTTGAAAAGGCTTGGTTTGAAACCAAAACGTGGTTCTCTCTTCCTACTTGTCAACACATTTGAAAAAGAATAACTCGTCTGCTGTCTGGATGTGATGTATGTAAGTCAAATTAATTAGTATGGTTTGGTGCTTGCCTAGTAACCAACTCCTGTTCCCTCCCAGTAGGACCTAAGCCTTTTTGAATCGTTCGTGTGGTCACTCGACTGAAGCAAAAGAACTCAAATTTTGTGGAAAAGTTTTAATGCCTCTGCTGTTTCTACTATTAAAATTTCAGTTCAAATCTCAATGCAATAAAAAGTTATCCTAAATTTTCATTGTGCATATTTCTTCCGAACACACAGTAGCTATTGAATATGTTGGATGTTACGTATATACAGTGAAGGGCAGCATCATGGTGGTTTTTGTGTCTTTTCATTGGATGCTTCCTATTTCTATGTGTAATATTTTTCTTGCAGGCCGCAAATGGTTATTCGTGTTTATGATGAAACCAAAGATGGTAAGTTCGAGAATCCTCAGTCTTTTTATAACTAGGAAATTATTCTATTTCTTGATCATGAATTATGGTTAGAAGATAGGTCAGTGGATGTTTTGAGGAATTACTCAAAAAATGTTTAAAATAAAATGACATCTTTTGTTGGATGTATAAATTGTCTGAAACACTGAGATATGTAGAATTACACCTTGTATGTACACTTCCATAATTTTTACAATTTGAAGCAGACTATACCAACTTTTGCTTAGACAATCTAATCTTTTCTTCCAATCTCCGTTGTTGACACAGTGTTTTGTCCAATCCATTCTATGGTTTAATTCAGGTGTAAAATGTAATATCTGTAAGGAAAAGAGAGTCTCTCTTAGAGGTCTCTTTCTATAAATATTACATTTTACACCTGAAGAAGGTTGTAGAATGTATTAGTTGAAATGTTATGTTAATGACTCTTCTCAAAAACATAGACAAAATATTAGATAAGTGAACTGAGAATTTACCACTGAGTGAAATTCTGAGATGAATCATTATCTTTATTACTTCAATCATTCAAACTTGAATGCTCAACCACTTTTTTCAAATTTAATACCAAATTAAACTTGGATTTTACGTAAAACTTTACTTTGTTACGAATGTATGAAGAGTCTGGAACACTGATAAGCAGGCCTGGGTGATATGAACACCAAATTTACCTTCAGAGGTCACCAGAGATCAGAACCACCTATCCTATGTTCATCCTGGGATAGATTTTCAATTTGCAAGCTGCAACCCTTTAGGAATCTATAAGACCTAAAGTTACATACAAACAAACATTATTTGTCTTTATACAGTATTAGATACATAATGCATGGTCACACACACACACACACGCACACATGTTATTGTTTTGGATGAAAGCGGAATTTCTTTTATTGTCTTCTAGTGGAACAACATTTCCAATGTCCCCGTAGCATCTTAATAGAAGAAATGCGATATTTTGGAGAGTATCTCTCATCTGACCCTCAGCATATCCGTGAGGATTTTGATATCTCAGTTCACTGTGATGTACAGATTTTTGATTGGCTCATGAAATATGCCAAAAGAAACATGCCCGGAGCCGACAATGTTCCCAGTATGGGTGAGTATTGCTGATTTGAATAAAAGCCAAATACCCGTTTGTTGAACCAACACCCTTTATCCTTAGGGGTAATGTTCCCTCGAAGCTGTACGGTTGCTCACAAGAAAAATAATTATGCAGTACAGTGGAATTTTTATGCCACACACAAATTTTTCATTTAAAGAGAATACTCTGGCTTTAAGCAGCATCGTTTAATTGAAGGTTTATGCAAAGATTATAATGCATATTCTTACCTTACATAAATGAATCACTATAGCTTGCACATGTACCAGAAATAATTATCTAGAAAAAATGGATCCTCTATCTAAAGTTATCAAAAAAATACTTACACAAGATTTGAGCATTGTTGGTCCAAAATGACCATGAGACCCTCCAAAATAACATTTTTGAAAAAAACTAAATGAACATTTTTAGATGGTGCCTAGTGGTGTACTCATGAAAATTTTCAAGGATGTGGCCCCCAAAATGTAACCAGGAGTATGCAGAGACACACAGATAGACACAAACATGTAGAGAGAGAAGAATCTGTCGGCCACTTGGCTGGTTGGTTGGGCAGGCCATTCGTGGGGTTATGGTGATTCGATACATATTGGAGTATAGATTATGTCACTTAACTGTCTACCAAAAATTTTTCTTTCCCAATGATCAACTAAAAAAGAATTGATATACTGAATAAATAATTTCTTTTATTATACACTTTTTTGTTATATGTAACTGACCATCGTTTCATGAACTTTTGACAAACCAGGTCTGGTTAGTAACCTAATAGAAACTGTCACGTGAACAACATCTTTTGCCAATATGCTGTGTTAGGGGTGATCAATTGAAAAAATTGGAAAAAGGTGTGTTCAATGAATAAGTTACTTCTCTCACCTTTTTTATGAACGCTAAAAAGTTTGAATTTTCAAAAAGATAAACGTGAACATTGCCTGACGTGAACCAAGGGACCAATTTAGGATACACTTAAAATGTAAATTGAATACCCCACTGAAAATTTGGGGGGGAAACA
Organism: Thysanoteuthis rhombus; assembly: GCA_963457665.1. Classification (NCBI taxonomy): domain Eukaryota; kingdom Metazoa; phylum Mollusca; class Cephalopoda; order Oegopsida; family Thysanoteuthidae; genus Thysanoteuthis; species Thysanoteuthis major. The sequence goes on from OY735242.1 coordinate 8,093,158, forward strand.
TGAAAAAAATTCTTCTAGACAAAAATAGGGAGTGATGTTTGAATTTTTAGTCCTCAGGCTCCATTGGTACAACCTGTATATATGATACATTTATATGCAGCCGGCTAGACCAACCTGAAAACTGAAGGAACCCATGCTGACAGTTTTGGTTGACAATTTCTAATAAAGAAGAATCAATACTGAATCATCTGTTATGTAATACTTTTTTGTTAAAACTGACCTTTGTTTCGTAAACTTTAGACAAAATCAATGATCCTCTGAAAAGCAAAATTTTTTCTTGTTATTCCACACCAGTCACTCATAAGCAGTAGTGGGCACAGCGAACTGATAAACCACTGAAAATTCAGCAGAAAAGAGGATGAACATAAACCATTATCTTTCATTATATGAATTTAGCTTTGTTCTAAAACCCTTGAAAACAGACCTAGAGAGCTGAAATTTCATTATGTTGTAGCTTAGACATAGAGCCCTAAATAAACTATATGTTTCATTTTTTTGCCTCAAAACCCCTTAAGAACAGACCTAGAGAGCTGAAATTTCATTATGTTGTAGCTTAGACATAGAGCCCTAAATAAACTATATGTTTCATTTTTTTGCCTCAAAACCCCTTAAGAACAGACCTAGAGAGCTGAAATTTCATTATGTTGTGGCTTAGACATGGAACTTCAAATAAACTGTATGTTTCATTTTTTTGCTCTAAAACCCTTGAAAACAGACCTAGAGAGTTGAAATTTCATTATGTTGTAGCTTACACATAGAGCTTCAAATAAACTGTATCTTGAATGTAAACTAATATTTAATTTCATTTGTTCATTTAATTATTTATGTACATTTTGATCATCATCTGATATTGGCATGCTATACCTTTTTTGAAAGCTCTGTGTCTAGCCTACAACATATTACAATACCAGCTTTCTGAGTTTATTTCAATGAGTAATAATGCAAAAAATAATCAACCGAAGCTAAATTCAAATAATAAAAGTTACTGGTTTGTGGTTATCTTTGTTACCGCTGAATTTTTTGCAAGTTTATCAATTTAACCTTTTTAAAAGCTGTGCCCAACACTATTTTTGGGCATTTTGCTTCCTTCAAGGCCATGAAAAAATTTATATGAACATGGCTTAGAAGCTTACCTTCCCATGGCAGCTGCCTTATTCATTAGGCTATGGAGACCAACTAGTTACAGTAATTCAAATCAAGCCATATAGCCTTATTTTATTCCACCAGATCAATTCAAATAGATATGATCATCGCTGATTAGCTACTGTGATCAATATGCCGTTTACTTGGATCAAGCAGCAGTGTCACTGTTTTATCATTTTTTCAAATAAAATCTGAAAGAATTATTAAAAATATATTTTCCAGTTCTCATAACAGCTATCTTTCAAATATTTTTAGCTTCCAACATAAATTTTCAAATGAAAGAGAATGTAGAAAAGAGAGGAAGGACTTGAGTTGTTGTGGTTTTCACGCAAGTTGTTCCCCTTGAATTGAGAAAAAAAAACACTGGTGTTTTGTGTGATAAAAAAAATGTTTGGTTAATTGGACCAGCCAATTTAATTTAAATTTAAGTTAAATGGTCCAAGATCGTTGGTCTCTATCCAATCCTATCAACTGGAATCCACTTACCTACAATTGTATTAGAAACCATCAACCAAAACTGTCAACATAGGTTTCTTCAGTTTTTAAGTTGGTCTGGCTGGTTATGTATGTATCACATGCACCATTGGAACTTGAGGGCTGAAAATTTAAACATTTACTCCTTATTGGTCGATGTGCTTCTTGGTACCTTGCACTTCCTGACATGTTTATGGCTCTGTCTCTTTAAACCCTGTCATTCTTCATCAATGGTCTCATCCTCTTGCAAATCTTGATAGACAAGGATTTTATTGGAGTGCATGATCTTGAATTCTTCCTGCTGAGTTGTTTCAGTCAGGAGAGTGGTGTTACACCTCTGCATTAGCTGGTCTCCAAATTCGAACATCTTCTCAGGCGCCAAGGAGGTGATGGTTTGAAACAACATCGGCTCCTTGACTGACGTGTACATCTCGAAGATATCTTCTAAATCTCTTCCAGATACGTATATGGTCGATCTGGTTCTCCGTCAACAGGTCTGATGATACCCAAGCAGCCTTGTGTATCTTTCTAAGATGAAAGATACTCCGGCAGATGTCTAGGTTGCTTGTGAAATCGCCCATGATGATGATGTTTTGTTTTGGACAGGTTTGAATAATGGTCATCAGCTGGTTTGAAAATTCTTCTTTTTCATCCTTGCCCCCCCTCGCTTGATCGTCGGGGCTTAAGACTGGATGATGCCCATATTAATTTTCCTATTTCTAGTTTAGAAGTAGGCAGTGATGATCAGTGGACCATATGCTTCCCTCTTGATAAGATGTCATCCTGGTCTGGATGAGGGCCACTCCCTGATGGTGGGATGTGTTGTCTTCCTTATGGTCCAAGAACAGCAGTAACTCTCCTGTGGCTAGTCTCTTGTGTCCAGAGCCAGTCCACCTTGACTTACTGATTCCCAGTGTGTCAAATTGGTAGCGTCCCATGTCAGTTGTGACTTCTTGTCAGTTTCAAACATGGTTCTGACAATCCGTGTTTTGGTGATAGTGGTGGCCCTGATAGAAATGATGGCTGCTTCCCAGTAACTTATAAATATATTTGGGTTTTTTTTCCTGTATTTTTTTCACTCCTTAGTGTGTCTAGAAAAAAAAATTATCTGTTTTTTTTTTCAAGATCTCCACCCCCTATACACCTTTTTTTTTTTAAATGTAAGTTTATGCTGAATTGATCCCTCAATTTGAGTCCACTTGTTTTTTTAAAAAATCAAGGCTTTTTCTTAATAATCACTGCCTGAGTAAAGGCGAGGAAAGTAACTTATTCATTGATTACCTTCTTTTCCAATATTCATAATGGTTACCCCCAACATGGCATGCTGCAAAAAGATATTGGTTAGGTTACGATTTCTCTTGAGTGAGTGACCAGGTCTGTTTGGAATAAATTTCAAAACACAGTTTGTTGGGAGAAAAAGACAGTGTTGATGTAAAAATCTGTTCTTGTGATATATACTTGATATGATACGGTGCTGCCATAAGACTGCTTGTAAATGGTCCCATTACAAAATATCAAATTCGCTCATCCATCATGAATTTGGTGTATGTATGCCGAATGGAAAAGAAATCAAACTCTTTCAACTATCATGTGAAGCAATGGTATTCAAACTGTATTCTGCTGAAACCTAGGGTTCTGCACAACTTTCCCAGGTCTTCCACAAAATAATGATATTTTCACAATATACTCAATAATTCTTCATTGTATAAATGATTCCTTCATAGGTTTTGAAAATCTTTATTTAAAATCTTCTAACATGAACAGTACTTTTTATATAAGAAAAAAATTAGCAACATTTTGCCTTTTTACTTGAAAATTTCTTGGTTATTTACCTGACTTCGACACTGCAGTAGTCATTTATACATCTATTTTTTTTCCTTACTTTTTCATTCAAATATTTCTTTTTGGATTTTATAAACATTCAGATAATTCCATAAATGAGGCCCAAATCAAATAGCTACATACATATGTAAATATATATATATATATATATATATATATATATATATATATATATGGAGGTGGCATATGGGACCCTAAGACCCTGTGACTAGTGGGGGCTGAGTTCTAGGAGCATAATTTATTAGACGAACCCTGAAAAATACTTTTTTTAAACCTAGAATAATTTTAGAAGTAATGTAAATAAATTTAAAAAACAATCTTTAAAAAATTTGCAGCGGAATGCAGTTGAACCAAGCACCAACACTGATATGTAAAAAGGAGAATTGTTTCTCAAAGGGGATACATAGAGAATTTAATTATTGAAAAGCATTTTCAAGTAGTTAAAGTTTGAAGATCATTGGTCTAGAAGAGTGGTTCTCAACCTTTTCTAAGTTATTTCCTACTTTTATCTATCCTACCATTTAAGCAAGTTGAATCAAAGAATGATGTCCAATGATTATTTTATTTTCCGTATAATTAGACAGCTTTATGATAAGAATTAGTTTAATTTCATAATTGCACAGCTGCGTATTTGTTAAGAAAGCAAGTGAAAATAATCAGGATCACATTGTTTGAAATTCTAGTTTATTACAAAAAAAAATGAGAATTCTGATATCATAACTGATATACACATTATTGTGATCTCTGTTCTTGTTTTTTTGCTATTAGTTTTTTGGTTTGTAGGTTTATTAGTGAGAGAATACATCATAAATCATTCTCAACTTGAAGACTATTTCGAGCCTTCAACTTTATGGATAGAAGTGCTAAAACATTCACCATGACTTATAATTTTATCTAACAGCCATATTCTCCCACTTGGAATCCCTAAATTTCCTGCTGGGGGGATGTTGAGATCCACTGGTCTAGAGCAACTTTTATTCCTGCCCCGCAAAGCACATGGTTGAGAAATTGAAATAGGGCTCAACATGGTTAGAAAATTATTTATAAAAGGAAAGATGTGCGTTAAAAATCAAGAACTGCCATCTGGAATTTTTCTATTTCTCTTTTTCTGTGTAATTAATATTCCTAAAGATGATATCATAAGTTGGTTCACATGCAGTCTGAGATTAAAACTAACACAATGGATTTAATATTCACATGGGTGAACATTCAATAAAAATGACACAAACAGTGAGTCACGTCTGTTGTTATACTTACTGATCCCTCATCGTTAAATATGTTTTTTGGGTAACCTTTGTAAGTAAGTTCCGTTTGAATAAATAAATGATATATAGTATAAAATAATATCAATATACAATACACATAATACCTTACATAAAATGACAAACCTTATGTATGACATAAGTTATACAGTAGAACATAGCTGAAAGGGAGGTGGTTTTTGATCAACTGCTGGGGTACCTTGTTGATATAACTGTTTTGTTTTTAAAATCCCCAAAACGGTTACATAGTAAACAACTGATGATCCCAAGAAGAAAAAATTTACTCATAGTACCATAATAACAAAGAATATGTAAAACAGGGAAAAAAAACACTGAAGAAAATTATATAAATTGCATTGACAGATAAAGGGAAATAAGTGACTGAAGTGAAAGGAAAAATTTTTACAAAAGTTTGTTTTTTGGTGTTCAGTCTTTAAAGCTGTGAAGCTTTCTCAACAATATATATATATATATATATATATATATATATATATATATATATATATATATATATATTTATCTTTCAATCCCCATATATCTTTGAAAATCTTCTGATGGGTAGTTTTTTGTTGTTTTGCAGATTCAAACAATATAATATCTCTTTTGATTTCATCTGATTTCTTAAAGATGGATTCCCTGGTAAGTGTCTTATTTTAGTCTGTCTATCTATCCATATAAAAGCTGTATATGCAAATTCATATGTATAATTGTCTGTAGTACCTGTCCTGTTATTACCTAAAACTTATAATGGATTGGTCTATGTAAAATAGATTAACAGAGCTATGAATGAATAAAAGGATTGCTATAGAATGAATTAAGCTATTAACAATGAACAATACATCACAGAAACGCTGACCATTTGAAACTTAGAAGAAAATAAAAAAGAGTGTACAGGTTGATTTTGTTATGAAACATTACATTTTTAATGAAATAAGTCTATACTACATTATATCAGTTGTGATTTTTCTAACATAGCATTTTGTCTTGAGACTTTTTGTCCGATCACTTATTAAAACAGCTTGAGTTGAGTTGAGACTTTAAAATAATCTTAAAGTTAGAATACTTGAATTATTTAAAATAAATTACCTGACAAATAAGCTTCAGGCTTCTTAGTGTCGATCCATACATAAATAATCCCATCATTTTTGACTGGTATATGATTATCTATGCAATGCTCTTCCAACATGGAATGGAGCATTCTGGTGGATGGGGAATATATACGCGTAAATAAATATATCACTTGAATTCAACCTTACTGACTGTCCAGTTCCATGGAGTAGAGAGAGGATACCAGCCTCAGGATCTGAAGCTAAGGTTTCGATCCTACCTCCTGCTACTGGATGGGATAATGGGATGATATAGCCATACTGAAGAGTTGTAGTACAACGAAACAGCTGTCTGTGGATGATACAATAAAATATAAATATAAATATGAATATATATATATATATATATATATATATATATATAAATAAAATAAAGTGACTTTTTCTATTTCTGTGTCTGTAACTATAGATTCACCTATGTACTAGTAATATATATTCTAGGTAATAGTAATTGCGGCTAACATTATTCTTTTAAATAACTTGTGAAACTCATTCCATCATTATTTCTATTATTATTCAGACTATCCTCATCTTGGTTGTTTTTCATATAATGCTTCGGCTGTTGTACTCTACGGCCTTCATCAGGTATCATCTGGTAGGTGTGGGGGGGAAGTAACAAACCGAACCCTTTATTTAACAGACGGGGGTATATTGACTGTACTCCCCTCTTAGCATTAGTAGTATTATTATTGTCTCACACTGGGATTGAACCTAGAACCATCAGATTACTTGCAGTAATTTTGTCTGATTCTGTAACCACTACGCTATATGTCCATGTGGATGATACCTGATGAAGGCAGTAGAGTACAATGGCCGAAACGTTGTATGAAAAACAACCAAGATGAGGATAGTCCGAATAATAATAGAAATAATAATAATACCTCACCTCGAAAATTCAGAGATACATCATGCTGGGTAAGGATTCTTATTAGAAACCATTAAACAAAATTGTCACCAAAACTGTCAAATTAGGTTTCTTCAGTTTTGTTGTTGGTCTGGCTAGCTGGCTATTTATGTATATGCATACATTTAGTGGGATGTAATTTTCTGCATGTACTCTTTATTATGTCACCAAAAAACGATTTTTCTGAAAATCCATCCTCTTAATTGTGTTTTAGTGGGTGGTTCGATTTGCAGTGTAAATTAATGCTACTTTGATGCCCTGTTTGTGTCCAGCAGCATTCCTGTTAGGGTTTCTTTTTTTTGAAAATTCAGACTTTTTTAGTGATCACTGTCCAACATAAGGTGGGAGAAGTAACTTATCCATTCATCATGTCTTTTTCAAATTTTTTGATTCATCATCCCCAACCCAGCATGCTGCTTAAAGACATTGGTCATCTGACAGTTTTTATTGAGTGACTAACCAGACCACTTTTGGGTTTTTTTTTTAATCATGAATTCATTGTGCTAACCATACTGGTAGTAAAGTGGTCATTGATAATTTTTCAGAAACTGTAAACATAGGTTTCTTCAGTTTTTAAGTTAGTCAGGCTGGCTATGTATGTTTGTTTAATGCATACAGGCCACTTTGATGGTACTAGAGGGCTAAAAATTTGAACATTTACTCCTCATTATGTCTTTATGAACATTTATTTGTTTTTTGAAAATCTTTTCCTCAAGTTTTTAGGGGTTCAATTTACAATGTAAATTCATACAAAATTGATCACTGTTTTGTGCCTGCCTTTTTTTTAAAAAAAATTCTGTCTTTTTAGTGATCACTGCCCGAACAAAAAGCCAGAGAAGTAACTTATTCATTGATCCCCCCTTCTCAAATTTTTTTGAATTCATCACACCTAACACGGCATGCTGCTAAAAGATATTGGTCACGTGACGGTTTCTATTGAGTGACTCACCAAACTTGTATTTTTTATGTCTGTATTGATTTTCTTATCCTCTGTCCCGGAAATTATAAAAACAAAAGTAATTAATATTCCTTGCATGAATTCTCTTCATTTATAATTTTTCATGATTCCCTTTTTTACAGGTACAGAAATGTATTGTTTACTGCCATGACCATATGTCGGAGATCTTGAGAGCCCCAAGCAATATGAATTGTATCAATGACAAACTAGTCAGCCGGTAAGCTTGTAATTACTATCAAAAGAAAAATTAGGCCAATATTTATCTACAGCCGTGGTTTGAAACTATGAAAACTCAAGGACCCCTTATATAAAGGAAATACTCTGATGGACCTTTATTTTTAGCATTTTGACTGTTATCAGTCAACTGTGATTATAAACAATTTTTGACCTTTGATAATCATATTTATTCTATATGGATTACATTTGTTTGCTTTCTAAGATATAAAACAGGTCTGAGTACAATCATCACGTTTTTCAATAGCTGTGCAATGAATGAGGTTGTTTCACCACCAAAAGATTCACAATGTCAGGTTCAGGGGGAACGCTGCTGTGGACCATGGGAATTATTTGTTGGAACCCCAAGGTTCCACAGACCCCAGTTTGAAATCACTGACCAAAAGGAGTCAATAATTTTCTCATCTGTCCATCTGTGTTTGTTGATAAGGATTTATCTCAATCCATTTTCTATTGTTTATCTTGGCCTTTATATAATTCTTATGGCATTTTTCTGAGTTACTATCTGGCAAATGATTAATTGTTCTACATGTGCTAAAATTAGTTCATGTAATGCTGGTAAAAAGTCCAGTCATAGAATAGCTCATTAAATTAATAATCAAGTCAAGTATAGATAGAAGTTACTAATTTTAAAGACGCAAGGGATTGAATCGAGTCCGCATGGCAAAATGGACGCCTATGTCTCTGAAATCATGAAGAGAGTTGAACAAGAACGGTCATTACCATTTTGATTTTTGTGACTAACATGAGTATTTTAATCACACAAGTGACCATTTTGGAAAGTGACGAGACACATGTAGTAAAAATAATCAAAACAAAGAAAGTTCTATAAAATGCAAATAATAAAGAAGGTAGGAAGTTCATGTTACAAGAAATGAAAACGAATGCAGATATTTGCAGACAAACATCAAAAGCATACATTTAATAAAGAATAAAAATGATAATTAGGTACATCCATTTTTTTATGCTGAAAGAAAACATGAAACATTTAGAACAACCATTATTGAGTTAAGCAAATTAGATTTCAGGAAGGATAGCCATGAATGATAATTAATTGCAAGCTCTAATTAGAGGGAATAGAATAAGAAAAAGAATGAGACATAGCTGGTCATTGTTATGTATCTACTTTGCGATAGAGAATTGAAATGCTTTATTTCCATATTGTCTGATTATCCAATGATCAAAGCAAAAATTATTGGAAATGGAGGATTCAAGATAATATGCTGGTTCTTTTAGACAAGACACAATTTCGATCATCAAGAACAAATCTCTGAGATTTTGATACTGATAAATGCAAATGGCTGAAGGACATGATGTATATCACAAGGTCTAATCCCATGGCAAAGCTAAAAGAAAATATACTGGTCAAAATCTGGGTGTCTACCAATGGTAAGGCTAAGGTAAGCTATGAAGAAAGCTAATAGCAATTACTGGTCATGTGACCAGGGCTTTACCCAGAAATGGTAAAGATGGAGTGAGCACTGGTCGTCGTCGTCGTCGTCGTCACTGATGACAGAATGACAGCATATCTCCTCTAGTCTCAACACTTTCTCTTTTCTCCTACTCCTCCAATCTTGATTTCAGTGTTTTCGGCACAGTTCCCAGTTGTCTATCTCTTATCGGCACCACTCTTACCTTCATGTCCTGAACCTTTCTTAGCTCCTGGGCCAAGTCCTGGTACTTTTCTAGTTTTTCTCTTTCTTTTGCACTTTTCATTATCCACTATTATCAGATCCTGTCTTCTTGCTTAGATGGGGTGGTCGATTATTATTCACAATCACTTTCTGTTCCGTCTTCTTCTTCTAATTATTTTTCTAATTATTATTCGGCAGAATATCTGACTTATTCACCCACACAGAGGCAGATGAAATCAAGGATAAGAAGGATAAATTCAAAAGGTATGAACAACCATAGCCATCAAAGATGGCAAAGTTTTATCCTCTTATATATGTAAGTGTGTTCTTGTGTATGTTTATGTGTCTCTATTATTGTTAGGACTATCCTCATCTTGGTTGTTTTCCATACAACGTTTCAGCCGTTGTACTCTACGACCTTCATTAGGTATCATCTGGCAGGTGTGGGGGAAGTAACGAACTGAACCCTTTATTTAACCGACGGGGGGGGGGGGGGGTATATAGACTGCACTCCCCTCTTAGCAGTAGTAGTGTTTTCGAATTAATATTGTCTCACACTTGGATTGAACCTAAAACCATTAGATTACTTGCAGTAATTCCGTCCGATTCTCTAACCACTACGCCATGTGTCCATGGGGGTTACGGTTAGTGGACAACCTGTCTTAATTTTTAAGAGCCTTAAACCTCAGGTGGCAGTTTTTGGTATTTGATGTTACTATTTTCTGTCTTTCATTATTAGAGGTTCCCATATGGTATCTATTTCAATGCTAGGATTACTGAGGCAGTTTTTCTTGCCTAGCATATGGGCCAACTCTTTCAATTTTTGAATCTTCCACTGTTCTTCCGGATCAATTATTTCAACCTTGTTTCACAGGGGTAGGTGGTCTCCCTTTTTTCCTCCATACGTGATCAGCTTTACCCGAACACTAACTAATCGGTATGTTTATATGTTCGTATGTTTACTTGTTTGTGTGCTCCAATACTCCTGGCCATACTGTTCTATCTACAGACTTGAAAATTGGCATCAGCATTCCTCTAGACACCTTCTAAAAACGTTTTTTTTTTTTTTTCGGAAAAAAGATTTTTTGACATTTTTTTGATTTTATTTCAATAGGTTTATTGATATCATCTAGATTCTTGAGAATCTAAATGTTTCTAGTTGTTTTTTATTCTTTTCTAAATGTTTTACTGGTGGAAAATGCTAGTGATGACATAAATAGAATTTATTCTAACCATATTTATTCTTCAATGGAATTTTTATGCTACAGTTGTTCAATTATTGACTGTGATGGCGAGTCTTCAGTATTTTTATTTCATTATCTTATTTGATGAAGTATTATAACACCTTAATTTTTTTTTCTATTAAATTTGAATAGTTTTACCCTTCATCTTAATTTTTAGGGATTTTTTTTTCAAGTTTTAATTTTGGGCCATTGTTTCTATGACAACAAATAATAGCACCATCTGAAATGAAGAGTAAGTCTTCAGGGAGGTTTGTATTTTATACAATTTGCTTTGCTTTGGAAGCAAAAATTGGAATCTTTTAGGGTCATCCTGGTGTGTGGAACTTAGTTCAGTCTGTTATGAAGTTCATTCTTGTCTGTGGCAAGATGTGGTGGAAGCAGCAGTAATGGTGGATCTTGGAGAGGCCATAGGGTGTTAGGGTTAAAGGGCAGTTGCCCAGCATTGGATTATGTAGGTAGGTTGGGGATAGTATAGATGGTGGGATGATGAGGTCAAGGAACTTGATGTGTATTTTCCTTACGGGTCATTGAAAGTTCATTGGCTCTGATTTGTACAAATGATATACCATACAAAGGAATCAGTAGGTAGAGGTCTGTGTGACTATGAAGTTCCCAATATCAGATATACATGAAGGAGGGGTAGAGTGTATTGTTATTAGTAGAAGGATTAAATGTTAGAGATCTCTGTGTGTGTGTGTGTGTGTGTGTGTGTGTGTGTGTGTGTGTGTGTGTGTGTGTGTGTGTGTGTGTGTGTGTGTATATATATGTATATATATATATATCTGAGGAGGACTAAATTATATATTGGCTTAAATATCTGATACTAAAAAAATAATTCAAGAAGCTACTAGTTTTCAAAAATGTGTGGAATCATGAAATACAAAATAAAACATTATTTACTTTGTATCACATTGTCAAACAAATTACAGAAAGTTCATTTCATTTTTGTGTTTTAGAAAAATTGTGATCGATTTTTCTGTTTTGTGTTTATTTCTTCTTTGTTTTTTTATAGTAAAATATTTTCCAAGAAAATAGAGAGACTTTTTGATGCAAGTCAAAATTCAGACTCATTAGAAAATGCATCCCAACTTTTCAGGTAAGCCTGATTTTTAATGAACACACATATACATATATAGTTGTATATATATATATATATATATATATATATATATATATATATATATATATATAATGGAATGAGGATTCACCTTGAAATATAATGGAATGACTTTAAACCAACTTATTGTTTAAAGGTGAATGCATCTAGCACTGTGTGTGTGTGTGTATATATATATGTGTGTGTGTGTGTGTGTGTATGAATATATATGAGTGTGTGTGTGTATAAAATAAACCCATCATATATCAGGTATTGTATTATATTATATTACATCGCATATATATATATATATATATATATATATATATATATTATTAAGAAATGAATGTATAATCTGACAGAATATTCATGAATGCATTATTGGAAATGACCTCCCATTATTGCACAAAGAATGAGACACTTGGCCTAGACAGTGTAGATAGAATAAACAATTAAAGAAAAATGAGGCTGCTGAGAGAATCAAACCTATGACTGATAAAGAAGCTACTTTCATGTTGTATCCCTCTAATCATTGAGATAAACAGCCAAACAGAAAGGTAAAGGCTCAAATAACCACTTCCTTTAGTTATTTATGCTGTTGATAGTTTTGGCTGAAGTCTCTGATTGAAGAAGCAATTACCTTTTTGCAAAAATCTTCTAATAATGATACGTCATCTGTACAAAATTTTTTAGGTTTGATGATCAAAAATTAAATAAAAGCACATATCATAACTTCCTTATTATTGAACCTCCTAGTAAGGATATCAAGTTCAAAATGCTTACATTATATACTATGCATAGTATTTGTAAAGTTCTATTTATGATAAAAATTTGTTCAACCTTTTCCCTGATAATTGAGTTTTGCTCAAAAACAACAATTGTAGGTTTTAGACGTTTCACTCTAGATGGTTATAGGCTATAATTGAAAAAAAAATCCATGATTTTATAAGCACTAAAAAGCATTTTAAGAGCTTATAAAAAAGTGACATTTTGAAATGGGAAAACCTCGAAAATTAAAGAAGCTAAAAATGGCTACCATTATCATAAGTTTCGTGTTCACATATCCCAAACTAATCAAGCCGGAATTATCATTCATTTTTTCTCAGATTCCCTGTACTTCTTTTATGTTCTCAGTGTCAGATAATATAACATACATGGTGAATGAAAAGGGTTTTTAACAAAACAATTCTTGACCAAAAGCCAATGTAATTTAAACTATTATTTCCCTTCTTGAAGCGAATAAAATTACTTATTTGTTATTCGAATATTAGGATGCCCGTCTTAGAAGAATCAGCAGACATAAAATTAGTTAAACCGAATCTCAATTGATACTTTTTCTAAAAAAAAATGCTACATTTAATTTGCCTGCTCTCTAGAGCCTAATGTAGTAAAACATACAGCCTTTTCTTAATTTGAGGTCTCATAACCATGAGTCCTATATTTTACAAAGGTAGGCCCCATATATCTAAGGATTAGTGCCTGGGGGGGGGGTCAGCTAGAGTTCTAAATGCTTACACTGGCGTTCTTCTGCACACGATTTTCCAATTACTATTTTTAGGTGTTCGCACTGCAGTAAGTTGCTCATACCTAAGTATGCCAAGAGAATGGAATGTTTACCAAGCAGGTAAGTAAGTTTTTTTTGTTCATTTTTTAACTCTATATTGAAATGTAATAATAACATAACTCATTACTTATGTCACCTATGATAGTAGAAATTAATTACATCATGTTTAATTTGGATGGTAGCATTTTTACTCTGGCTGTTGGACGTAGAATGTTGAGAGAAAGAGAGATTGAGCAAAGAAGACGGTTTCTTTATTTCAGATCATCTGGGTTGAAGAAGGGACAAGGTTACCTCATTTGAAATTGCTTGACCTCTTCCAGCAGGGCGGGATCTTTTTCTCTTTGAATGACAAAAAAATCCCTAAAGATTTGCTCATGAAACTTTAATCTTAGTTTCCAAAACCCAAAATCGAACGTGGAATCTCTAATAACATTTCCCCTTTTTTAGGGCTGGCCGTAGGGTTCTTGGTACACTGGGTTAGCTGAACTTCAGGCCCTTCAAAATATAGTATTATGCTAATCATTTTTGTTTTACTGTGAGAAGAATAAACATCCACACATATAATAATTAGCAATGTGCAAATGTCTTCTGTCATGCTAAGGGAAGCCAATAACATAAGATAGAATTACATTCATGTGATGATGATCTAATAAAATGATGAATTAAAAGAATAATGAAAAACTTGGAAAGCTAATAAAGACACAAACAAAAAATAATGAAGATGCATTTGTTGTCATTAGAATGCTATTCTAAGCTGACTGCAATGCAAATCTCTATCATCCATGTATATAAAATGCAATGTGTATAGGAGGCTATTCTCAAAGCTTGTTGCAATGCAAACCTTTATTATCCACGTCTATAAAATGCAATGTGTATAAAAGGCTATTCTCCAATCTCACTGCGATACAAATCTCAATTACCCATGTATATAAAATGCAGTGTGTATGGAAGGCTATTCTTGAAGCTCATTGCGATGCAAATCTCTATTATCCACGTATATAAAATGCAACATACATCCTTATATCTTATATATGCTGTCATTTCTGACTGGATAGAACTAGAATTGGCATAAAAGGCTTATTACAATAATCAGGTTCCAACAACCTAGATTATTTAACTGTCAGATATTCCTGAAGAATCTGACTTCACATTAGGGAATATCTTTTTTCATTTCGATCTGTTGAATTATCATAGCTCCACAAATGGCCTGCTCAAGCAACCAGCCAAGTAGGCTACTGATTCTTCTCTCTTTTCTTGTCATTGTGTCTCTGGGTGGGTGAGTGTCTCCAGGGGGTATAACCTTGAGTATTTTCATGATTACACCACTAAACACCTTCTAAAAACATTTTTTTAGGTATTTTTTAGGTGTTTATTTATCTAAAGTTTTTTTTTTAGATCTCTATGGTCATTTTGGACCAACAATGCCCAAAACTTGTGCTGGTATATTTTAGATAATTTTAGATAGAAAATCTATTTTTAAAAAATAATTTTAGGTGTAAAGACCAATTTTATTTAGATAATTTTAGATAATTTTCAAAATAATCAGTCCTGGTACAGTGATTTATTTATGTGAAGTACAGATATTTTTATTCTGTTAATTCATTCAGTTTCCAATTTTTCTATTTGTGTATGGAAAGTCCTACTGTCTCAGACTCATGACACCCCATCTTGCACTTGGAACCCATGTTGGTGGTACCTTAGGCCAACCCTACCCTCACTGAATTATTAATTCTGGATTTCTTTTTTACTTCTAGGTTATCTGTTAACAAATATGGTCACATTATCTTTTATCATGTTCCTGATGTGACGTTCGATATAAATGACTACATACTCCAGCTGAAGTCACAGCTTCACTCGTGGCGTAATGTTTATTGGAGATTATGGAGCACTGTCAATTATTTGACGTGTATGAGATGTGAAAAAAAATTTCCTTGTTATCAACTCGGCCACTGTGACTACCATCCTGAGCAGCTACGCTTCAATGATTCCACCAAGGATGCCCAAATGACGCCTATGGGGATCTACCCTTGCTGTCATCAGAAAGTGCCAAGGTTCAATTCAACAAACTTGGACAAGGTTATTGAATTATTGATCATCTCTTAGTATCTATTTTCATTATTTATTTATTTTTATTATTTATTTATTTTTATCATTTATTTTGATTGTTTATTTTCATTATTTATTTTCATTATTCATTTATTTTCATTATTTATTTATTTTCGTTATTCATTTATTTTTATTATTCATTTAAATTATTTGTTTATTTTCATTAATTATTTTAATTACCTATTTTCATTACCTATTTATTTTCATTTATTTTTATTGTTTATTTATTTTGAAGATTTATTTTCATCATTTATTTATTTTCATTATTTATTTATTTTCATTATTTATTTATTTTCATTATTTATTTATTTTCATTATTTATTTATTTTCATTATTCATTTATTTTCATTATTTATTTATTTTCATTATTTATTTATTTTCATTATTTATTTATTTTCATTATTTATTTATTTTCATTATTTATTTATTTTCATTATTTATTTATTTTCATTATTTATTTATTTTCATTATTTATTTATTTTCATTATTTATTTATTTTCATTATTTATTTATTTTCATTATTCATTTATTTTCATTATTTATTTATTTTCATTATTTATTTATTTTCATTATTTATTTATTTTCATTATTTATTTATTTTCATTATTCATTTATTTTCATTATTTATTTATTTTCATTATTTATTTTCATTATTTATTCCATTATTTATCTATTCATTTTCATTAATTATTTTCATTACTTTTTTCATTATTTATTAATTTATTTTCATTATTCATTTTCTTTATTTATTTATTCTCATCATTTATTTTCATTATTTATTTTCATTATTTTTATTTTCATTATTTATCTACTTTCATTAGTGGCTATATATGTATGTATCATGATTATAGGCTGCAACCGATTGAATCAGAGGGCTGAAAATTCAAGTGTTTACCTCTTATTATGTCTATTAAAACCTTTTTTCTTTAATCTCTGTCTACTAAAGTAGGTTTTTAGTGGGGGTTTCAATTTGCAATCTACGTTTATACTAAATTCATCCCTTACTTCGTGCCTGCTTGTTTTTTTTTAAATTAAGACCTCTTTAGTGATCACCGCCCCTAAAAATGGGAGAACTATCTGATTCATTGATCACCCCCTTTTCAAATTTTTTAATTGATCACCTCCTGATAGCATGCTACCAAAAGACAGTTTCTTTTGAGTGACTAACCAGACCTGTTTATTTCACAATCAAGTGTAGTCAGTAGCTTAATTTTATTATAATTTTATTTTTGAAAGAAAAAGATTGTTGCTAATTAACCTTTTCCTTTTTTTTTGTTTGCTTTAGCATGACAAACAAACCAACATTCAAAAAAAGTGACACAGGCTCTTATGTAATATGATAATACAATCTTATTTATCAGGGTTGCAGAGTTCGGGATCATATTGTTAATCTTTCAACTGGACTAGAAAACATGACAAGTTCATCTATTGCGTCTCTGAATCAAACATACAATGACTTGTTGTTTCATCGAGATACTGTGTGTGTGTCTTATGAAAGGGAAGAAATTCCAGAAGAGTAAGTAAAACTTGCTTATGTTCCTCCAGGAACTTATATTTATGCACATATTGTTATATATTTCATAGAACCAAATCTATTATTGATTTGTCTTGATAAAGTTAAATCTGTTGCCCTTTCCTCCCATGACTCTTAAGAGGCTATCTGCTACTGCTCGTATCCATATGTGCCCAGTCTGCAAATCTGATCCCTTCTATTCCTACCTAGTGTTTCTATCTCTGATATGGTTGTTGCACATGATCTTTGTCTTGCTGAAGTTCATGTGTAGGGCGACTTTCTTGCTCTCTTCATTTAGTTCATCTATCATTAGTTGGAGGTCGTGTAGGTTCTCTGCGAAAAGGGCAATGTCGTCTGCAAATCTGAGGTTGCTCAGATACTCGCCGTCTATTTTAATTCCTTTACTCTCCCAGTCTAAGATCAAAATCGAGAACACAGAACTGGAGGAAGTAGATCACTACATCTACCTAGGACAATGAATCTCCATGAGACCCTCAAAAGAAGAAGAAATCAAGCGAAGAATCACTCTAGCATGGCAAGCCTTTGGCAGAGCAAAAACAACCTTCAAAAACAAGATCCCATTAATCCTGAAAAGAAGGGTGTATAACCAATGCATCCTCCCAATAGTCACTTATGGAGCTGAAACATGGAACCTAACCAAGAGACAGATCCGCAAATTGAGAACTATGTAACGTGCACATGAAAGAATTATGCTGGGCCTCACATGGAGAGACTGCAAGACAGCACAGTACATCCGAGAAAAGACAAGAGTCAGGTATATCATAGAATCCATTAAAAATCTCAAATGGCGGTGGGCTGGCCATGTTGCAAGAATGGTGGACAACTGATGGACATCACGACTCACGACATGGATTCCCCGAGATCACGTGCTGAGGCCGGCAGAATATTAGACGGAGAGATGAGCTAGACAAGTTCAGAATGTACTGGTTCCGCGATACCCATGATAGAGAAGTGTGGCAAATCCTGGGGAAGGTCTATGTCTAACGACGGACGTTAAAAGACTAATGATGATGATTCCTATCTATAGGATGGTTGAAGATGTTCTGTCTTGACAACGAATCTCCATGACACCCTCAAAAGAGGAGGAAATCAAGCGAAGAATCACTTTGGGATGGCAAGCCTTTGGCAGAGCAAGCTCAACTTTCAAGAACCTGATGATCCCAATAATCCTAAAAAGAAGAGTATACAACCAATGCATCCTCCCGATAGTCACTTATGGAGCTGAAACATGGAACCTAACCAAGAGACAGACCTACAAACTGAGAAGTATGCAACGTGTGCATGAGAGAATCATGCTCAACCTTACATGGAGAGACCACAAGACAGCACAGTATATAAGGAAGAAAACAGGTGTCCGTGACACCATAGAAACTATTAAAAAACTCAAATGGCAATGGGCAGGCCATGTTGCAAGAATGAAAGACAACCGATAGACATCACGTCACACAACATGCATCCCCAGAGATCACATGTCAAACCGAGGCCAACAGAACACAAGATCGAGAGACGAATTAGACAAATTAAGGAAATACTGGCTCCACGATGCCCATGATAGAGAATTGTGGCAAATCCTGGGGAAGGTCTATGTCCAACAATAGACGTTAAAAGAATGATGATGATGATGATGATTTTTATTGCCACTGCTGGTAATGACCCTTTTGACTCCTCCACCATCTTCATGTTCAAGTTTTTAGTGCCTGCTAATTTCTTATAGATGATCTAAACTCTAGAAGCGGCCATATTGATTCAGTCAGTTGAAAAATAAATATGCCTGTGTGGACAGGTTGTACCAACTTCATACTGTGTTCTTTTTCATTGCATACATCTTCCTTTCAGCCACACACAGTTGTAGCACATATGTGGCAAAGTTTGTAATAAACTGTTCTGGGGATGGATTGGACACCACTTATTTCCTGTGAACATATTTGTATCTAATTGATGCTGTAAGAAAACAACTTCTGGCCACTTGAATCAAGTTACCTGTCTTCCAATGTGTGTTACAATGATTTCGATTTGACTCACCAACCTATGTCACTCAACTGCCAACAATATATACACCTTGACCTTCAGGCAAACAAAAGTGAGAAGAGGTTGACAGCTCAGTTGTAGTGAGAGTAGACTTCATTTGACTATCCCACATCCAAGTGTTTATATGAATCTATATATCTATGTATTTCAATGTATGTATTCATATCTATCTAAGTATGTATGGAACTACAAGTGTTCTCCATGATATTGGATTCGGATTAAAATAGGCCTCTGGTGAAAAAGAAAAAAGACGATCATATATTTTGATATAACAAGGTGATTTTGAAATCGTGGTTCCTGCAAGGAATCACAACAGAATCTGGTTTTGAAAGAAAACAAAATAATTCATTTAATATATAATGGAATTGTATTGTTGAGGTGAAAAAGTGATTCAGTAATTTGGTAATATGGAGGTATCTTCAAGAGAAGAATTTATTCCACAAAACATCTCATTGTATGAAAATTAGTCAAGTGAATAATTAAACCAAAGAAATTTAACTAATTTGTTCCTAATAAAGATATCAAACTCCTGAAATCTTGATAACAACCTTGTTAATAATGAAAAATGTATTAATTACTTTCTAAATAATGTATAAACACAAATGAACTTGTAAATAATGTAATAAATAACAAAAAATCTTATTAAAATCCAACAAATGTCTCTTTGTATAAAGGTAAGTGCCTAGATACTAGTTATGAATTTTGATAATTATAAATGAAATCTAGATGATTCTTGATAATTTTATGAAATTTTGTGGTTTTTATTTATCGCAAATTGAAAATATTTTGCTAAATAAATCTTTAATTTGACATTTTTTAACTAAGTGAAATTTTGTTGTTAGAGTCTTTTGCTATGAAAGGTACCACTGCACTTATGATCACTTTGTTTTATATTGCAGAGAGGAAAAAGTGAATGTTTTTGCTAATGAAGACTTCTTAAAGCAATCATCTTCAACACTGAACTCTGCCTTATTAAATCTCAATGCTGGAGATGATGACTACAGATTGGATGTGAGTAAACTCATTTTTTCTTTAATCAAATAATAAATGATAAATATCACTAGTATTACTATAATTCCTTACCACTTACAATCCCTTCTCTCCTGATTTTCAATACATTTCTACCATAAAATCATTAGCTATGCATTTTCATTATCTCAGTAATTTAAGTGCATGACTAATAACTTATAAAATAATATCATGTTTGTAAGGTACTTGAATAAGAGAGTGGGAGCAAAGAAAGATGTGCCTGTATTATATACCCTGCTGGCTGGGTAGATACTTTGATGGAGGAAAAGGAAAAAGTAAGGAAGCTGCCAGTTGCTAGCAAAATAAAGATAAAGGGAAAGAGGAAAGGAAGTATTGGATCAGAGTTGCCAATTTAGCCATTTTTCGGCTATATCTGGCCGATTCTTTTCTAATTTAGCTAATAAAAATCTATCATAGCCAATTAAATCTGACTTGTGATAAAAGTTGTTTTTTTTTAGTTATTTGTTCTGTAGTCTTAGTATATAGTTAATTTCTTGGATTAGTTAGCTAGAAATGGAGAAGTCTTGCTGATTTCATTTTGAAAGTCAGTTTTAGCACTAAATAACAGACCATACTTTGGCTGCACTGGGTGGGATGGGAAGGAATTTTTTAAAATTCTATGTCAATTTTGAGGACAATGAGTTGAGTATTGAATCAACTTTTTGTTGCTTTGAATTCTTAAAATGAACGATTATCTCCCCTTGAAAGAAAACAGATTGTAATAGCTTTGAATGAATTTAATTGTTGCTTTGTTTTTATTTGTGCACCATTCTTAACATCAAGTGGGCGAGTGTGTAAAACATTAAATATTTGTATGGCAATAGTTTTTCTATTTGCTATCTTTGTACTCTAATTTTAACATTGAGTATGTAGGAAAATAGAGTTGTTTTTACACTTGTTTTGTTGGTGCTCCATTTTTAACATAGAGTAGACAATGATAAAAAACAGGGCACCATGTTAAAAAACTGAGCACAATGTTGGAAAAACAGCACAATATTGAGAGAACAGAGCACGATGTTGAAAAAAAACAGAGTGCAATGTTATAAAAACAGAGCATAATGTTAACAAACAGAGCACAATGTTAAAAAAAAACAGCAAAATGTTGAAAAAACAGAGCATAATGTTAAAAAACAGAGCATAATGTTAAAAAACAGAGCATAATGTTAAAAAAAGAGCAGTCAAAAAAAACAGCACAACATTAAAAAACAGAGCACAATGTTATAACAAAGGAGCACAATGTCAGAAAAAATGGAGCACACACAAAATTATTTTAAAACTCTATTTTCACCCAAGCATTTAATGTTTAACACACTTGCCTACTCAATGTTAAAAACAGTGCACAAATAAAAACAAATTTATTCAAAGCTCTTACAATCAGTTTTCTTTTGAGGAGGAGATAATCATTCATTTTGTGAATAGGAGTTATCTCCTTTTTACATGTATATTTTAGGAATCTAAATACTTTTTCTATAAACTGGAATTTTCATGGGTCATTGCTAGTACATATAATGCTTTTATCAATCCTGATCACAATTCTTTTCTTCCTGATTTTCAATGCATTTTTGTAGTAAAATCATTCACCTTTCATTTATATCATCTTTAAAGTGGACTTATTCTTTTCAAACGCTGAAACTTGCCAAAACAAATTTTTGGATAAAAATTACAAAGTTTGGTGCTCAATTTTTAAATTCGTGAACTGCTTGTAACAAAAGTGGAACCCTTCAATGAATAGATTCTAAAATATTGGAACTCTTCTGGGAATTGAATAAAGATTTTCTTTTTTTTAAAATTCTCTCATTGTGAAAGGGGGATAATTTCAATCAGGAGTTATTTCCCTTCATAAATTTTCCTTAAAAAAAACCTAAACCACTACTCTTGCATATATGACCAGTTGATACTTTTTCTTGACAGCAACCCTTACCTTCATTACCATTTGACTCTAAATTTATCTACCACTTGCAAACCCTTGTATCGAAAGAGGAACTCTTCAATGGATAGAATTCAAAATGATGAAATTCTTCTATGAATTGAATAGAAAGATTTTTTAAAAATCACATAATGGTCAAAGGGAAATGATTTCAATCAAGAGTTATTTCCCTTGATAAATCTCCATCACCAAGTTTTAGATTTAATCATCAACTACCATCAACTACTACGGATAATGAGAGTTACCGATTGTGTAGAAATCAATGAATTGTAGTTGACTGAATGCACAATCAATAATGAGCCGTGAAAACTTCAAAGATGCTTCTAAGATTTCCCTACCTCTATGCAAAAGATAACACTGGGAATTTTTGCATCAATGCCATAATTATGCAGAAAGTATTGCAAGACAGGGAATGAATGTTTTACTCAAGAAATTTTGCCTTTTGTCATTTGAAAAT
This sequence comes from Thysanoteuthis rhombus, assembly GCA_963457665.1. NCBI lineage: Eukaryota > Metazoa > Mollusca > Cephalopoda > Oegopsida > Thysanoteuthidae > Thysanoteuthis > Thysanoteuthis major. Next base: position 8,115,700 of record OY735242.1, read on the forward strand.
AAATTCTTGGATTCATGGACTGCTTTATCAGCTCATCATCGACAATGGAACTCTTCAATGAATAGAATTGAAAATAATAGAACTCTCGCGTGAATTGTATTGGAAAAATTTTCTCTGAATTCACTGAATGGATAAAGGGAGATAATTCTAATCAAGAGTTATTTCCCTTGATGATATTCAGTTGTTTTTTTTCTCATGAATTTAAGAACTAAGGATGCTTTTTCTATTTTGTGATTCTGAGATAAAGTATTTTAACCATTACAAATATTTTAGTAAGTTTTGTTTTCATCTGATGGTGAGAATAATCTTTATTTCAATTGTTTTTCTCTCTTAGAACTATAAACCTCACAACAGACTGCGGTTCACACAAGATCCTGACTACGATAGCCAAATCTGTAGTCCTGTTGATAGTGAAGATGAATTGGGAGATGATGAAGTTATCAAAGGTAAGGGTATCATTCTTGAGCTCCTCACCCCTGAATTTGAAAATTGGCTTTGACCAAATAGTTATCTATTCCTTCCTCTTATTCTTACAGTTCCAAGAAGACGGTTTCAAAAGACAAAGATGATTGTTGACACTCAGAATATTTTGCTGGACACCCCAGAGTTTCAGTAAGTACAGAATTCCAGTAACTATTTCCAGTGCCGTATTAGGCCCCTGGCCCCAACACTGTAAGGGACACCAGGGCAGATTTAGAGAGCCCGAGTAGACCATATATATAGTCATATTTATGAATGTGTTATGTTATTTGTAACTCTATTTGAATGGACCTTTCATTATTACTCGCAGAATGAGTCACTTAGTCTAAACTGCATAAATAGAATAAATAATTAAAGAGAAATAGAGCTGCTGCAGAAATCAAACCTACAACTGATAAGGTTGCTACTTAAGCGTAAACAGCGTAAATAGAATAAACAAAGAATAAACAATTAAAGAAAAAAGATAAGAGTGAGGATGAAGCAGTTATTTGGGCTCATGCCTTTCCTTCAGGCTGTTTAGCTCAATGAGAAAAGCAAAGCTACATTGAAATTTCAAACAACAGACTGCATTCATCGATAATCTGTCAGATTATATATCCATTTCTTAATAATATATAATCATGTACACTTTTTTTTTTAATCACTGAAAAGGAAATTCCATTGGACAAAATTTAGATAGCCCCAAAATAACTAACAGTTTTGTCATCAGTATCAATGACAACATGCTGTGCAAGTCATCTTTAATCCAACTACAGTTATTTCAACATGTTTTCCCGTAACTATTTTCCAATTCATTTCAGGACCTTTTTTGCATGTAATTTAGTTATGATTTTATTTATATTTGTGATTTTATTCTTTATTTTGGGGTTCATCAGCTGTTTTACCATAGCCCTGTTTGGGGAGTATCAAAAAACAGAACAGATTTATTGCTATGATACTCCTATTCATATTCATATATGTTTAATTGAATATAACTTCTCCATTTATGTCTGTGTTTATGAGGGGCATAGATAGAATTATAACTGTTACAGTCATGATTATATAAGCATGTATCATTTATACATGTACTCAGAAAGCAAAAATTATTTTGAACATGTATTGTTTTATGGGATTTATGAATTGACAGATTATAATTAAAATAAAAGATTTTCCTTACCTTTCATATGTTGAAATTTCTAGGTATATTTGTACTATCTTAGTTCCATTTTTTGTTTATATATCTATATATATATCTATATTGTCTTTAGGGTAGGGGGCCCTAAGTGACCTGTATCTCAGTTCCCTAGTAAACTTAATCAGGCCCTGACTATTTTCTACCAGGCTGTTTCCTAGCAAAATCAATTTTATCAAGTTTTCACCTCTATCTTGTGCATCATGTAATTGAAATCTAAAAAGTGTCCAAGCCTGTGCAAAACTGGTAATAGACCCCAAATGAGAAATGTAGGTCCCATTTCAAAGTGCTCATTAGGTTTTTGCAATAATATATTTGCAGTGCTGAATGTAATCGAAATCCTAATCAAAACGGTTTCTTTGGAGTTTTAATATTGGCTTTAATTACGAGAAAAATGGAAACTTGCAAAATCTTTCAAGTTGGAGGGGGCCCACTCCAGAAGTCAATTTTGACTGAACAAGTTGACATTTTAAAACTATTTTTCCCCCTTTTTGTAGGCCAACTCAGAAATCTTTGTGGAATGTACAGCGTTCAGTGAGGCATAATCAGGATGCCCAGCGCCAAGAAGGTAAGCAACTTGGAAAAATTGATTAATATAGGGTCAGTCCAGAAAGTATTCAGCCATTTTGAACACCTTGAGAACTAGTGGCGTGGCCTGGACGTAACATAGCAATCAATCAGATAGGGACCTTTCTGCATATGCGGGGTTAGTCCCTCTCCTGTGGGGTTTCTCAATTGGTAGTTAAACATCATTCAGGGAGCTAGTATACTGTGAAATTAAAGAGAGGAAAAATTATCTTAAAAAGATTCAATGTGAAAATTTGCAACAAATCCCTACAAATTATGTATCTCAATCAATTCATATATATATATATATATGTATATATATATATATACATATATATATATATATCCCAGCCAGTTCATATCTATCTCTCTCAGTCTATTCACATCTCTCTTTTCATATCTTTCAATATATTTTACTCTCTCTCTCTCTCTAACTATCTATCTATCTATCTATCTATATCTATATATATATATATATATATATATATATATATATATATATATATATATGTATAGTCTAGAAAGCTTTACAGCTTGAAACACTAAACAATGAAAAACTTCTTCAAAAATATTTTTGTTTTGCTTCAGTCACTTATTTCCCAGATATCTGTCAATGCAATTCATATAATTGTCTTCAGTGTTTTTTCCCGTTTTACATATACCTTGTTATTATAGCACAATGCATAAATTTATATATATATATATGTGTGTGTGTGTGTGTGTGTGTGTATATGTATTTACACATGTATCTATATATATATATATATATATATATATATATATATACATATGTATATATGTATATATATATGTATATATATATGTATATATATACATATGTATATATATACATATATATATATATATATATATATATATATATATATATATATATGTGCATATATATATATATATATATATATATATATATATTCACTATATTCACTATATTCATATCTTTTTAGTTGAATAATAACAGACTGAGATAAATAGAGTGTCCCTGGCAGCCTCCCATTGCATGCTAAACTCTCAGACCATTTTTTGTATAATCTGTTTAATTCTTACTTGGTGCCTCATTATAATGACCCCATACCAGACTAAGCATGAATAAATATCTAAATAGTCTTCCACTCTGATACCAAATCACCATAGCCCTACAAATGGTCTTCTCAACCACCAAGCTAAGTGGGCTACAGATTCTTCTCCCTTTGCTCATCTGAGTCTATGTGTGTGTGTCTCCGGGGCACTCCTGGTCATATTTTTGGGCCTACAACCTTGGAAATTTGCATATGTACACCACTAGATATCACCTAAAAACATTGTTTTTTGTTTTTTCAAAAAAAGTGCTTTTGGGGTCTCTAAGGTCATTTTGAACCAACGATGCCCAAATCAAATGGTATTTTTTTTAAGATCATTCCAGATGAAAGATGTATTTTTCAAAGATGATTTTAGATAAAAGATAATTTCTTAGATAATCAGTTCTGATACACAGTCAGGCTTATTTATGCGTGGTACAGATATATCTTTATTGAAACAACTAAACCAGCTAAAATGTTATTTTCTCCTTTGTAGATCTGAGAAGGATGCGAGACATCATTTCTTATTTGACCAAAGTGAGGCTTTCTGCAGACAAGGTGGAGAAATCCAAAAAGGAGGTAAATACGTGCACCTTTCAGGTTTCTTATTCCAAACTTTCATCAACCCGTATTAGTAACTTTTAAGACAAAATTTCTGAACACTTTTGTCACCTTAGAAAGTGAAAAGAAGTTTCCTTTCACTTTTGACTTCTCGAAGGTAAAAAACTCTCCCTTCACTGTTGACTCCTTGAAGGGGAGAAAAAGTTTTTTCTCCACTTTTGACCTCTCAAAGGATTATATATAAACGTAAAATGTATATATACACTGAATTGAAAGTAAGAGTCTATTTTAGCATCATAGATAGATAGTAAACTTCAGCCAAAACATTTTTAAAAATGTTTTTCTCAAAACTTTTATCTATTAAAACATCTCCCTTGGTCTATTGAGCATGCACACCAAATTTGCTTGGGCTGTGCCCATGTTTAGGTGGTTACTATAGTGTAACAGACAGATGGTGTGACATCTCTATCTTACATATACACAATATAACCCTTTTCTATCAGTCATATTTGCATTAATTCCTTAACACTGACAATCGCTTTCTTTCTGACTTTCAACAAATTGCCTCATTGTTTACAGTGTATTTCTAAAGTAAAATCAGGACTATTATTATTATTTTTTATTATTATTATTTTTCCCTACTGCTTGTATTTCCTGTGTATGTAATCATTATTAAAAATTTATACTTGCACAAAGTCTTAATATAATCATAAAAACTTGAAAAATATTGAACAAGATAACATAAAATGAATTGAAAAAATATCAATACAGTGTAAAAAAAATAGTTATTTATAGTAGCATGTACCCACATGTAACTAAACTTTGTGAAATAAGGTTACTCATTTTGCCACTGCATTAATATTTCTGTCTATTTTATATTTAAGTATTCTTGTGTAGTATTTTTCAAGTTTTTACAATTATATAAATACATTATGCAGGTATGCATTTTTATTACTGGTCCTGTTTTCTTTAATATTAATATGAATACATGATGTCCTGAACTATAACTACTATACTTTAAAAAAAAGTAGTTTTCAGGTGATTTTGAACCACTAATATTCCAATTACATAATGAACTCACTAACCAATTACGCCATGGAGACATATATACTGGTATTGATTTATTTTTTAGTGTAAATCCTTTCTGCCCGTCTTTTGAAATCTTTCTCATTTCCAACTCTAAAACTCTTGATATAAATTGAAGAAAAAATATTTCCTAGCCACTGTTTCACTGGAAGACAAATAAAAAACAGATCGGGACATGTTTAGCTATGATAAGCAAGCTAATCTTGATGGCCATTATTAGTTTGATCCTTACTTGAACTTTCATTATAGACGTTTTGATACCAATCCATTCACAGGTAAAAATTTCACTCATAAAAATACCTTCACCATTATGTCTTCTTTGAAAATAGTTTCATAGAAATTCAAACACATCCATTTATTTTTTCAGTGGTATTTGCTAGTTTCTCAAATAAATCCTTCCCAAGATACAAGTTATATAAAAAGTTAATCTAATATCTGTACTTAGCATAAATGAATAACTATAGACATGCGGACCAGGATTATTTATCAAAAATTTATCTTAAATTATCTTTAAAAAAATAGATCTTTTATCTAAAATTATCTAAAACATACCAGCACAAGATTTGGGCATTGTTGGTTCAAAATGACCTTAGAGACCCCCAAAAGCACTTTTTTGGAAAAATCAAGAGAATGTTTTTAGGTGATGTCCTGTGTTGCACACATGCACATTTTCCAGGTTGTAGTCCAAAAAATATGACTAGAAGTACCTATAGACACACACACACACACACATACATGGACACAGATGAGCAAAGAGAGAAGAACCTGTAGCCCACTTGGCTAGTTGGTCGGACAGGCCATTTGTTGGGCTACAGTGATTCAATACAGAGGTTCTCAAACTGTTTGCTGTGGCACACTACCGTGCAGCAATTATCTCTTAAATGTTCTGTGTACATTTTTTCAAGTACACAAATATGTATTTCAAGCCTTGACCGTGTCCAATGTGAGTATTATGTCGGTTCCGCTTCCACCACAGACTTGCCAATCTAGTGGTTTTCATTACAAGATCTTGTGAGATCTCAATCCTTCAAGTGACAGATGAAAGGGAAAAGGAATGATGAGTTTGTATATCAGTATGTCGATATAAGAGTTATGTTCTACTGAAATGTTTTCGTGCAATAATTCATATCATCTTCAGAGTTGGTATGCTACGTGAGTCAAATACATTTCTTGGTGTGCCATCATACAATAACGTTTGAGAATCTAATGTAAAGCATCAAACAGATGAAGAATATGCAGAAGCTGACATAATCTACAGTCAGTACTTTGGCGAAGCAAAAGTGTTGCCTATGTTCGCATGCTTGAGATATGTGTCAAGGTAAAAAAAAGGTTTTTGCTGAATCATCTCCAGATGTCTGTAATCCAACAAATACTACTTCCTGTACTCTATAAAGTGACAGTTGTTAGTGTTTCCCTGAATTTTTGAGATAAGGTATTATTATTATCTCTATCATTGTTCGGACTATCCTCATCTTGGTTGTTTTCCATACAACGTTTCGGCCATTGTACTCTACAGCCTTCATCAGGTATCATCTGGTAGGTGTGGGGGAAGTAACGAACCGAACCCTTTATTTAACCGACAGGGGTATATAGACTGCACTCCCCTCTTAGCAGTAATAGTTGTTACTTATGAAATGTCTCTTTTTAAATAATAAATAACCAGCAAGAAACAGTTAATATCTGATCAAAATATAACCAATTTAAGCAATAAACTTTCTCCAGTGAACCTCTCATGCAGAGGTCGCTGAAGTGGTCGATATCAACCCCTGGGCATTAATAAATGCCTGGGGGGTCCAAAAAGGGGTCGATAAACACTGTGAAGGTTTTTAGTGACCTTTTCAGGTCAAAAGCTGACATTCTTATGATATGAAATCAAGAGAAATAGTATGATATGCAAGGAAAAGAACTGGACGAAGAAAGTCTTTAATTAAAAAGATATTGCAGTAAAAGTGATATACTGACCTATCATGGTAATTGTATTAGCTGATATGCTCGTGATATAATCACAAGCATATACCTATCAAAAATGATTGGGTTATTTACGTATTGATTGGCACTTTGGAGCCTAAAGCTATTTTGTTAGGTAATTTATTTTTAATTATTCAACTATCCTAAATTCAAGTTTTATTTAAAGTTACAATTCAACTCAAGCTGTTTTAAAGGGTGATCGGACATCAAGTCCGAGTATAACCTTTAACAAACATTAAGCATTTCCTTCAGTCACTCATACACACTTTTTTCTTTTCGTCCTTGTTTCAAGCTGATAACATTTCTGTGACATATTCTTCGTTGTTATGACAACAGACTATCACATTTTATAACCCTTTTATAGTTTTATTGGCTCTTTTAATGTATTTCGCATGGACCAATCCATTATAACTTTCAGGTTATAACAAGACTTTGACATGACAGACAATCAATTATACAAATAGATATACTAATTTGTATATATGGCTTTTATACGGATCGATATACTACTAGGGATTTGGTACATTTTTGGAAGTGTTATTGGTATTTTTGATAAATTCCTTCTGGCAGCCACGCCTAGGTTTAACCAGGGATCAAGTATTTTATGAAGGGGTTAAGGGTCTAAAAAGTTTGGTGACCCCAGACCTGATTCTTTTCGTTATGAGGCAAAGGGATGCAACAAGAAGCAAAATAAAGGTATCATCTATTAACAGTAACAATCGAATCACCTCACAAGTGACTCACCTGACCGAACAACCAATCAGGCTACAGATTCTTCTCTCTTTGCTCGGCTGTGTATCTCTAAGCACTCCTGGTCACATTTTTTAGGCTATAACCTTGAAAATTTGCATGAGTATACCACTAGATGTCATATAGAATTTTTTTTTGTTTGTTTTTTCAAAAAAGGTGTTATTTCGGGGTCTCCATAATCATTTTGGATCAACAATTACCAAATCTTGTGCTGGTATTTTTCTAGATATTTTTGAATAGAAGATCTATTTTTTTTTAGATGATTTTAGATAAAAGATCTAATTTTTAATGATAATTTTTGATAAAATATCTATTTTTTATAGATAATTTTAGATAAAAGATCTATTTTTTAAGATAATCTCAGATAAAAGATCTATCTTTTAAGATAATTTTAGATAAAAGATTTATTTTTTGAAAATTTTTGATAATTTTGTAGATAATTAATTCTGTGATTCATTTAGGTGAGGTACAGATATTGTTCTAATGAATAAATAACCCTAATCCTATCATTACACCAGATTTCTTCAATTAATCACCACAAACCCCTGAATAACAGCACCTTTAAATCAGGTTCCCTCTGCTCCTAGCAATTTATAGGGACCCTGTTTTGGAGGGTAGTGTAGAATTCATTTACAATAAGATTTCCAAGATTCCATGATAGTTTTTGAAAAGAATTCTCTAATCTTTCCATTGATTGGATTTAGTATCCTGGCGGTGTTTATACTCGTATTGAAAGTCAGTGGAGAAATAACGTTTTGCAAACAGCAAAGACTTTGAATCAGCAAGCGTTGAGGTAAGTCAATTCTTATTTATGAACAATATTGAAAATTCATTAACCCTTAGACTGTCACATAGTCAAGTACTTGGATGACCCTAGCAGTGTTGCTAACTCAAAAAAAAATATTTTTGTGCTTGTTTGAAAGCCAGAAAGATAAAATTATCTAAGTAGCTGGAAAACACCAAAAATGGCTTAAAGACACGAGAAAAAAGCTAAAAATGGTCAAAAACATGCCAAAATGTTTAAGCACGCTTGCTCTAATTTAGCTCTGCCAAAATAAGAAAACAGCTGAATTTAGGGAAAAAAACGTTAAATCGGCAACACTGGTCCATGCGGCCTTATTGTAAGGATAAAATATTGAACTTAAGTAGCTGGAAAACATCAGAAATGGCTAAAATACACAAGAAAAATGCTAAAAATGGTCAAAAACATGCCAAAATGTCTAAGCACACCTGCTCTAATTTAGCGCTATCTAAACAAAAAATCGGCTGAATTTAGGGAAAAAACGTTAAATCGGCAACACTAGCCGCTGCTGCCTTATTGTCAGGATAAAATATGAAATTGTACCGTCAATAATTAGAAACCGTCATCATCAACATAGGTTTCTTCAGTTTTCTAGTCGGTCTGGCTGGCTGCTAGCTGGTTATGTATGTATCAACTATACAGCCTCAATATTTAGGAAGCCCGCAAAATTAGTTAAGAGAAAAAAATTGTCATGAGAAGAGTTTATAAACTGATGACGTGATAATAGTAAGTTTATAATTGAAATCCTATATAATTACAACTCAATAAATTTTTTTGTTTACTTAGTGAGTAATCATTCTGATAGGATGGTCCCTGTTTAGATAACTGCCAGGGGCCGCACGCAATCTTTATCTGCCCTTGATCCGGTCCAGTGGCTGTGCACAAGAAAATATTATGCTGCGCCACAGATTTTCAATTCAAAAATTTTCGATAATAAAACTATGTGGTTGAACCTGAGTTGCTCACAGCCTTTTTGGTCCTGTTCCGGCTATGAAAATATTTGGGGGAATATTAGCTCTGTCTGCCACTGAGTAGATGAGATATAAGGAGAAAAAATGAAAGCTCAACATGCTGTGGGGGGGATCTTCTCTGTATGACATCATCATGTTTTGGCAGTGCGAAAATTCAACATTTATCACTTCTCTTATTTTGATTTCAGCCAACTTTTAGCTATTTTCCAGCCATTTTAGAGCGAATTTTCAGCTATTGAAAATGGCCATGAAAAGGCCAACAGTGTTTTTCTAGCATGTTTTGACATTTTTTCCGGTTGATTAATCGCAAAAAGAGTTTTGAGTTGGCTACAATGGGGGTGACAACGTGAGTTTACCGCCCCTGGGAATGCCACTGGTTTAACAGACAGGTAAAAGAAGATCTAACATTCCTAGGGAAATTATGAATCACCACCAGCCATATATGTTGCTTTTCACCTCATAAATTGAGTAGTGATGGTGGTAAAAACAAGATACCATGATGAAAAATAATACCATTATGGTTTGAATCATAAATTTATCATTGAAAAAAATATCAGGTTTAGTTGGTTATTCAAATCGGAGAAAATTGGAAAAAGGAGTGATCAATGAATGAATTACTTTTCTTGCCTTTTCTAAGCTGCAATCACTAAAAAAATACAATTTATTCAAAAATGAGTGTGAAAGATACTGGACACAAAGTGAGGGATCGATTTGGTGTACACTTTCATAGTAAATTGAACCCTCAAATAAAAACCTATTTAGGAGGCAAAATTTCAAGTTTCTAGTATGAACAATTACAGTAGGCTGAAGTCCGGATAGATGACTCAATACATGTAAATGTCAGAACACATGAATAACCTAAACCCCGTCTATTATTGATAGAGGTGATTAAAAAAAAATATTTATTAGGAATTAGATATTACTCAGAATATTATTGTATCCTGTCTACCAGTTTGTAGATTAGACGTTACCTCGGGGTCAAAATCCACTACCGTTTCTATTCCAACTGGAGATGATGATTGCAAGTCTTCATTGAATATATGATGAATGAAAATGTATATTTTCAGCATTTATTTATTTGTTTGAAATATGCCTTTGCATATTTCTAACATGAATTCCCAAAGACCTGTCAGTTTGACTCAGTCAGTAAGATAGCCATCTATCAATCACTTGATTGCGATTTCAAATCACAGTAGGGAAATGTTAATTTTATAACTGTATTTATCTAATAGAATGAAATAACCCCTTTCTAAGTTCAATTTTTGTGGATACGTAATTCTTGAATCTTCAAAAACAAGAAGATCCCATTAAACCTAAAAAGAATAGTATACATCCAATGCATCCTCCCAATAGTCACTTATGGAGCTGAAACTTGGACCCTAACCAAGAGACAGACCCACAAACTTAGAAGCATGCAACGCGCTCATGAGAGAAATCATGCTTAATCTCACATGGAGAGATCACAAGACAGCACAGTATACCAGGAAGAAAACGGTAGTCAGAGTCATCATAGAAATCATTAGGAAACTCAAAGGGCAATGGGCAGGTCATGTTGCAAAAATGGTAGACAACCGATGGACATCACAACTCACAACATGGATCCCCAGAGATCACATGTGAAACTGAGGCCGGCAGAATACAAGATGGAGAGATAAACAAGACAAATTTAGAAAATACTGGCTCCGTGACACCCATGAAATGTGGCGGATTGTGGGGATCGTGGGGACATTAAAAGACTGATGAAGTCTTGTCAAATTAGCTCAGTTGAATAGTGAAGAGTTTACTTGACTAAATTCAGTGAGGATTGTTCTCCTTGTTGCAGGGAAAAGCAAAGTCTTTGACAATAGTTGTTTTTGTTGCTTTTAAAGGCGTCGAAAATTTTACTTATTGTTTATTTTCTTTTGTCTTTCAGACCAAAGATACGAGTTGGATTAATGAAATAAATGACACCAAGAAAAATGGTGTCCTTGTACAGGTTGGGTGAGAATTAACTCCCTATTAGAAATGAATGGTCTGCACAAAGCCCTGACCTTATGGCTTATGACTTTGCCTGTAGGGGGTTGGCAAAGAGGAGGAGTACCACACCAAATCACAAACTCTAGATCAACTGGAGGAGTGCTTTTGACATGTATGGCTACAATCGACCAATAAATAATAAAGTTAGGATCAATTTCTTTTCACCCACCCTTTTTAAACTTCTTTTCGTACATGTGTTTCTAGAGGATTTCAAGAAAAGGTTGAAGATTGTTCCCTTATGGTGTGTGGCGCACCAGCATTTAGAAAATCGATATCAATTAATACTGTCAGATGACAGTTAAGGCAGGGTTGTCAGATGGTTGGAGAGGTTTTCTGGCCAAAAAAGGCCAAATGCCGAAATTGTTTATGAAACACTGTGATACTGGGGTACACATCCAAAAATGAGATTTATTAGAAATATTACTGCAACATTTCTTTGCTCTGTATGAATGCATTATTGTTAATACCCTCTACATAACTTTAAAAATTGATGTTTCACAAACCGACTAATTTCCTGAGAAAACAATGGTCTTATGGATAGAATGCACAAAAAATTCCGTGAAAAAAAAAATTAATCAAATGATAAAATTAAATGAAAAATGGCCAAACACTTTTTCCAAAAGGCCAAAGTTGGTTATAAAATGGCTAAAAAGGCAACCCTGGTTAAAGAGACCAATTATGTTTGGGCAGGAGAGAGACAAAAAGACCTACCTTGGTTGGACATCTGCCACGCAGGAAAGCAATGTTTTAGGACACACACACACATACATACATACATATACATATTTTTTATTTTTTTTATACAGATATCTTTGCTTTTCCAAAGTTGGCTTAATGCCACTTTTTTGCTTTTACAGAAAAAGGTGAAAATAGCGTTGAACATTTGTTTTGCAGTGAGCAGTAATAGGGGCAACTTGCACCCGCCTCTTCTCTCTCCTACACCACAGTTTTTTGTACCTCATATAAGCTCAACCTCTGATGACTCAGCCTAGCGTACCATCATCATCAATTTGGGGGGTCTCAAAATGTGCAAAACGTTTTCTCATACAAATTAATGGTAATTTCTGCTTTGCTTAACATCATTTCAGCCCATGAAAGATTTTTAGAGGAATGCACTATTTTGGAATAATAGGAGAAATTTGCATATATATAGAAATATGTGTGTGTGTGTACATATATATATATATATATATACTAGAAAGGTTTACAGCTTTAAACACTAAACATTAGAAAACTTTTTCAATAGATGTTTTTGTGTCACTTCAGTCACCCATTTCCCAATATCTGTCAATGCAATTTAGGTAATCTTCCAAAGCGTTTCTGTCTTTGTTTCCCCTATACTTTGTTATTATTGTACAATGTATAAATTGTCTCTTGTTGGGAACATCAGTCGTTTACCATGTAACCGTTTCAGGGATTTTAGAAACAAAACAGTTATATTAACATGGCACCCTAGCAGTATTGATGAAACACCATCTTCTGTCATTATATAGTTTTTGCCATACTTGTGGTTGGTCATTTTATATAAGGTTTTATGTGTATTTAGAGAGGTTTTTTTTAATATATATATTTGAAAAAACCTCTCCTAACATTTATGTTTTCTGGCCCTAAGAATGATGTTTTGAAGTCTGGGATTCATTCATGTTTTGAAATAAGGGGTTTTTGGTTGATATGGAATAAAAACTAGAGTTGCTTTATTTTTCTACATGGTGTGTTTGCATTTTTCATTAGATGTGTCCACACATCTCTTTCAGTGTTTTCCAGTCAGTCCCAGTTACATTGAACAGCGGAAATAGGAAGAAAGGATGTTATTAAAATGTGTGACATCATCAAAAAAAAAAAAAAAAAATTTATTCCGATTGATTTTTTTTTACCAGCTGCTAATGATGTCATAAAAATTCCGAGGTCTGCATTTTTCAAGAAATAGCCAAAAATGGCCCCAAATCGCCAAAAATGGCTATTTACAAATTCTATTGGAAACATTACTTATGCAATGTGTCAATATTGCAATGTTTTATATGTATGAGAATGAATCAGATAAAGACTGCTGTCTCTTCTTCTTCCTCCATCTGCTTCTACTACCTCAGATGGTGGACGCATTGTTGAACTTATGGTTCTTGTAAGGGTACAGATTAAGAAAAATTATCCACTTTGTACTCAATATTTTCTTCCGTAGTTCTACATCATAGTATCTATCAGAAAACTTAAATGGCAATGGCCAGGTCATGTTGCAAGAATGGCAGACAACCGACAAACATCACAACTCACAACATGGATCCCCAGAGATTACTAAAACTGAGGCTGGCAGAATATCAGATGGAGAGACGAACTAGACAAATTCAGAAAGTACTGGCCCCGTGACGCTCATGATAGAGAAATGTGGCAAATCCTGGGGAAAAGTCCATGTCTAATGATGGAAGATAAAAAACTGATGAAGATGATACATAAATCAGAAATCTGTATCAGCAAGTTGTCTTCATTTCTCATAAGACTGTCACTTCAAAAGTTCAATAGACCCCTCCCGTCATTTATTGACCCTCTTTTGATCCCCAGGATTTGATATCAACCTGTTTGGTGACCCCTAGTGGAAATATTGTCAAAAAGTATCAATGGTGTCTGTATTTATCTATCTAGCTTGACCAAGGATATAACAGCTTTTTGCTGCTCCCTAGGCAGTAGTTATGGACAAGTAATTTGTTCAAGTGCTCACTGACACTATCTCTGCTATTGTGACACACCAGTGAGGAGACATTTTTGTCAAGATACCTGGCAATGGAGCAGAGTGTAGGGAGAAGTGGATTCATGTCTTTCTAAAGGGAATTAGCGTAAAGCGAACATAAATTGTCTCAGATGGAATATGAATTTTGTCAGCCGTTTCCATTTTCTGAGCGGATAACAATTATGCATCTCTGCACTTCAATCAGTCACAAGTAAAAGTAAACAAATTCTGCATTCTACACTAATTTGATTCTGGTTTATGAAATGAGTTCAATAATACATCCAACATCCTTACATCCATATCTGATTGTGATTTCAAAGGGATTCTAAACGAAGTAGTAGTAGTAGTCGCATTACTAGTAGTGGTAATAGTAGCAGCAGGAATAGTAAGGTGAGGATGGCTCACCTGAAAATCTGGCTATTAAAAAATAACACCCCCCAAAACACCAATTAGATCAAATTAAACTAAATGTACAATTCATTCTGGAGTCTTAGTGTATGGTTATTTTAGGATGAGTGGGCTTTGAATGGGTATATGTGACATTTTTACTATAAAGTTAGCTAAAAATTGATAACTTTAGCTAATTTTAGCAGACAGTTATAGTTACTAATAAACTATACTAGTCAACACTGTAAAACAAATGCTTGGTATGTCATCTATTGATGATATCACACCTCTTATGATACAATAAAAACTGGTAAATAAAACCCCCTCCTTCCTCTTCTTGTTTAACATAAGTGTGACCGACTGAGAAGTGTCTTATAGAGATACAAGGACAAATCTAAATATAAATTAAAATCCTGTGACAATCAGTCTCCAGCTAACTACAATTGAAGAAATATACATGTGTGTGTACATATTCGCCACAATTACCCAACAACTGGCCATAGTAGGAATTGGACATCCACCAGATGTATTAGTCAGTATTCAAGAGGGTACAGTTTTTTTTTTTTTTTCGATCAGCAGTTCAGGAAATTTAATAACAATAAACAAATTATATTATAGATCTTTCTTCCTGATTGAACTAATTATCTCTCTTGACTTGACTCTTTAGAATTAGCTTAATTGGCTACACTGAAAAGAAGTAGCCGAAACTCTTTGAAACTATAGTTATGCATGACATACCGAAAATTATTTCATGACAATTATGGCAAACTGCTTCATACACACCATGAAGTCCAGCTTCTTACAAATATGCATTGCCTTAGTTTACTTAGAACCTCTCAACTACCAAGTCACCTTTTACAGGTGTAGGCTACTGTACTTTATGCTAGACAAGACTACCTGCCTCAAAAGGGCTCAAAACATATTCCTCAGGTCTTATATTTCAAGTTGACACCTGGTAGGTTATTGTTTACCCAAACATACTTCTACCTAGCCCAGTCATTCTGAACAGGGACAATATTGTCCCAAAGGGTGCAAAAATTGAGGGGGGAGATTGTTGCAGACATGGATTTTTCTTTTCCTGAATAAGCAACCCTTTGTTTTATGTCGGCGAAGTGAAGAAATAAGGGGAGGCTACTCCTGCTTGGTGAATTACTAAGTCTGTATTTTTGAAAGACTGATCAAGTCATTTCATTAAGCAAGTAGGCGTAGGTCATTCTGAAGTTCCAAATTCCAGCTCTAAACAATTCATTATGAAATTCACTTGGCTCAGCCAAAATAAGGCCTTACATAATGGAAAGCAACATTATTTTGGGGATATGTACAATCAAGCTACAATTTCATATTTTGCTACTATTAGTATTTCAGACAAGGTCAAGTATCCTGTCTTTAAAGAGTCAACAGCTAATGGAGTATGACAGCCAGTGACGAAGTCCCAATTGTGTAGCGTGCGTCAGCTAGGTGATCCTTTCAAGTCTCAAGTCTGGTCAAGACCGGGACTTTATTCCTACAAGTTTTTATGACCACCCCCTTGGCAGGATGCAAGTCCACAGAAAGGATGTCTCCACCCTATTCACACAGCTTGTTTAGAGTGTACTCAGTTAGGTGCTGAGTAGAGTCCCCAATGAAGAGGTCTCTATACTGGTAATTCAAGACCTTTACCATGTGAAGCAGATGTGCTAACCATTACACTATGAGGGTTGACATTTGGGCTAAAGGCATCAGATAATGTAGTGCAGTCATTCTAAAGGGGCAGGGGGGCAAAAGTTGAGATTGGGGGGGGGGGATTTTTTTTCAAAAATAGGCAAAGAATTTCCAGAACCCAAGTCATCTGTGGCCTCGGGGAATAAAAAGTATAAAACCAAGTTCCAGGGAACATAGCTCCCTTTAGGCTACAACTGCCCTTCGTACTAAAAAGCGTAGGGTCAGGGTTAGTCTCTGATGCCCAAGGTGTGCATGAAGAAAGAAAGGGGTGGGGGGCAAATGTTGCGGGAACTAGAACTCATTCTGTTATATTACGCAAATATCATCATCATCATTAAAAAAATTTTTTTAAAAAAGGACTCATTTTCAGTGAATAATTGAACCTTAACATTCAAATTTGGAGTCATATAAATATTTTTAAAAATTCTGTTAAATAAATATGGTCAGAATAAATTCTATTTATGACATCGTTGATGTTTACTGGATTGGAAAACATCTAAAATAGAGTGTATAAGAATAATAAATAAAATTCTATGAATACCTAGATTCTTGGTAATCAAGATGTTATTGATAAACCCGTTAGAATAAGAGTCAAAAAAAAAAAAAAAAAAAGTGTGGGGGGGGGATCTAGTGGGGCACTGCCTATTTCCGAGTCTGTAGACAAAACAGTGTGGACACAAAGAAAAAGAAGAATGAAAGAAAGAAAGGAGGGGGGGATAGAATCCTTAGCCACTGGCTACAGTAGCTCGATCATCAGATTAATTAAAACTAGATGTTCTGAGACTTATCTTAGTTTAGTACCCAACTCAAAATGGCAACAGGAGGAAAACGCTTAAACTATACTATCGAATACCAACTAAGAATGGTTAACTATATGGTCTTTAAGCACCTAGCAAAAGTTTGGAAACCCTTACTAATTTTTATTCTATTTTTTCAAATTATCAGAAGACATCTCAATTTTTTTTTCTATTCGCTACAATAATGAGTTCCACAGCTTCAGAATGGGATGTTCGAAACAACTCTGGATGCTCAAAGGAGGGGCACTTATTGATATGAAATACAGGCAACAGTCAAATTGAAATATATAAGCAATTGGAATTATCAAAATCGGTTGTTTTGAAGATCAGTAGTCGAAGGGAATTTTGCGAAACAGAAACGTTCAAGGAAACAGTGAATCCTGCTCTGAAAAAAGATCTTGGCTTGAAGGCTTGTAGAATTGTTAAGAAACCATTGATGACAACAGAACCATTTGTTGAAATGCAAGAAATTCTGTAACAGAATGAAATATTGAGCTGTGTAGGACTGGTCAAAGGTAATGTGGTGAGATGAATCTAATTTTGATTTCTTTTCCCCAACAATCTAATATGCTTGAATGATGACCACAATGATCAGATCAAACGGTTCACTGCCACGAACAGTGACTATGAATTCAGAGAGGTACTTGGCTGGAGTCACACCTGCTACTATTCATGTAGATAAGACGTCACCATTTTTATGTAGGATTGTGGTCTGTACTGTACTACTAAATGTCTAAAAAAATAAATAAACAAAATAAAATAAAATAATAAGATAGACAGAGATATAAAGATAGACAGAGATATAAAGATAGACAGAGATATAAAGATAGACAGAGATATAAAGATAGACAGAGATATAAAGATAGACAGAGATATAAAGATAGACAGAGATATAAAGATAGACAGAGATATAAAGATAGACAGAGATATAAAGATAGACAGAGATATAAAGATAGACAGAGATATAAAGATAGACAGAGATATAAAGATAGACAGAGATATAAAGATAGACAGAGATATAAAGATAGACAGAGATATAAAGATAGACAGAGATATAAAGATAGACAGAGATATAAAGATAGACAGAGATATAAAGATAGACAGAGATAGATATATATCTCTTTGAATGGAAACTCAACCCACCAGACCTAAATCTGATAGAGAATCTGAAATATCAAGAAGATAGCATCAATGGAAATCAGCACGATAGGTCATCTGAAAGAAGTTCGAACACAAGAAGTCAATGATTATCTGTGAAAAAGCCTCTCAGCATCAATTCCTTCCACAGATAAGGCAGTGATCACATCAAACGAATACCATCCTTGCAAATACCAACTTTTCAACTAAGTTTTTGTACATAAAAGAATGCAATATTTCTGGACTGAAAAAAAATTTTTTTTCCTCATTGGAGGGCTTTCCAAACTTTTGTAAGATACTGTAGTTGCAGCTTTTGTCATGCAATACTCCAACTATGTGTTTAAATAACATTATATGCTTACCGGCATTAACACAGAATATTGAGAAAAAAAAAAAAAAAAAAAAAATGAGGAGGGCCTCATATGCCATCAATTATGGTATTCAACAAGTAAAGGTCTTCCAAGATATTTGGTCCTTCTATATTGGCTCCACAGCCATAAATATCCATAATTTTCTAGGGCCCTGTTAGCTCCTTCAATAAGGGCGGCTACTTTTTGAAAGAACATAAGCACAAGACTGGTTCTAATGACAGCAGACACACATTACCATTGATATGTTCAGATATCTACAAAATCGTGACCTGCAGACTCGAGGACACTGATCAGACACAGTTCACATTACATTAGCCGATTGTCTACCCATTGTGGGGTTCTGTGCTCTGTAATTGTGGCACTCTATGATCTGAGAGTTGGTCACCTGAGTGTCACTTTGAGGGAGTTGTGCATGAGAGGGAAGTCAGTGTTTAAAGGGTTGATAATATAATTAGTTCGCTCAAAAAGAGAGTGAACATTTTAGGTTAATTTAGGTATAAGTAATAGAAGTGAAATGTCATTTTTAAGTATATAACCCAAATCAATTGTTGGTCCCTCATCGGAAAGCTTGACTTCTTCAATAGTTCAATCCTTGATCAAAGTGCCAATACATAATGTAAATCAAGAGGATAAGATTTTTCCTGTTGAAATCTGACCATTGGAAAAAAAAGAAAAAAAAAAAAAAATTCAGGCAAATAATTACTTGAAAAGAATAAGTTTTTCAAGTTATGAATAAAGAGAAAAAAATTAAATTTAAAAAAAAAAAATCTTTTTAAATAATTTTAATTTAAAAAGATCAAATTAAAATTTTAAGAAAATCTTGAGGTAGACTTTCTGAACTCTCAAGAAAATTTAAAAGGTTAATATCAAGGGAAATAAGCACTGATCGAATTTACCTCCCTTGAACCTTTAAGTACATTTTTAAATCTATGTCATAATAATTTTAACAAATTTTGTTTCCATGACAGAAGAGTTCCACAGTAAATTTGGAGTAGTATCAAGCGGTTTAGGAAATTAAGAGTTGAAATTTTTAAAAATAAAACAACTGAAAAGTGAATTTAACATGATTAAAATCCAAGGATTTTTATTTAACATTTGTTTTCTTTTTTTTCCTTTAATGATGTAGCTTTATAATAGCAATTTTGTCTATAACAGAGTTTATTTGTCCAATCAGAGTTCATATATTCTTCTTATATGGATGTTGACCGAACAGAGATGAGGACCTCATCCACCCAAGGGGAACAACTCCAAGAGCAGTATCCTTTGCCATGTAGGGTTGCCAGATTGGACTACAATGGGGAATAATCTGGACCACATCCCAAAGACTTACCCAACACAGGCATTGGAATAGTGTCGAATTTTGGAAACAAGCAAGAACAAGGCTGGAGGCAGTTTGGTAAACCTGTAATGAGTTTGATTCTTACTGAGAGTCTGACAGAAATGACCTTCACTATTGAAGGCTGGTATTGAATTTCTGCTTCCATATCTGCTAGATTTCCAAATCTGATGCCATTTGAATGTCCTTGTCAGGCAAGTCTTTGAGATAGAGTATGGATTATCTCCCTTTGTACCCCAATCAGGCAAACCTGTTGCCATGCCACATGGAGATTAAAAAAAAAAAATAAAAAAAAAATTTGGTTCAGATATCCCCAGATTTCTGGGTCGTTTCTGTTGGTTTGGATTCTGCTGTGGGGGTAGAGGCTTCTGTCTCCACAGTGACTGATGATGAAGACGACAATGAAGGATCGATGGCAATAGGGGATGACACACCTAACAATGAAGAAGAAGGAGGAGGACATGGCGACGTCGATGGAGTTGATGTGGACAATGGTTCTGATAGTTCCGACGTAGATTCCATTGTGTCTGGATTGCCACGAGCAACTTCTTGACTGACAGGCAATGAAGGGTCAGTATTTTTCTGGATACAGTCTCTGGCCAATTGGCGATGTTGTTTCATTCTTAAATGGGGGGTGGGAGCATATAAAAAGCTCGAGTCTCTGGTATTCTTTCTACTGGACGACAAAAACACATCATGTGATGATGGAAAAAGTGACATTTCAGACGCTGACCAATCCATTAAACGGTTGCAATTTCGAGGGGGTGGCATCAACTGTGAGGATGTGAGGGTGTGGCTGTTGGGCACCTGCGATGCCTCATTCCTTGTCATGGGATCACCATCATCTTTGTAGAACATGTAAATAGGCCTTTGAAATCCTGCAAAAGCAAAAAAATGAAAATATTTGTTTTAATGACATGTTCTAACAGCATGATCTTAGATGTGTCTACATGTCTCAGTGAGACACTTTTTAGTCGGGCAGTTCCAGTTACGTTAAAATAAGAGGAATTTTGTGTTTTATTTACCAGTTGCTATTATGACAGAAGAGGTGTGATGTCAAAGAAGCATGACATCACTAAAAGAACATGTAACTAGATCGATTGATCTGGTATCAAGCATTTGTTTTCTTTTACAGTGTTCTCAAGTATCACATGTTATCGTTAGCTATAAAACAAACCCAAGAAACCATATACTAAGACTCCAGAACAAATTATTAATAAGAATTATATACTCACTTCAATTTAAACTACTTGATTTTTTTTCAATAAACAGATATTCAGGTGAACCATGCTCTCCTCCCACTTTCTGCTACTACTACCACATTCATTTAGAATTCTTTTGAAATAGGAAACCACAGATATGGATGCAAGGAAGGTGGACACATTGTTAAACTCATTGTTCTTGTTATATTTTTGCAAGACAAAGTCAGGATTAATTTCAGTGAATCATTTTAAAAACCAAAATTAGTCAACCCTTAAAATGATCTTTGTCTGTACTTTCTGGTTTCTCACTATCAATACACTTAATATAAAATCAACCCATTATAATGGCATTCTTATTATAAAAGTAATCTTAAATCTCTATAAGTGCTGCCATAATAGGAGTCTACTGCAGAATGAGAACTTTCATAAATTTCTAGGCGTTAGTGAAAGTGCTATTATTTGAAAACCAAATACACAGCATCTACCCCAAATTTACCTACAATACATACCCATATATCCCATAAATGAACCACTGTAGCCTGCGTGTGTACCAGAACTAATTATTTAAAAGATTATCCAAGAAAAATAAACCTTTAATTCAGAGTCACCAGCACAAGGTTCGGAAATTCCAAGTGGAAATAATTGTGCATGGATCTGCCCTAAATTTAACCACTTCTTCAATAACCTATTGTCCACCCTACCAAAAAGTTTAATTGAAATTCATTCAGAACTTTTAAAAGTATTGAAGATATCTCGTGGACAATCAAATGGAAAGCCGCGGCCAAATTCATATGTAGGGTGTTAGCTAGGAATTTGATTTCCCCATTGTTTTTATAAGAAGTTTTCCGAGGTCTGCATGTTTGTATTTATTTCATTCAATTATTCCATTGTCCACATCAGGGGACAAACAGCGAAAAGGGAAAAAAAACACACACCAAGCTTAATTAGGAATTAGGTTACCATTGTGAATTAGCTGTTCACTGGCCAGAGAGAATGCTGGCCAACACTCTTCATTGGTAGAAGTGAGTAATGGATGTATTGTTTGTAGTCAACAATGTATGAATGCAACTAACCTTTTGATTTATTAAACGGAACATCAATGATCTCATAGTTAGAAAAGCCGACCTCGGGTGATGTAAGATAGTCTGCAAAGTTGTCAGGTTTGAACTTGATGTTACAAAAATTGTTATAGATGGTGTCCTGCAAAAAATGATAAATAAACAAATATAATTTTGACAATTATCCTTGTTAGCATTTAATAATTAAAACAAGAAAAAGAACTGACTGTTCAAATCCAGTGATGATGTTTATACAATTTTTTTCAAACTAATTTTTTCTGATTGGGGGGGGGGGATATAAGAGGAGAAAGAAGAGAATAATGTAAATCTGTTGAAAGGATTTGAAAAAAGACTCATTGAAAATGGGCACAGACTGATTTTGCTACATTTTCGTTAGTATCCAAGAAGTATGTACATGATATAATATGAGATGTTACAAAAACGTTTTAGCTTCTTAAATTAGGATCGCTTTTCAAAAGTCACATTTTTTCTTTTCAAGAATTAATTTAAAAAAAAGAATTATTTGATGTGTGACATCAGAGATAAAAAAAATTACTCTTTCTTCCTGTTTTATGAACATTCACCTTTTCAAATTTGGTCTGGACGAAGAACTTTTAGGAATTCATAGAACAGTTGTTTTTTGTTGCAGTTGAAAAAAATAAAAATAAAAAATGCAAATAAATTCACAGTAACAATAAGTTGGTTAAAATCTTTTTTTAACACTTTTTGCAGAGTAGAAAAGGCTGTCCCATTCAGACTCTCGTGCTGTGTTGCAGTGCACCTCTTAGATGAGTGACCAGTTTTGATAATGCAACAAACATTAAGGTACAATGCAGATATCTATTTAGCAATCTGGGAGCAGCTGATTAGATATCTTAGATTCATCAATGGTGATGGAGGTAAAGAAAGCAATGATCATCCTAGAGAGGCTGAGGTGATATTTTGTCAAAATGACAGCATTCACTGCCATTGATAGTATATAAGAAGCTCGGGGGAAATTGGACAAAGGTTCAAGACAATTCATACCTGATGATGAAAGTAGAAAGAGCATTGATTGTCTTGGACTGGCTATTAAGATAAGATACAAGATATTTCAGGAAAATTGGATAGCGTTTTAAGAGAATTTGTAGCTGATAATGGAAGCAACCATTGTTTTCTAGTGACTAACAAGATATTTGAAAAATATGATGTCACATGCTGATACTGATAATATACAAGGCATGTACAGAAAGTATCTACCTATTTTGATTCTCTCAAGAGCTAGCCGCGTGGTCACAAAGTAACCATGCAACTGTCCAAAAGTGATCTTACTACGCAAGCGCAAACACCCTCCCATAGAATCACTCAGTTGGGAGTGAGATGCCAGTGAGTTTGTGTACTGTGTGGTCATTGTATTCACAATGATCAAGCATGACCAATCTTCATGTGTCGTGCAGGATATTTTGACAGAACATTAAATCACCCAAGTTTATCAGCTGCTATCAGTCCAGATAAGGCTTTCCCCAGGGAGAAAGGGAGGAGATTTCAGATCATGGACAAGATTAAGGAGAATGCAATAATACGGGGAAAATTTGCAAACTTTTGAAAAAGGACAGGATAAGTGTGATAGGTTCCAATGGGATTATTTGAGGGGAATAATGCATTATTACCATAGGTAGGTTATTTTTCATTAATATTAGATTGTTGGATAAATTCTATATAGAATTCCGGTCCCAACTGGTTTAAGTATTAAGGAGATTAGATGGTGCCCAATGGTGCATTCATGGAAAATCACAAGATTATAGACCTATAAAACTGCCTGGAGGTTTTACCAGATCGGATTAAGAGGTAGATAATCCGAAGTTCATCTCAGAGACTTACCCAATACAGAGATTGGAATAGCACCAGGTTTTGAAATCGAGCATGTCTGAGGTTTAACACCAAACTTCAGATTGTCGGAGATGAAACATGGATCATCTCCCCCTGTAACCGTTTTAGTGACATCATTAAAAGAACAGTAATATGTATATTTTTTCTTCATGGCAAACATACGGTTTGGTTTTAATTGTACTATTTCAACATTGTTAGTCAATGCTATTTTTAAACCGAATGAAACTGAAATATAATAAATAAAACAAATTCAAAACGAGAAGTCTTTAACATTTCATTCGGTTGGAGGCAGTTTTGACTAATAAAGCCAAAATAATACAAGTAAATAACAAATAGACAGTATGCTCCACTTGCAGTGTTATTAGGTTCAGCAGTCTGCTAGTACCAAGAAGTCAAGATGACGATATCACCCGATTAAAATTCCTCAAATTTATCAATGTCGAGGAGAGAAAAAGAAGAAAAAGAAGAAAAAGAAAAAAAGAAAAAGAAAAAAAGAAGAAAAAGAAAAAAAGAAAAAGAAGAAAAAGAAGAAAAAAAAAAAAAAAAGGGAGTGTGGAGCTTACCGTAAGTCCTCTGCGCTTTTTGTATGAACTCCATGACTGTGGCTCAAGGATTAACCTGCCCCCAGGCCTCAACTGACAATACATCCTCTTGAAGGACCGTTTCAACCCTTCATCCCCCCAATTCAAGTGGATCCATTTCGTAAGACTCATGCACAAGATTAGATCATACTCAGGTTTCTGTATTTCCAGCAGCTCGTCATTCTCCAGCACATAACTACCCTGGAAACGAACAAAAATACAATGAATTATGAAAATTGAAATGATTTGCTTGTCAGCGTTCCTAGACCTTTGTTTTGGAATTCGTCCAATATTTCAAAAATTGCAAAAAACTTTAAATCCTGTATTGTTTTTATTGATGGATACCTTCGATATACATTTAGGCCATTTTCAACATTCCGATTGTTAAACAGTCAATATTTGTTAATAATAAAAATCATGCCAGCTTATTAATATTTTTGTATAATGGTATTTCTACTAATACCTTAGTAGTTCCATGCTCTGACATCATAAGTGAATATTCAACAATAGTGTCGGAGCATGAAATTACCAAATTATAGTTTGGCAAAGAGCATACAGGATCATTTAAAATCTTTTGCGGAAAAAAGTCAGAAATAAAAAATAAAGAAATTTCTACCATAATATGGGAAATCACAGTAAGTCAAAATTTGGTCAAATCAGTCAGATCTATATTTAGGCTCAATAGGTTGTACCTTTTTATTTTTTCATATTACGATGTAAAAACAAAAGAGAGAGATTTTTCCTCTTGAAGAACTTAGTCTGTCATTCACAATCCTGAACCCCAATATTTTTTCATTGTTTTCTCAAAATTGACTTCAGACTCACAAGGTTTTACCAGATTACAGGTTTTGCCTTTTCCCAACTAACAATGGATAATGATTCATTGCTAAACCACCCACTACCTTTGAAGATTATGTTTTTAATATTGCATTCAAACAAAGATTCAACATTTAAAACAAATAAAATATCATTGTTTACACACTTTTCCGACAGCAAATATGATGCAATCCAATTATTAAAACTAGTCACACAATAGGTCTACTTTTGTAATAACCAATCCAAATGAATGTATTCTTAGCTAATTTGCTTCAATTATTATAACCATGACACCATTTACCTGGACCAAGCAACAAACTACCAAATTGAGATTCTTTAAAATAAAATCCAATGGAATTACAGAAAATATCATTTTTCAGACCTCAAAACAACTACCTTTCAAATATTTCCAACTTGTGACTAAAGTGAAACTTTGAATAGATATAAAAAAATAAAAAGAAGCTGCAAAAGGGACAGTGGTGATCTGGACTCCCCTGCAGCGTTGCCTGAGCTCCCAAAATTTTATCTTTTCTCATTTTTACTTATGTAAAAAGTTTACCCGCCCTTCCAGTCTTCAACCCGAACCGACAGCACCAACATCACAAAGAGACTTCAGTTGCTGATTTTATGCAAGGTGTCTTCCTCCTTGAATTGAAGAAACTTTGGGGAGTTAAGAGTATGAAAAAAAAAAAAAATAATAAAAACAAAGAGAAATTGTCACAGAATTGAAATATTGTCATCTTTTTCTTCCGAATAGCAAAATAACATTCAGGTCTCCCAAGGGAAGTAACTCATGCATAAAAATATGAGTTATTTCTCCTTGGAAGTTACCGACAAAAAAAAAAATTTTTTTTTCTCTTAAATCAAGATATACATTTGGAATATTACATAGGGAGATTTGTAATTGTTGATGCTACAATCTTCCAAGGGAATGGGGGGGGGGACCCATCAATTAATTGAATTAATGAATACAAAATTTGAGAGAATCTCAGCTGGTCAGAACAATGGGATTATATGTCTAAGGCTAATTCACAGATCAAACAGGAAGACATTAGGGACAGATCAAGTCAAATTTGTACCTCTCTAACCTATACTCTGTGGCCCGGAACATTTTGAATTGGCCACAACTAATTTGTAGAGCTCCTGCTAGAGTTCTTTGATTTAGTTTAAAAATGCATAATGGATATATATATATATATATATATATATATATATATATATATATATATATATATGTGTGTGTGTGTGTGTGTGTGTGTGTGTGTGTGTGTGTGTGTTTACAGTATTACCTCCTTTAGTTATCTCAGGCAATTGGCTAAAACAGACACATTTGCTCCAACCTATTAGTCTGTATTAATGAAAGGTCACTGTACTTGAAAATATTCTTAAAAACTTATGTTGCTCTCAATTTTCTTGTTTATGTTCAGCTAGAATGAATTCAGGTTTTTTTTACACATCTGCAAGAAAATTAATAAGGGAGACTACTCTATATTTAGCATTCAATAGTTATCTCCCTTACGGACAAAAATTTTTTAGATATACACATGCCATATATAATATTATGTAAGTGTTTTTTTTTACCACCTTCCCACCTTCAGAATTTGCTGTGTTGCCGTATCTCTATTTGAGTGAATGTAAGTTTTGACATATGTTAAATAAATTCTACTTGTGACAACATGGGTTACATGAGGGCTAATAATGAAAAAAAAAAAATGATTCTGTACATCTGAAAAGTGACGTTTAATTTTCAAAAAACAGTGCACTGTATCCAGAGGTATTGGATTAAGGTCTTCTAAAATGAGCGAACTTGAAGAATACAAAAAAAGTCCAGGTGAATTGCAATTGAAAAATTATATTGTGGGGTGTGTGTTCACGCTGACATTGTAACTCAATTGGTCAAAAGGTTATCTATTAATACTTAGAAGTAGATGCATCTCCTATGGAAGAAATGATGACACCTGAACCTTTTATTTAAAATTTGGAGAAGAAAAAGAAAGAAAAAGAAAAGAAAAGGAAGAAAAAGAAAAGAAAAGGAAAAAAGAAAAAAGAAAAGGAAAAAGAAAGAAAAAAGAAAAGGAAAAAGAAAGAAAAAAGAAAAGGAAAAAGAAAGAAAGAAAAAAAGAAAAAAGAAAGAAAGAAAAAAAGAAAGAAAGAAAAAAAGAAAAAGAAAAAAGAAAGAAAAAGAAAAAAGAAAGAAGAAAAAGAAAAAGAAGAAAAAGAAAAAAGAAAGAAAAAGAAGAAAAAGAAAAAAGAAAGAAAAAGAAGAAAAAGAAAAAAGAAAGAAAAAGAAGAAAAAGAAAAAAGAAAGAAAAAGAAGAAAAAGAAAAAAGAAAGAAAAAGAAAAAAGAAAGAAAAAGAAGAAAAAGAAAAAAGAAAGAAAAAGAAGAAAAAGAAAAAAGAAAGAAAAAGAAGAAAAAGAAAAAAGAAAGAAAAAGAAGAAAAAGAAAAAAGAAAGAAAAAGAAGAAAAAGAAAAAAGAAAGAAAAAGAAGAAAAAGAAAAAAGAAAGAAAAAGAAGAAAAAGAAAAGAAAAAGAAAAAGAAAAGGAAAAAAGGAGAAAAAGAAAAGGAAAAAAGGAGAAAAAGAAAAGGAAAAAAGGAGAAAAAGAAAAGGAAAAAAGGAGAAAAAGAAAAGGAAAAAAGGAGAAAAAGAAAAGGAAAAAAGGAGAAAAAGAAAAGGAAAAAGAAAGAAAAAGAAAAAAAGAAAAAGAAAAAAGAAGAAAAAGAAAAAAAGAAGAAAAAGAAAAAAAAGAAGAAAAAGAAGAAGAAAAAAGAAAGAAGTGCTTGTGCTCTCAATCTATAAGACCTTAATCCTTCAGCCTTTCAGTCAGATTGAAGAAAAAAAAAGTTAATTTTTTAAGGTTTCAAGGGGAAGTGGGTACTATCAATAATAATAACAATAATAATAATACTACGAAACAGGACACTTACTTTCCGCCTGCTATATACAGAATATATGCTATAGGTACAGAAATACAGCTCACATGAATTATCTTAGTTATAAATTTATTTTATGAATTCTCTTTTTTTTAATTTCAAAGTATCGTTTTTTTATTTTATTTTTTTAAATAAGCATCTGTTAATGGCAAACATGACAATTATTTTCACTGAGGCTCCTTCACAAAATATGAGTGATTAATAACCTGTTAGAGAAAAAAAGAGTTCTATACAATAATAGAGAGTAAAATCTGGTAATGAACAGTCCTGTGTTATTATTTAAAGCTCTGAAGCAGTCAAGTCTCCCAAGAACATATATTACATTTGAACTTTGACAAAGACACAATAGATGATTTTGCATAGCACTGTTAAGATTTAAAAAATGCAACTAAATATCTACACTTCTCCTTCATTTATTAACAAACTTACTTATGGCTTAAAAAAAAAAAAAAAAAAAAAAAGAATGACAGGAGTATTCAAGTCGTGGGTGTTACCAGAAAAAAATTGCCTAGACAAATTCAGTGTTGCCAATTCAGGAAATATTTTTGCACTAATTCGATGGCCAAAAAACGAATTAATAAATTTTAAAAAAGCCAAAAACACCCAAAAGGGAAAAAAATTGCCAAAATGTTCAAGAACTTCCTTTTAGCGATTTTTTAAAAATTTGTCAAAGATGGTATTGCATCTAAAAAAGGAGACTTAACATCCATGCTAAATAATTTTGTAATGGCACAGTATTTGAAAAATATCAATAACATTATTTTGCTCAGCAGTTTCTCATTCATACTCAGCCAGAATGAACTTGGATTTTTTTTCTTTCTTTACACATTTACCAGAAAAATGAATAAGGAAAACTTATTGGCATCCTCCTTGTTAAATGCTACAGACAAAAAATATAGATACACACATGGTGTATCATATAAGTTGACTAAATCGACCCATAAAATTGACAACTGAAATATCATCCTTCCTCTCATGTATACATTTCAGCATTAAAGCATAAAAATTTGTAAAAGTAATTTATTGCCAACAAAATATATCTATAATGACCTTAACAAACAAAAGCAAATGAAAGTAATATATCTGTTTTGATTTCTTTTGCTATAGTCCAGTGGTCCACTACTATCATAACTTTACTCTCTGGATCCAGGGAAATTCCATGGTGTTGACAACTAAGATGTTATGATTTTTCTACAGTAATTTATTACCAATAGAATGTATCTATATCAACTATGACATGAAAAGGTAAATGAAACTAATATAACTGTTGTAGTTATTATCTTTGAATTCTGTCCATATTCCTGTGGTCTACTACTACTATACTTAGATTTTAGGTCTCAGACTTGTGAGGTAGAAGTAATGAATGAGTTATAGTTGAGGTTGAGTCTATTTTGCTCCCATTCAAGCATAAGCAACATCTACCTTATCACATTGCATGGGTAAGGAGGAGGGAAAAGAGGAAAGATAAAAGATATGAGGAGAACTAATAATAATCAGAAAGTGTAGAGTGACATATACAATTTATCAATGTTTACTCCGCCAATAAATACTTGATAATTCATAACTTGAAAATTTTCATTCACTTCAATGATAAAATATACAGTGGAAGTATATTCCGGTGAATCTGGTTATATAAATGCAAGGATTTGGCTTGTTCTCATTGCTGCCCACTGACTTTACCATTACTTTATGAATCCCCCATTTTACCTTGTTCAATTGCTATACTAATAAACTATATATTTCTGTCAGTGGAAAAAAATAAATTGATGATAAACACTGAATTTAGTAATTTTTTTTTTTTTTAACACCATCATTTCCTGGGTCCCCAATACTTCATTGATTCCATAGGCAGGGCCGTTGAAAGAAATTTATCAAACATACCAGTACCACATCCTAAAATAGACCAAATCTTCCAGAAATGTACATTATAGAGTATGTGTCTATGTATGTTTGAAAAAAGTCAACAACTACATATTATAGAATAAAAACAAAGGCATATTCAGAACCAGCCTTAAATTGTCTACAGCACACATATTGAGGTCAAACTTTGCAAAAATAAATCCATCGATTTCTATTGGGCTAGTGTTCGTTCGTGTCGTGAAAAAAGTCTGAAAAGAGGTAATAAAATTGGCAGATAGAGTTCAAAATCTTAAGGAGAAAACTTCATTTCTCTCTCATGTGTTTTCAATTGATAAGATACTCAAACCTTCTGGAAATTAGTCAGGTGTGAGAAAAGAAGTAAAGGTTCTATAAGAGGGGTTTTTATTTGCTATAGATGCTAAACTGTAACTGTAATTTCCATTCATCATAGGTGAAAATAGATGTGAATTTGTCTTAAGCCACTTTGACAGGATGATTTTCAAGGAATCTGACAATAAAAAGTTTCTTTCTTAGAGTGAAAAGCTTAATTCCTAGCCTAATTTGAACCCAATAAAACATGGACACAATTTAAATCCACTGGTAGTTTGCAGGTCAAAACAGACTAACACCAAGAGTGATCAAATGAATTCTCAGCTTTACGGGGGGAGGGGGGGGGGGGCTACGCAAGCCTGCACAGGAGTGTGTTGGCCCAACCATACCCCTTATTTGATTCCATGAAACATGATATATCTATAAAATATCATTTGCTTTCCAGTATTGTTAGATTTGGAGAAAAGGGGGATTGTCATTGGTCAGGAATTAAAACTACTGTTACTAATTAAATAGAACTTTTATTTTATTATAGTTCATCAAATGTCTGTCTGTGACAGCCTACAGTAAAAGCCACTCGATGTAGCCCTAAGGAAATTTTCTGTAGGTACTCTGCTGAACCCTAGCCAGGTTTTTAGTAAGTAGGAATTAGAAAAAAAAAAAAAATCACCCCACCCAATGCTTTGCATCATTTCAACAGAGGGTGAGAGAGTAAGAGAGAGATCAGAAGTTGGTTTAGAGAGATTTTCTCTTTCTTTCAAAATCTCAGACTTTTGCCTGCATAGAATTGTTCTTTCTCTCACTGACCCCCTTCTTTATAGGAGTGTAAGAGCTGTGTTTCTTTATTTTTCTTTTGCTGTCAAAATTGATAGTGATTTTTGCATTTAAAACTTTGTTCTTCAAGAAAAGATATATTTACATTGAAAGCATTCATTAATATCAGAAACAGGGACAGTCAATATTTCTTCGAATAATCGAATCAATACATTAGAATGAAACAAATCTTATCTATCAACATTACTTTCAATTTTAGAAGTGACCTATAAAATTGCTTAGTGGTCACATTTTTATCAATGTTATGTATTATGGAATTTTTGTATAAAATCACTTAA
Source organism: Thysanoteuthis rhombus (assembly GCA_963457665.1). Taxonomy (NCBI): domain Eukaryota; kingdom Metazoa; phylum Mollusca; class Cephalopoda; order Oegopsida; family Thysanoteuthidae; genus Thysanoteuthis; species Thysanoteuthis major. The sequence continues at coordinate 8,147,358 of OY735242.1, forward strand.
AAACTTATTACATAAGTGAACTATTTTTTTAATCTTTTTATTCATGTTTCCCTGAAAAGTTTGATTTAATTCTTGCTTATAGTTTTAGAAATAACCACCGTTCTGATTGTGAGGTTTCACATTCTTGCCCAATCATTATTAAAAACAATGCAGGAATAATAAAAATTAACAATTCTATTGATTCAAAACAATTATATTTTGGTTCTTATTCATTTTATCAGGTGAAGAATGGTAAATCATCACTGTTAAATATTCTTGCTACTTTCATACTGCAACTAAACTTGGGCTGGGTTCCCTTCAGCAGTGAGTGAATGAATTAATACCATGGATCAGAATAGAGAATAAGTTCCAGGTGATAATTGAAAGTTTGGTCAAAAAGGATTTGTGGAGTATAGGGGAAAAAAAAAAAAAAAAAATTTAGACTGGGGTAAACATTCATTCTATTCCTAAACCACATCGAAATTAGGGGTTCAGATCATGTCATGAACATGTTACTTCATACGGGCACAAAACGTATTTCCATTTCAGGATGATTCAGCATTGTAATTCGAACCACCCCCCAATAAAACTGGAGAGACAAGGTGTCCAAGAACTGATTTGCTAAAAACCTCACTGGGGTGACATTGGTACACACAGAAAATTCTATTAGTTTACATTGTGCGTTTTTTTGTGGTAGGCGAGCACGTACTAACAGGCATTTGGTGAATTATAATAAAAGATATGAATCAGCACTTTAGTCTAGGATCATAGTGTAGTAACTGTGCAATTATTGAAAAGGGTCTCTGACATACCTATACATATATAAGAATAAACTATTTTATATGTCAGAATTCTTTTTTGGTATATTAGTAGATACTGTCATCAGTATAGGTCTCTTCAGTTTTTGAGTTAGCCTGATATGTCATCGATGTATGTATGTGTCAAATGTACAGGCTGCACCAATGGAGCTAGAGGGCTGAAGATTTAAGCATTTACTCCTTATGTCTAGAAATATATTTTTTGTAATTCCCACCTCCAAAACAGGATTTGGGCGGGGGGGGGGGGGGATACAGCTACCCTAAGCATTCACTTCTTTTGTGAGAATTCTAACTTCTTACTGATCTCATGCTTAATTACCGAAAACATTTTCACTTACTATGCGTCTACCCCATTCTTACCATAAATCTTTCTCAAACGACCATTTGGTTCAGATCATACTAAATTTTGTCAGGGGCCATAGTTTCCTATCCCCCCCCCCCCGAACCATCCCAGACGATCAAGCATCTACGAGCATATATGTTTTTCATAACCACTCTCAGATGGCCACCCACTAACAATCAGGGAATGACGATTTGCGATAAAAAACCAACAGAAGTATGATGGAAAAAATATTATTTAAAGAATAATAATAAAGGGGGGAAGGGTATCTCAACGTTGACAGTGTACCTGTGTCAGGTGATATACAGGTATGCCATGCTTTTTGAAAGTTTGCTTTACAACGTTTTTTTTTTATGAAAGTAAAAGGTTAAAAGGAAAAAACAGTGTTCAGCATTCGTTTTGCAGCAAGCTGCTATAGAGGCAGCAGGTACCCTCTTCCTTCTCTACCTCCCCCTATGCCGACCGCCAATGAATCAGCCAAACTAACATACCATCATTACCAATTTTGGAGTCTGGGATTGCTCTAAGATTTTTCCCCCATATGAACTAATGGTAATCGCTCAATGCCATTTTCGTTCATGAGATTTTGTTTTTATACAGAAAAGCTGTACTTTTGATTGCGGGAGGAAGAAAGCCAGGCGGCCTGTCGAGAAAACAAAATGATATTGGTATAGGTCTATGTTGCGAATATATCAATGCCGTAATATCAGTCATAAAGAGTACAGTAGCGGTGAAGGTCAAAACAACAACAACAACAAAAAAAAAAAAAAGAAAAATCTAAATAATACGCCACATGATTGGCTATATTTTCTAACATTTGTGAAGGGAGATAATAAGTAAATTCTATAGAGTAGTCTCCTCACTTAAATTAGAAACCTTCAACATAGGTTTCTTCCGTTTTTCAAGTGATTTCAGCTGGCTATGTATATGTCACGCATACAGGTTGCACCCGTGGAGCTACAAGGCCGAAAATTTAAGCATTTACTCTTCATGTCTGAAAGAAAGGAAGAAAAGAAAAAAAAAAAAAAGAAAATTTTCAGACCCATCACCACTTCCACAATAAGTTTTTTTCTTGAGGGGGTTCAATCTATGCTATATCGGTCCCTTAGTTTGTGTCCAGCAGCATTCACACTTATTTTCAGAAAATTCAGACCTTTTAGTGATCCAACAAAAGGCGGAAGAAATAACTCATTATCGATCACCCCATTTCCAATTCATTTAATTGATCACCTCCAACAGGGCATGCTGTCAGAAGATGTTGGCCATGTGACAGTTTCTTTTGAGTGACTATTCAGACCTGTTTTTATTTTTGCAACTGCTTAAAAAATAAAAATATATATATATATATATATATATATATATATATATATACACACAAATAAATAAATAAAAAAAAAAATAAAAAAAAGCGGGTTTTTTTTCCAGCAGGATATTAACAAGGAAATGAAGAGCAACATAATGTTTAATATAAATGCAAAATTATTTTGATGTAAAACTAGTGGAAAGATAATCTTTTAATCCCAGCAGTCCTGATGTTTGAATCTCTTGATCATCCAATCGTTAATCCTTTTGACCCATATATAAATTCATATTGATACATTCAGATTTTTACAACCAAATGCCTTTTCTGACACCAACACTGCAGAAGGTCTTTAAGGAAAAAATTGGATTTCAAGAAGGTTTAGTTTGTCATAGGGTTTTAGGGTTAAATACCTTTTTTTTTCATGTGGAGTTGCAGAGTGGTGTAACAGAATCAAAACAAAAATGGCAGGGGACCAAGTCTGGGTTTGGACATATTTTGTATTCACTACATACTAATGCCCTTGGGAAAGATATGAATTCATATCTACTCCCCAACTAGATTTAATAGCAAGGCAATTTTGGACCTGCAGTCCAAAAGGTTACCCAGTTTAAGAAAAAAAAAAAAAAAAAAATTACATCTCGGCAGTCAGCATAGCTGGTCCCAAGCTTGGGTAAAGGAAAAATTGGGCATAGGGCTTGAAACCCCACCCAGTAAAACGCTACTCACTACTAAAAACTGCAGCTGAGTGGTTGCAGCCATATGTTCAACAGAGAGTCAACAGATATAACCAAATGACATAAAATTTGAAAATTGTCAATAGCTTTCTTCAGTTTTCAAGTGGGTGAAGCTGACTACAGTGTATGCATGTGTTGTGCGAACAGATCATACCAATCGCACGAGAGGGCTGAAAATTTGAACACTTACTCCTTGTGTCTGAAAGAAAAAAATTTTTTTCAAGACCCCTCCCCTGCTGATTTCTACTTGAGGGATCAATTTACAATCTAAATCTATGCTGAATTGATCCCTCAATTTCTGTCAGGCAGCATTTATGCTTGTTTTTTTTTTGAAAATTCTGACTTATTTAGTGCTCACTGCCCAGCAAAAGGTGAGATAAATTACCCTGAGGCAAATTATCCATTAATCACCCCATTTTCTAATTCATAACCCTCAACACTGCTTGCTGCCAAAAGACGTTGGTCATACGACAGTTTCTATTGAATGACTAACTAGACCTGTTTTCATTTATTTTTATCATGAGGATGGATCAATAAGTTTGTACCCTGACACTGTAAATACCTGAATTTTTCACTCTATAATGTTTAATGTATATGATTAATATTCATCACTGAATCAAGTGCATTAACAAGGAAGGATATTATGTTGAAAATAGTTTGGTAAAATAAATGTTTTTCATCATTAGGCTATGGATTCATTGATTTACCTATGCAAGTTCAAGATGATATTGTTATTTTTCTAGAATGTGGGATCCAGTTGATGTTTTTCAGAGAGGAATTTGACGAAGGCTTTGTATTTTAACAACAGGTGCAGGCTTACTGGTCTCAAATTCCAATACTGACTCATTCAACGTAGTCTGCACAACTCTCAGATAAATTAAATTGATATAAGAATAGGGAAAAGATTTTACAACAATCTAAACCCTGTTTGGTCACTTAACTGATGTTATCACTATGTTTCCTTGCACATTAAGTACCTGAAGAAGGCAGTAGAATGGATCTGCCAAAACATCATGGCAACACCAACTGCACACAAACATACTCAGGTGCCTAATTTATCCGCCCTTATGCTAATTGATTTTTGAGAGTTTCTCTCAACTTTCTCCTCCCTGATAATTGATGGGTTGGGGTGGGGGGTCAAAAAAGGACTGTCATGGACAATGCAGGGGAGGGACGTGAAGTTGGTTGTGTTGATAAACAGTTATCCACTAACTTCATCAATCTAAAAATTCCATACCACTAAAAGAATTTTCTCATTCTCATCAATACTGTATGTTTTTACTTCCCATGTGTCCACCCTATCCTCACTGAAAATTTTTCTCAAAACATCTGTTTTGTTCAGATCCTACTGGCTATTGTTTCCTATTAAATAGTGACAATGGCCCCCCCCCCCAGCAATTAAGCACCTAAGAGTATGTATGGGTTTAGGTTCCAAGGGATCTTCAATCACCCCCTCAACCATCCATAAACATGTGTGTACTCAATAACGCCCCCCCCTGCATATACTCATCAAAATTCAGTCTTTTTTTTACTCTCAGCCATCTGCTGCAGCGAATGGGTCAAGAAAATCAATCTCCCCCCCCATTCAATTTTGTTGACCAAATATTAGAAACCATCAATCAAATCTATCAACATAGGTTTCTTCAGTTTTTGTGTGAGTCTAACCAGATATCTATGCCTGTTTTGTACATACATACAGACTGCATCTCTAGAACTGGAGGGCAGAAAAGTTAACCCCAACATGGCATACTGCTAAAAGGCATTGGTCATATGAGAATTTCTGTTGAGTGACTACCCAGACTTGTTACCTGTAAAAACTACTTCCATCCTGTATTGTGGAAATAAGAAAAAGAATTTCAACTGTAAGATCTTACCTATGATCAAACTCACCTGTGCAAATGTAACATTGTGTGGAAAACCCGTATGTCTGTCCTCCTGTTTCACCGGTGCGGCCAATGGACCATAGCTTAATTTACAGGAGTTAGGGTACTTGTTGTGGTCATCATCTTGAATCAAATAATGGCGGATATTCTTCCTGGCAGCCGATATCAACCGTCCATCAATATCAAGGCCAAGAATCATTTCTGGTTTGAACTCACGGGCCACTAACAGGGTCAAGTGACCAACATTACAGCCAATGTCCAACACTTTCTTGCCTTCAAACCATTCCAGTTTGAACGCATTGGTACGGGGATCATGTTCTTCTGGGTTACGGTAACCATAGTAACGGCTGTAGTTACCATAAATGAAACGGTATGATTTTGATTTCCCAAGGGGACCTTTCTTGTTACCACGGTTGCTGAAGCGTCGTTTATTTTTCCGGACAAATGTTGTCTTGTTGATTTCCCCGGGACAGCTCTCTGAGCGGTTGAGGTTCTTACTTGATACTGGATTCTGTTCAGAGGACCTACCCTCGCAGATACTTGTCTGGCGCCGTTTTCGGTTCTTTGGAGAAAGCTGAGGAATAACAGGTGATACAATTTTATTTTCGGGTTTCACTTTGGGGGTATCAACAACTTCACTGTTTGTGGTAGAACCACAAGTCGTTGACAGTACAGTGCTACTCACAGACAGTGAGGTTGGAACCTGCGGCGTCCTTGGCTTATCTGGAGGGGGTTCCTTGACAGTCTCGACTACTGCTGATGAGCTGGAGTCGTCATCATCGATTTCTATCTTGAGAGCTTCGGCTAAGTGCTTTTTTTTCTCTGATTCTTTTGTCATCAGAGGGGTTGCTGGAGCGCTGGTGTTTTCAATGTTGGAGTCATTCTTTTTACGACTTTTATGTCGCTTCTTCCGCTTTGCACACACCATAGAGGACATGGGTTCATTTTCCATATCAGGTTCGTTGAGATTTAAAGGGTCAAATTGGTTCCGTGGCATAACTAATGTCACATCTCCTCTTCTGTGTGCGGGCGTAGGGACTGGAGATGACTGAGGTGTGCGCTCGTTCAGGGCCTTGTTCACTTCTTCATCGCAGAGACTATTCAAATTCAAAGGATCATTGATGTTACCTCCTAGAAGGAACTTGGTTGGCAAAATTATCTTTTCGTTTCTTTTCAGCCTCTTCTTGTTATGATGGTTATCTGCTGCTCGTGATTGACTGAGGAAACGTGGACGTTTCCGGTGGACTGGGTAGGAGAATTTTTCCACCTTGGTCAGCTTACTTTTGTCTTCATCCATATTGAAGCGCTGAGGGTCCCCGTTGTTCTCCAGATCACCCATTGGTCTACCACTGGGTGTTGCACTTTTGAGGGTACCTCCAGACAGTGAACTAGACTCTGGATTTAGGCATTTTAATTCCTTCAGGTCAAATTTGGGTTTCACGGATGTCTTCAGTTCAACTGCACTCATATTAACGGAGGTGACCCTAACTGTTGAAGGTGGACAATAAAGGTAAAGGACACAGGTTAGATTCAAAGTGGTTTGTTTTTTTTTTGTGTGTTTCGGAACAAGAAGCAGCAATACAAAAATTATATAGGAGTGTTTGTGAAAATGGTTGATTTTACTTTAAAAAATAGTCATTTATGTAAAAGAGAGAGAGTGAAGAGATGGAGGTGTTTTGAATTTGTGTTGTTAATTTTTAATGCAATAGAAAAAGAAATTTTTTTTTCAAAAAACTTTCCTGATTTTCTCTATGAAAATAACTCTGGACAGATAATCTGTCTTTATCGATTTCAAGAGCTCAGGATATGACAGATATTAATTGGAAAGCTATTCATCTAGGGGATTTCCAGAAATAGACTTAACATATTGGAAATTTTTTTTTTTTCGTACATTCTTTCAAGAATTTATCTCAGTAAAAAAAGATTTGCAAGGTAAAAAAAATAAAAATTAATGTTTCCTGCAGTTGCATACAGTTATAGAATGAGGGGGGGTCTCCGATCTTTTCAATTATTGTAAACAAAACAACTCAACTTATCTAACTAGAAAGTTTTTTTTCTTTCTTTAAAAAAAAAAATAACAGAGTAAATATCACTTTTACACTCAATGCTTTCTTTTTACTTTTGATTACTTATATATATATTTTTTCCTGATACGTGCACCAAGTTAGCCTACTGTTAGGGCCAGCTGGTGGGGTACAGGCCTTGGGTATTCGGGGTAGAGAAACTGAAAGTGTTTTTCCTGTGACGATCACTCAGGCAGAAATGAAATTGGTCAGAATTAAAATGAACAAAGGCAAGAAAATTACCATAAATGGTGGTACCTATCGAATTATTGAAACTTTTGCAACTGATGCATTTACGAGAGCAATTATGATGGGGTCTGACAGTCATGATCATCGCACGCGGACCCCAGGGATGTAAATAAAAAAATCAAAAAAAGAAAATAAAAAACGGGGAGTCCCGCTGAAAAGGGTGTGATCGGAGTTTTCCTAAATTGAAATCCAATAATAAACACTTTCCTCTTTCACTTTACACTATTTGAAAAGACATAAAAGTCTTAAAAACACGTTTTTTTATTTTGATCTAAAACTGGAAACTCTTTATATAAAAGAAAACTGAAATTAATCCAATTAATCAAGTGATGTTAGTTTCGAGAAAAAATATTTTGCAATCGAATTGTAAGAAAAAACAATGTCAGGAAGAAATCAATTGAAAATAATAATTAAAAACATCAATTATAGATCGGTAAATGTGAATACCTCAAAAGTGTAAATATGAAAAAAAAGGGAGTTGTGATGAATATACTGTTTACACTTACACTTGTAAATAAATAAATATACTTTTACTTATTATTGTATAATAAAGTCAAGAGATGGAAAGGTATAAGTGTCCGCTAACATTAACAAGTAGCGCCCGGCAACAAATCATCCGACCAACAATAAATGTAAGTAAAGTGAAGTAATGGGAAAAAAAGAGAACTATATATATTATATTGCTTTCACTTACATGTATGAAGTCTATAAGAGAAGTGTGATCACTAAGAAACAAATAGAGAGGGGGACGCAAGAGAGATAATTCAAGGAGAGAGGGGGAGAGTCAACCCGAAAAAATATGAAGGGGAGGAGAGTATAAAAGCAAAGACAGAGAGAGAGTTAGTAATGAAATAAAGAGAGGGGGAAAGGTATATATACCAGAAATAAGAAAAAAATAAAGGGTTGACTTTTTTTTTCTCGCCTGTCTCTGGATGTTTTCGGGATTGTTTTGTGGTTGTTCGTCTTCTTGGGATTCTGCAGATGGATTTTGAGGAGTTTTTTCGATTGCTTTCTCTCCAAGATGTTCGAGGCTGCTCCGTTCCTTACCTCGACGTCCGAACTGACTTTACGATCTGCTCGGATTGAAGAGCGCATGCCCTGATCAATGCATTATGGGTACAAACAGCGCCGCCTTTTGGTCTGACCGAATAACCACAAAACACCAAAAAACCAAGAGTAGATAACCCTAATCTCCTTATTTTTTTATTATTTAAAAACAACACCTGCTTAAAAAAAGCCAACTTTTTAATAAAAAAATGAAAACAAAACATTTTCAAATATCTGATCTTATATTGCAGATACTTTAAATGTATAACCCTCATCATTTTGATTAATCTTTTCAATGACTAATAAAAGCAGTACCTTTTTAAACTAAATTTTAAAATCTAAAATCAAACACCGCAATATCAGATCAGGTAAAAAAATGTCTGTCTATATTTTTAATTGTAAATATTGCCCCGTATTAACTTTTGGAGACATTAAATGGCTATTAACACATCCAATATCCAAAATTATGGTTTTTAGCACATCAAATAACCAAAATTAGAATATGACTTCGAAATCGGGCGTTTCCGCACGCACCAAAAAAAAATATTTTGACTTGTTTCATTATTTCGAATACATCTAAATAAAAACTTCTGACAGCAATAATAAACCTTTCAACATCGCAATAATTACTAATAATAGCATAAATAGACGTTAAAAACCACGAATGCAGGTATAAAAGAAAATAAATAAACTAATAATTAAGTAAATAGATAAATAAAAACAATCGTCAGGGACATTTTCATTTTTTTACCTCGCCTCATATTGCGAACACGTTTTCGTTTTTTGAAACTTTTGGACAATTTTTTCTGAATTCCACTACCATACAAAAAATAAAACTCTTTAAACCTAATTTTACATCAAAATCTCTCGGAAATTGCTCATTTGGGCCATATACTATTTAATTTATTTTTAATTTGGAAAGTCACGTGACCAAACAGATCGCCTTTTTAGACTTTTCAATTATAAAAAAAATAAAATAACACCTCACTCATTGCCGATTTTGTTTATTGTTTAAATATTATTCGTGGTTGTATAAATTTTAGAAGTATTTTTATGATTTTTTGTCGACGAGAGTACCGCCTAAAGTTTTTCTTGAACGTGTTCACAATATAAGACCAAGTAAAGAATTAAACTTTTAAAATGTGTCAAGATCTTAATGGGATAAGTAATATTTTCACACAAATTCACTTTCATGTATCATATCTTATTTTATTTTTTCATTATATTTTCAATGAAAATATAATAACTTGACACGACTTTGCCCGGGTTCGAGCCTGTACAATTTTTTCAACTAAATAAACATCGCCCATCTCCGCTTTAGTCCGTATACTTATAAAATCTTGTAAAAAATCTAGATTAAAAACTTAAATTCTTTCATAAAATTGAAATTGATAATATATTTTAAACAGTAAACACTCGGTAAATTTTAATAATACTTTTTTTTTAATTTAATAGTTTTAATAAAATTGACAGTCATTAAATTCTAATTAAAAAATCATATGTATAAATCATTGAATGATTAAATATTAATTAAACATTATCAAATGAGTGATTTGAAAATAATAATAATACTGTTTGTTTTTTTTTGGCCCTCGGATTTGAACTCGTAGTGAAAAAATGATAAGTCGGGAACTTCTACCCATGAGTCTGTTCAACCGACCTAAAGTTACCATCAATTTTTTATTATTATTATCATGTTGAATTTTTTTACTAAACGAGGAATTTTTTTCCTACCCGAGTTTTCTTTTCAACTCAATATTTGTTTACAAATAACTTGTTGACCCCTGCTGCTGATGTGCTTTGACTCGTACGTGGTTCTTCTGATATGCCACGTGGATTTCTATATTTTTTGTTTGTAATATTTGTCAAGGGAGATAAGTATAAAATGATACTTGTTGAGTAGTCTCCCTTATTTTTGTTTCTGCAAACGCGTAATAAATCGGGATTCATTCGGATTGAATATGAACAAGAATAGCAACATGATGTTATTGTTATTTTTTTATCTAAGTGTAAAGCAATTGCAAAATCATTCAAACCAAATTATACCAGTCCTGATGGATGGGTTATTTCACTATCAGAAAATATTTAATGATATATGCTCATGGAAATCGAACAATGGATGATTTGTTTTCAAAAAGGCATACTTGTGACTTTTTTAATTTTTTAAAAAGATCTCAGAAAAATGTTAAATGTACATGGACACCGCCTAATATGAATAAATAATTGTTCCTCTTTTTATTCCCCGCCCCTTCCAGCCGAAAAACAATCATTCTCTCCCTTACTCACCCCTCCTCTCTATGAACGATACAAAGTCTCTACTTCTAATTTTCAGTGGCACACAGGTTGTCAATTTTAGCATGAATTTACCAAAAAAAAAAACATCCTGTGGGTCACATTGGTACGCAGAGTTCATGGGGTTATATTGTGTGGTATTTGCAGTAGGCTATAACATACAGATAGAAAGACGGGATTCAGGTGGATTATAAAAAGTATTGTGCATTATTATTGAAACAAGCTCAAAATCTGTTTTTTATTGCCTTTGATTGCAGGGGCCTGTAATGATTTTCAATAGAGGTATCAAAATCAACTTATCAGTTCGGCAACTCATCCAAATCGATACATGAGTTCACCTTTTTAATCTCCTTGATGTATTCTGAACAAATTTCTAAAAAGATAGAAACCAAAAACATCTTTTTTTTCATTTAACAATTCAATTCTATTAGAAAAAAACATTCCACAGAAATTTAGCATGCATGAACCCAGAGCATGCCTTGTTATGTTGATTGTAAAAAAAAAATGGTATTTCTCGTGCAATGGTCCTTTTTTTTACTTTCAAAACCAAGCGATTTGAAACAAAAAGTTGTTTTGTTCAAATACTTATGATAGGTACTGTGCATTTATATAAAAATATAATATGTGTGTTTTTAGGAAGCAACAATACTCTGTCTAGGTTGGTTAAATATGACAAACAAGGAAATTTTTTCAATCTTTTTGTTTGTCTTTCTTGTTTACATACAAGAGAATGTACGTCTGGATGCAATGTATGCAAATATTGTCCAAATGATAGATTAGATCAAGCACTTCTGACCATACATTCTTGTTTGGACAATACTTGCATGGCTTGCATCCAGATATACGTTCTCTTGTACATAAATATCAAGAAAGACCAACAAAAAGATTGGAATATTTTTAATAAATGAGTTCTTTTTGTCTGTCAAATGAAGGGCTAAAAAAAAAAACCGACCCTAGTTACATAATACCAGACTCTCCCTGGCTTCTTGCATTTTGACCCGAGGTTTGCTATCCCACTTGTGGTGCGCTACAGTTGGTCGTTATTTACTCTTTATTTGACAGTTGAAGAGAACACGAACATTAAACATAAACAAAAAAGAATGCATGAACATTACATCGTATTTAATCAGACATATATATATTTATATACATAATGGAGTGAAGATTCGCTGCACAAACACATCTATGTTTCTACCCTGTTTTGGCTCCTTCAGGCAAATGATTCAGTTATTGTAGACTCCTATTTGGGACATGTCGACAGGGGTCTATCATTCTAGGTGATAGGATCTTCCTTTTGTTGTATCTATGCAACAAGCAAATCCTTACTCCATAATATTTTAAGCTTTACCCTAAATCAACATAATGTTTAATGTTGAATGTATCAAGCACTTGATGAAATAAACCCATCATGCATCGAATATTATATTATATTATTTTGCATCCCTGATTTGTATTGTGTAATATATATATATATATATATATATATATATATATATATATATATATATATATATATATATATATATATATATAGTCTAGAAAGCTCCACAGCTTTGAACATTAAACATTAGGAAACTTTTTCAAAAAATGTTTTTGCTTCATTTCAGTCACTTATTTCCCTATATTTGTCAAAGCAATTCATGAAATTTTCTCCAGTGTTTCTTTCCGTTTTATGTATTCTTTGTTATCAAGGTACTATGTATAAATTTTCTTTTGTTGGGATCATCAGTTGTTTGTAACTGTTTCTGGGATATGAAAAAAAAACATTATATTGATAAGGCCCCCCCATCAGTATTGATCAAACACCATCTCCATTTCATCTATGATTTGAATATATAGCTTATGTCATACATGTAGTTTTTTTATATCATATAGGGTATTATCATAAAGTATTGTACATGGATGTTATTCTTTACTACACATCATCTAATTTTTTTGAACAGGTTTGCCCCAAAAAACGTATTCAACGATGAATGATCAGTAAGTATATCAGAAGATATAACTCGCTGTTTTTGTCACTTCTATTGAGTGTTTACACATGTGAATATTAAATCCATTGTGTTGGTTTTAATTGCAGACTGCATGCAAACCAACTTATGATATCATCTCTATATATTTTTTTGGGGGGGGGTCGAGTTATCTATGCATGTAGAGTGCTTGATATCGAAGATAGAGCATATGTAAATAGACAGTCAGAATTTTCTATGTAGATCTATATATATATATGTATATATATGTATATATATATATATATGTATATATATATATATATGTATATATATATATATATATATATATATATATATATATATATATATATATATATATATATGTATATATATATGTATATATATATATATATATATATATATATATATATATATATATATATATATATATATATATATATGTATAAATGTATATTTCTCATAAACCTAGATATGAAAGACGACTCCATCATATTTGATCATGAAAAATCAACACAATCAATCACATTTCTAGACACCCTAATATACATAGATGAAAACAGACAACTACAAGCAACCCTTTACACAAAATATTTTGGTACCCATAACTATCTCCACTTTGAATTCTTTCACCCCAAAGATCCCAAAGAAAACCAACCCTACTCTCAAGCACTAAGACTTAGATGGATCCGTTTCACAAATGAAGAATTTGATAAGCATAGTGACAGACAAAACACCGATTCATAAATAGGACTCGGTCATGATATGATAAAAAGAAAAGATATATAAAGCAAAAACAATCCCAAGAGAAAATACCACAAAGTCAGCCACAAAAAAAAAAATCAAATCGTATCCGTCTCATTACGAAATTCATTAACACCTTTTCCAACTAGCTCAAAAGAACCACTAGGATAATCTTAAACTAAAACCAGATTTAAAGAATATATTTCAGGAAACAAGAATGCTGGCATACTGTCAACCAAAAGATACTGTAGAATATTATAGAATTATAAAATAGATCTAGAAATTATTGGTAGCAACACCATATAGGACAATAAAGTTATCTGTAAAAAAAAATTGCAAAAACAGTTAAATTTTTACGGCCATGCAACAACAAAAATGGTCTTTGCTGTAAGCACCTTGAATTTACCAATCCTTTCTACGGTTCTATAACAAACAAAACCTACAAAATTAACCACAAATCAACTCAATGAAAGTGTCTATTGCATGAATAAAAACATTATCAACCATTGAGAATGAACAAATTGCTCTAAACAATACATTGAAAAAGCTGAATGGCTTTTTCACAATAGATTACATAACTAAAGATACAGAATAAAATCAGTAGAGCACAACAAACTATTACCAGTAGAACAGAACTTCCACTTCCGCAGACCATGACCTTACCAGGGATGCTAAATTTGCAATCATAGAAAGAATTAAAAAGATTTAGCGAATAAGATCACACCGACAGCAGAAACACAAGAAAGTAGATGGATGTTAAAGCTAAAGAAAATCTTATCTCCTAATGATCTCAATAACAAACTCAACCATCCTAAAACATCACGTCATACCCTTCATAAAACACCAACAATTGAATACAACACACTACATCTCTAAAAGAACACACTTTATACATACATTCATCCGGCAAAAACATCTTATTTAAACACTTTAACAAACTTTAACAACTTTAACATCAATATGAAACATCAGATCTTATAAACACTGAGTATTTGATGTAAAAATTTAATGCAAATCTAAGTCCCCTTCGGACTTGAATTACTCCGAACAATTAAACGTTTCAGCAAATGAAACCACTATAGATGATCATGCAAATTTTTGTAATTACAACTAACATTCCCTCAATAGTCTATGAAATTCAACTACATACTGCATTCCTCTTACACACACGAAAACTCGAAAAAATTTCCAAAATGGCTCGTATGAGAATCCATATCTGTCCACCTCAATGTATCAATACCAAATAACTCCATGATGACCTCTTATGAAATCACAATACCCCTAGAAGGGATTGAGAGATAAAAAAGGAGAGGCCTGGCTGATAAGAGCAGAGTTGGATGGAGCCCCATTGATCGATGAAGTATGAGATGGCTACTGAAGAGAGCCATACAAAATACTTTAAATAAGATTCATCAAGACAAACCATCTTATCTTCCCTTTCTCCCTTAATTTCTAATTTAAATAGGTTTGTATGTATTTGTAATTTGATATCAACAATCCTAATAGTTGTCCATTTCTATAATTTGAAGTCAACAATTTTAATAGCTTTCCATTTCTGTACTTAGATGTCAAAAACTCTAGTATATTCTTATCACTTTAATTTGATGTCAACAATTTTGATAGCTTTCCATTTCTGTACTTAGATGTCAAAAACCCTAGTGTATTCTCATCACTTTAATTTGATGTCAACAATTTTGATAGCTTTCCATTTCTGTACTTAAATGTCAAAAACTCTAGTATATTCTCATCACTTTAATTTGATGTCAACAATTTTGATAGCTTTCCATTTCTGTACTTAGATGTCAAAAACTCTAGTATATTCTTATCACTTTAATTTGATGTCAACAATTTTGATAGCTTTCCATTTCTGTACTTAGATGTCAAAAACTCTAGTATATTCTCATCACTTTAATTTGATGTCAACAATTTTGACAGCTTTCCATTTCTGTACTTAGATGTCAAAAACTCTAGTATATTCTCATCACTTTAATTTGATGTCAACAATTTTGATAGCTTTCCATTTCTGTACTTAGATGTCAAAAACTCTAGTATATTCTCATCACTTTAATTTGATGTCAACAATTTTGATAGCTTTCCATTTCTGTACTTAGATGTCAAAAACTCTAGTATATTCTCATCACTTTAATTTGATGTCAACAATTTTGATAGCTTTCCATTTCTGTACTTAGATGTCAAAAACTCTAGTATATTCTCATCACTTTAATTTGATGTCAACAATTTTGATAGCTTTCCATTTCTGTACTTAGATGTCAAAAACTCTAGTATATTCTCATCACTGTAATTTGATGTCAGCAATTTTAAATGGTTCCTATTTCTGTAATTAGATGTCAAAAATTTCAATAGCTTCTTATTTTTGTACTGTGATGTTAATTTTAATATGTTTCCATTTCTGTACTTTGCCATCACCAATTGTAGTAGGTTCCATTTCTATAATTTGAAGTCAACATTTTTAATGGGTTCGCATTTCTGTGATATCAACAATTCTAATAGGTTCCCATTTCTATAATTAGATGTCAACAATTTTAATGGGTTCCCATTTCATTAATTTGATGTCAACAATTTTAATAGGTTCCCATTTCATTAATTTGATGTCAACAATTTTAATAGGTTCCCATTTCATTAATTTGATGTCAACAATTTTAATAGGTTCCCATTTCATTAATTTGATATCAACAATTTTAATAGGTTCCCATTTCATTAATTTGATGTCAACAATTTTAATAGGTTCCCATTTCATTAATTTGATGTCAACAATTTCAATAGGTTCCCATTTCATTAATTTGATGTCAACAATTTTAATAGGTTCCCATTTCATTAATTTGATGTCAACAATTTTAATAGGTTCACATTTCATTAATTTGATATCAACAATTTTAATAGGTTCCCATTTCATTAATTTGATGTCAACAATTTTAATAGGTTCCCATTTCATTAATTTGATGTCAACAATTTTAATAGGTTCACATTTCATTAATTTGATATCAATAATTTTAATAGGTTCCCATTTCATTAATTTGATGTCAACAATTTTAATAGGTTCACATTTCATTAATTTGATGTCAACAATTTTAATAGGTTCCCATTTCATTAATTTGATGTCAACAATTTTAATAGGTTCCCATTTCATTAATTTGATGTCAACAATTTCAATAGGTTCCCATTTCATTAATTTGATGTCAACAATTTTAATAGGTTCACATTTCATTAATTTGATGTCAACAATTTTAATAGGTTCACATTTCTTTAATTTGATGTCAACAATTTTAATAGGTTCCCATTTCATTAATTTGATATCAACTATTCCAATAGACTCCAATTTCTATAATTTGATATCAACAATTCTTACTGGTTCCCATTTCCATAATTTGAAATTAGAGTATACACAAACACTGTCCAAACCCATGACAGTGTTGTTTGAGATAAATCTGTAGAGTCAAGATTTTGTTCAGCAGTGTTTTGCACACGTTTTTAAATACTATTTTCGCTCTGATTTCAAATTAATCACTTTGAAAAAAATTCTAATTGTCCTTAATTCCATTCAGTCTTTAAATTTTGTGATGAAATATTGTTGGAATTTCATTTTTTTATTTTGATTTGTCAAAATATGATTACGTTTAATTTTCTTTTGCAATGCAAAATATAAATATTTTGAGACAATAGATGGACATGTTCATCAGTAAAACCCTAAATTTAAAAAAAAATCTCATAAACTTTACTTTAAATCAACATATGATTACGTTATTTTTTGGCAATATGAAATAAAGATATTTGTGACAATAAATATGAAGATTCATAGGTAAGGACCCAAATAAAAATCGCGTAAAAGTTACTTCCCATAAAATGCCCATTCGCCGAAATCCTGTCCATGAAATATTTTTTGAACAAAAAGGTTGTCAATGAAATGTCAGTTTGACATTACATCAGTGAACTAATTGATAATTCAAAAAAAAAAATATAGACTAGAAGGTTACCAATGTCTGTTGACAAAACTTCCTTTGATGAAAAGCCCAGTCGACAAGAAATCCTTTCAACCAAAAGATTCTTGACAGAACAGCCATTGATGAAACGCCTATTGGGGAAATATCCAGACATGGAAAAAATTAATTTTATTTAGCAGCCCAATACAATGTATCTTGGTTTTAAACAACACTGAAAAATCTATTTAAAATACATTGCTTGAAGACACCATCAAAGTGGCTATAAACAATGATTTTTCACAAAAATTCTAGTACTTCTCAGAACTATATTATAACTACCAACTCACCATCAGTACTAAAGAAACTTTTGACTGTCATTATAATCAGTTGCACTCCAAAGTCTTGCAGCTAGTGTATATATATATATATATATATATATATATATATATATATATATATATATATATATATATATATTGTGTCATCCACAGATAGCTGTTTCGTTGTATTACAACTCTTCAGTGTGGCTATAGACTATGAGTTATCCCAGCCAGTACGACAAGGCGGCATTGAAACATTCGCTTCAGACCCGGAGACCGATATCCTACCTCTGTGCTAGGGAACTGGATGGTCAGTAAGGCTGAATTTAAGCGATATATTTATTTAGTTTAAATTCCCCATCCACCAGAGGGCTCTATTCCTATGGAAGAGCATAGCATAAGCTTACAATGAACGAGTTACCTTGATTGAAGAGTGCTCAACCCTGAATAGAGGAGTGTGAATTATATATATATATTAAGTGAATATTTAAACCTGTGGGATTTCAGTAATTTGTTCCAAATAAACATGTAAATCATGTACTGAATAAATAACTGAACAACCATAGCCACCAAAGATGGCAAAGGATTCTATCCTTTTTCATATTTGTGTGTGTTTTTGTCTATTTTAGATGTTTTCCATTAGATAACACACATGATTTCATGAATAGAATTTATCCTGACAATATGTATTCTTCAATGGAATTCTTTTACATGACTCCAAATTTTGACACCATGGTTGTCCAATTGCTAACTTACGAAGCCTTCTTAGTTAATTTGTAGAAGTACTATGCTTACAATGAAAACCTACACTGGAATGAACATATATTTTGTGACTGTCTAAAGATGATGTAAATATGACACGAATCGCGTCTCAGATGATTTCAAGATTGAATTTTTTATGAGTGAGAGAAAAGAAGAGAATTGAAACTTTCAAAACAACACTCTGCAAACAGGGTTTTATTTTCCATTCACAATAATAAATGTGTATGCTGAAGGAATTATATACACAGTTTTTTATAAGAGAACCCAATTATGGGTTGAAGTTCTCTCAATTAGAGTGACAATGATATTAAAATTTGCAAGAATGTGTTTCTGAATAAATTAATAAAAAGTACTTGTCAAGGCAGGTTCTGAATATATCTGAATATTATTTCAAAACAAACATAACCGCTGTTCACAGAGTATTGTTTTGAAATAATGGTCATAATCTCTACATATTTGTCATTTGGTAAATAAAAAATTTTCTGCAATACTTAAAATTGAAGTGTCTTAGTGGTTTAGTTCAATTAATGCTACAAATTCCTTGATGTTTCGACGAAGAACACTGCAAAAGACTTACAGTTTACTGCTAAAGACATACCTTCAACTGAGTGACTTTAATGTGGCAGTGGTTACAATTTAAAAATAATTCAGCTCACCACTTATTTATAAGAACAGAAATTTTTACTCAGCCTTGAAATTTTCAAATTTTTTTATTTCAAGAGTGCAGTCTCAGTTATACTTCATACTTTCATTTATTCATATTTTTTGTCCAATATTTGACTGGGGAGGTGATAATTTTCAAATTTTTTTATTTCAAGAGTGCAGCTCCAGAAATACTTTATACTTTCATTTACTCATATTTTTTGTCCAATATTTGACTGGGGTAGTGATAATTTTCATATTTTTCTATTGCTTTGAACAATTGCTCTATTGTTCTCAGACAGAAACTGAATAAATAAATCTTATCTATACCATTTTTGTTAAATTATGACATAATGTGCATGTCTCAATCTTGTGTCCATATGGCAGCAAATGAACATTTTCAATGAGGTCGAGTTTTTCAATCTATCATTAGGACCAAAGGCTCCGTTTAGGCCTTCCGCAGGAACCAGCTAGAGATCCTGACCATTTTTCAGTGTTTTCAGCTAGTCTCATTATGATTCATTGAATGTCCATCCATTCGTCTGCCCGAAAATAAGCATCTATACTTTAGATATAAATCTAGATTATCAATGAAATCTAGATGATTCCGGATAGTCTCTATGATATTTCAGAATGCTTTCTTTTCGCAAAATGAAAGTAATTCGCTAAATGATTTTTGGGTGGACAATTGGGTGGATTTCTCTGTAAGTGAAATTTCATTCTAAGAATCCTTTTCTATGAGAAGTTTCTCTGTAACACAATTGTATATTATTTTTTTCAATTTTTCAGGACAATGTCTTCCATTGCAATTTTCGAGGACTAAATCTCTCTTTTTGATGCAAATTCTTAGTTTTATCAAGTTTATATAGATTTTTTTTCTTTCATTGATATAATTTTGGTAAAGTCATGGTTAGAATAGTTAGTACTATTGTTAACTTGATGGTTTTCAAATGTTCTAAAAATCTTTGAGAAGAAAATGTTTTCTGAAATTTTAGAAGTTAACCAACTATTAGCTTAAAGGTAAGTGTATCAAATCACTGTAAGCCTACAAATCGCCCGGCCAACCAGCCAAGTAGGCTACTGATTCTTCTCTCTTTGCTCATTAATGTATCTCTCTCTCTCTGTACGTGCGTGCATGTGTGTGTGTCCCCGTATGCTCCAGGTCACATTTTAGGGGCTACAACTTTGGAAATTTGCCTGAGTATACTAAGCATCTAAAAACATAGTTTTGATACTTTCAAAAAACTTAAGATCATGATACTTTGATTATCAAGAATAAATTACTTGATAAAATAGCTCTAACCTCTTTAGTACTGATCCATGCATAAATAAGCCTGTTATTTTTTTATGGGTATATGTTTGTCTGCATTATGATAAGCAACGTGTCTGCATACTTCTATCTGTCACACTTTGAAAATTAAAAAATCAGGTTGAAAGGCGTGGGGATAGAGGAGAGGTTCTGAAAATGGAATTGCATCACAAAGACGGTGAAGAGGATGAGGTGAGAGAAAGAGAATGAAGCCAGGTAGGATATACAAAAGGATAAGAGGTAAAAGATATTTGCTAGAGGAGAACAGCTGAATTCAGCTATTGAGAAAAGAAAGGAGAGCAAGAGAAAAGAGGTGTAATTGAACTCGCTTTCGAAGGCATGTAAGTGGAAAATTTGGTTAAGTGCCAGGGATGGTCGCTTCAGGCAACTTCCGTAAGATTTTCCAGATACTACAATGCTTTAGATCTCTACCTGAACTGTGAGCAAAACAATAAGTATTTACTCGTTATGATAATGCTGAAGCTATTCATTTTCAAAGAAGAAAAATATTTAGTAAGTTTTGTGGGACCACCCCTATAAAGTTCAATGTGGTAACAAAGTATAAAATTCAGTTGTAAAGTGAAGTTTGATTTTGTGCAAAAATCAGCTTCCAGGATTTCCCTCTAAAATAGAGTTTGCCAACATGACGGTAATAATTCAAATATAAAAGCAAGTTAGCAACAGTTACGATTTATTGGCTTATCAAGATGTGAGAATCACAAAACCAAAAGTGACTTACATAGATACATATATGCATACTTACACTCACACTACTAAAGTAAGTGTTATTATGAACTTTCTAAATCAAAGGATATTTTTGCATTCTGCAAACTTTATTTCTATCAAATTCAAGTCTTGAACATTTCACAATGCAAGAAGTATTTCCTTCCAATCATTTATTGTTATATATTCTATGAAAAAATTTGTTATATGTTACCAAGAAATTTGTCTTTCCAGTCATTTCATCGAACCTTGAACAAGGCCAATTTGAATTATTATTTTAGACCGATATATACTGCCCCTACAGTTTAAAAAAATTGATATAAAATGATATTTCTATTATACTTTGATTACTTGCTTTGCTGGGTGACCCAAATGTTTATCAATGATTTTCATACTCCACAGACATATACAAAACCAAACTCTCTTTCTCTAATCTGCATCCAATTTCACAGTGGCCAGACATTAGTGAGGAGACTGTTACTATGTAGTTAGAGACATTTCTCCCTAAAACTCGCAAAAATAGCCTAAAATAGTCAAATGTAAAAATAATAATAATGATTGTTTAGTCAAAATGGCTCAAAAATTAAATATGGCTGAACTAAAAAGTTTATGGCCAAATGCTTTTAAAAAAGGCAGGTTTTGTCAAATTTGCCATATTTTCAGCTTTCCCAGAACTCATGAATCTTTACACAATATTGCATTACTTTCAGTTGAGGAGAATTTGAAAAACAAACACTAATTTGATTTTTATGATAAATGAAAAAGTCTATAGAATATTAGTAGTATTCAAAAGGAATTTAAGGTTTATTCAATTGAAATAGATTTAATTTAAATAGAAGTAAAAGTCTAATAAATGACTAAAATTCCAATAAAACAAATCTAGGACTTTTTGGCTGCGGATGTTTAATCATTTTCAACAACTACTTTTTTTCATGATAAATTTAATTTCCTTTTTTCTAAAAAATGATTTACAACCTTATTTTTCCCATTTTATTTCTTGACAAATTCTGTTCGATTCTATGGCAAAAATTATTCTTAGAAAAAAAGTTTTGTTAGAAAAATCTCGACTGATATCATGCAGTACAAAAATTCATACATTTATTTCTGGGTTAGAAATATTTTATATGATTATTTTTCTATATGAATTATTATTAAACTTTTTTTCATCATCAAATTACCTACTACATTGGCTTTTGGCTCTTTACTATCAACCCATACATAAATGACACCATCATCTTTAATAGGTATATTCTAACTATGATAATAAGAAAAAATTTAAATGTTTCTTTTCTAAAAAAAAAGCATCTGATAGAAAATTAAATACATCCATGAATTTTTTCAGTGATTAACTAGAGATAATAATAACAATACCTCTAATTACTTAATAAATTGATAAAAAAAAAAAAACAACGGCAGGTGTTTCTTCTGCATTAAAAAATATGATGGTATGTTATTCTTCTTGTTACTGTCACCAATTCTGCAACTAAATCGCACTTTGGGAATCATGGGTGTGACTCTGACCCTACACTATTCAAAATTATATCAAAAAAATTTTAAAATGACACTTTAATCTCTTGAAAAGATTTTATCATCGGATATCAAATTACTGGCATAATGACCTTATCCATTTGTGAACTGAATAATTTGAGATCACTAATGGTCAATTTAAGGTCAATTTTTAGAATTTTCTAAACAAGGGTAATTTTGTCATCTAAATCTAACAGAGATGGCTACACCCTATGGGCTCCAAATTTGTATACAAGGGTAACTTGACCACAATATGAACACAAGGTCAATCCACTGTCAGGTCAATTTTTCAAAAGAGGTCAATTTTGAAGGGTTGCGATCCCTACTTTGAGAAGCTCTGTGTCAGAATACACTGGATGATGCTTGAGTATTGATTACTTTTTTTCCCTGGCAACACCAGGTAACCCAGCTAGTTCTTCATAGATATTTCCATTTATTGGTTCTGTGGTAAATTCCTCTGATTAATTTCTTCACTCTGCTATTTTGTCAAATCTAAAAGCTATGACTCAAATGTAAGTGAAAAATGCTGATCGGCATAATATTTTTTGGATGTTTGAAATATGTTTTCTTTTCCCAATATCTATTTGTGAAAATAAATTTTTCCATTTGGATCCCAATCCCGCCTAACTCAAAACTGCCCTCCACTCTTGCTTTAAATCGTAGAACCACCCTTCCAAAGAATGTATTTTATTCCACACAATTAGGCCACTTTTTTCCAGAGTCAGGCAGATATACAAAATAATATCAAGTTAATACTAATATGCAAATTGATTTGAGGCACTATCTGATGACCAAAATAAACAAGACAGCTATATGTACTCTTGTAATTTCCCTGCTGCCTCTCAAAGTATAAGTTCTGGTTCTAAGGGGTTCATTACCTCAGGCTGCACCTCCCCATTGCACTAAGAGGCAGAGCCAGATTGATCTTAATAAGGGCCTAAGATGCAGGTCACCTTGGGATCCCCTTACCCTGATAAATGAGTATATATATATATATATATATACTCATGTGATGGGTTTATTTCATAAAGTGCTTAATACATTCAACATTAAACATTAAGTTGATTTAGAGTAGAGCTTATATATATATATATAATATTAATATATATATATATATATATATATATATATATATATATAATATTAATATATATATATATATATATATAATATTAATATATATATATATATAATATTAATATATATATGATATTAATATATATATATATATATATAATATTGATATATATATATATATATATATATATATATATATATATATATATATATATGTATGTGTATATATGTATATATGTATATATAAATATGTATGCATACATATATATATGATAAAATCAGGAAAGAACTGAATTGATTGTTACTATTTACTATAAAACTTGGGGTATAAGCAGAGAATTTAGCCTTTTCGGGGTCCCTCTGAATACGGCCTGGGGCTCCTTAGAATATAGGGGCCTAATTGTTAGTTGTGAAGTCAGGGTTAATCTCTAATGTCTGAGGTGTTCCAAAAGGTAAGTGTCGAGAGAACTGGACAATTTCTGTCCCTACCCATATGTATGTGTAAGGGACCCCATGCTGAACTCAACCTTATCTTACATTCTGTTGGGAGGCAGAAAAATTCCTACTTTCAGTTTCTTTCTTCCCATGATATATACTTTCTTTAAAATTCATTTCTAATTTCAATTACAAAAAAAAAAACAAGATTATTTCTTGAGAATCAGTGTTGCCCCCAATACCAGAGGGGAAAAGGGGGCCAATTAACAAATAATTCTTCAATATTTGTTAATTCATGATTATTATCTTTTGGTTTTAGTTTCATTTTAATATTAGGAATGAATCAGTGAAGAGTTGCCTCCCTTAAATGTTTGTGTTAAACAGGGTTGCACTAACAGACGTCGGTCTTTTGTCTATATAAAATTTTTCGAGAAATTCTAAGAAAACCCAATTACTCATCAAGGTGAGTATTTTTTCATTGAAATCTGTTAAATGCCCCTTCTCTAATTCACTTATCAAACCAGAATGACATTATACAGTAAGATTTCCTAGAAATAAAACATCTGAAATTCCGGAATGTTTTGGTTTTTTACGCTTCCATTACTTTCATTATGCGGAAAGAAAAGAGATTGGCATCATTAATTTGATTATATTTTTAAATAATTAAATCAAGATCGAAATTTGTAAAAATTCACTGAAATATCATCATTATGCTTTAATTCGTACGTTCATATGATTTTTTAGAAGTTTGTTTGTGAATTTGATTCAGTAATTTTGAATTAAAATTCATCAATTTTTTTTCGGATTTATTTATTTACGTAATTGAAAATAAAAGGAAAACAGAAAGTCGATTCAAACTTTTTTTTTCTCTGATTGTTTAAATTTCGACTTGGAGTTTTAATCTTTAATTGAATGAAAAACAAAAAACATGATTCATTAAATCTAGACATAAATAACATATGCCTTGTCTAAGTGTTTTTTTTTTAAATTTGAAAGTAAAACTTGGAACTACAAATAAATTAATCACTTTTTTTGAATGAAATTTCCTTGTGTGAATATTTTCGTAGAGATTAAAATTTTGATTTTATTATTTGCTTATGATTGAAAAGTTATTCAAATAATAAATGACGTTTCTAACATTTTAAAAATTTATTCTTCTAGTTTAAATTTGAATAAAACGACAAGTTTTACCGTTTAATTTAAATCAGAACTCGTAAATTTAAAACTCAAAAATCGAGTTTAGTTATTGACTTATGATTATTTTTTTTTACTAGCCTACAATTATTTCGAAATTTTCTTGTTAAAAATTCATAATTTTTCAATTTGATTTATTGAATGTATTTTTAGAATATTTAATTCACATTTTTTAATCATTTTTTTCGTTATTGATATGGTAAATTTGATGTAAAATGATGAATTATAGACTAAAAACGAATCTCCATGCATGTTTTCTTCTACCATTTCATAAGATTTGAGCGATTTTAACCTTCATTTTCATGGCAATTCACTCTTTTGGGCTTTTTTGTGATATACTGAGAGAAAACCTCAGTGATAATGTTATCAATGGATGGTTATCTTTGCAAACACGCGTCATGTAGCCATTTTGATATTGGCCATTTTTGCAGTGGCAATTTTGAATGGTTAAAAGTGGCTAGATTCGTACCGTTGTTTGGAGTAATTGAATAAGTTTTTAAAATAAAAAATCCAGACTTTTACCATTTAAAGGTGATCCTTAGATAATTTTATTGGTCTCGGTTAAAATTTAAGAAATAACGAAATGAAATCTACACAGTTACCGGGCAATTGGATCTACCCAAATAGCCATTAAACTAGCCACTTTTAGTCATACATCAATATGGCTATACGATGCGTCCTTGCAAGATGTCCCAATCGGTTACTGTTATCAGAATCTGTTAGTCCTAAACATTAAAATGATCACAATAAGCGGCATCCTGCTTCCTCTATCCTCCGCCCATCCCATTAACTGCGGAAGGTGGCAACAAGTGTAGTTAGCCATTGTAAGATAAAAGCCATTGTCTACTGAAAGATAATCCATCCAAGTTATCCATTGTAGGATAAAAGCCCCGATGCACTGATGGAAATGAGTTGTCTTGCTATCGATCATAATAAAACAGACATTCTATTATTGAGTTAGCCATAAACAGCAATGACAGAAATTCCCGTCGTTCATAGTATTGTTATCAGCCGGTTATTGTTATCTAAAAAAAACCTTGTCCCTAAACGATCATAATATGCGGTTTCCTCTGTACTATAACGCGGTTTGTCATAGCGCGGTTCGCATTATAAAGCGAATGAATAGTAGACCCGAAATTCAAAATATCTAATCTAGCCCCAAAATAGATATATTTAGCATAAATCAGCTGGGTTTAGCTATAAAATAGCTAAATTGATCACGGCTTGGTTATATCGCTGTGTTGGCTTTCTTGGACCCCAATACCGCGCTATAACGGGGGAGGCTTGTATTAGGCATTCATCGGTTAAGATACGTTTTTTTCACACAACGCAGTTTTCCAAGAAGAAAAATTTTTATTTTCATTTAAATTTTGGTGCTTTTAATCCATTAAATTTTAGAACTGTCTGGAAATTAGTTAGTTTTTAGAAAGAAAAAAAAAAAAAAAGATTTTATAAGGGGGTTCCATGTACAATGTGACTGTAATTATAAAGTGGGTACATAATATCCGCCACATTTACGGAGGTACGTCTTAATGGAGTTCTCTCATCTCATTCCAAGATTATTATAGTACAAATCTATTATTCTTGATTTCCTAATCCAAACCCAACTAAAAATAAAACCCACAAAAGTCGATAAACTTTGCAATGAGTGATTTTCAAATTATTTCTGATAGAGAATTTACCTTCTAGTAATAAAAATAGTCACTTGTTGATTTTTGTGGGATATGCGGCACAATATAAGGACGGTGGTCCCGATTGTAAAGTTCACACTCTCTCACACTCGGTGCTAAAAACGGCGCATAAAAAACAGATGAAAATACACTAATTATTCGTTTTGAATAAATTGAATTGTTAAATTGTTTTTTGTTGTCTTTGCAAAGACACATAATGTAGCCATTCTGATATGGGCCGTAAAAATGGCTATATTTATTTAAAAAATTGCCAAGGGGTAGATTTAATTGCAAGGTGACTGTGTAGATATCATTTCCTCTGTATTAACGTTAATTTAAGATTT
The DNA here is from genome assembly GCA_963457665.1 of Thysanoteuthis rhombus. Lineage (NCBI taxonomy): Eukaryota > Metazoa > Mollusca > Cephalopoda > Oegopsida > Thysanoteuthidae > Thysanoteuthis > Thysanoteuthis major. The sequence goes on from OY735242.1 coordinate 8,174,718, forward strand.
TTGAAAGTGTCTAATAACATCATCTGAGGGTCACATTTATAATTTGCTGAATTTTTTGTGAATTTTTAAAAAACTTATTTGATTTAAATAACGATAAAATTTAGCCACTCTTGGCTTTTCAAAATTGCCAGTTCAAAATTTTTATTTTTTTTCTATATACCAACAGTTAATTCATTTATCTATTAAATGCTCCTATGGGTCTCTCCGTATACAATTTACATTAAAAATGTGTATTCAACATTGAAATACACATTAATTCAAGTTATTTGACCAAAATGTATGATTTGTGTTGGTTGAAGTGGTGATCAGAGGATTCAGTCAAAAATTTCTGTTAGGAAAAAATCATTGAAATTGAAAAAAAGTATAAAACAACCCATATTTTAGTTAATTTGATCAAAATGAGTGACATTTAAAAAAAATATTTTGTATTTAAATTCATTTATTTTATTGCAATAAAATATTTTTCAATACCTTTATCGTGAACAGTAACATTCACTTTATTAGTATTACTTCTTTTATTCAAATATCATTTTATTACTATAAGTTGAATGAATAAAAATACTACTTGAACTATTAAAAAGATATCGGCTATCTTTCGTCAGAGGGACCCATGCCGTTTTCAGCAAAAGGAGTGTGAAATTATTTTCTTCACCCACGCCCCCGGGCAGACTTTATATTAAAAACGGAGCAAAAATAAATGATTGTTTTATCAAATGAATGAATAAATAAATAAATCAGAGAATGCCGGAAAGTAAGTGATCAGTTTATAGATGCCACGATGGTATTAAGGAAAGAAACAGGAAGAAGGGAAGATAGTTCATGTGAGCCGTACGTACGCTAAAAAGGTGGAAAAGTAAGTTTAAACTTCACTTCATTGGATACACACTAGTAAAACGACACCCCTCGTAAAACCTCAAAACATTATTTTTTCTCTGAAAACTAACTAATTTCTGGGTAGTTCTAAGGTCTTATGGTTTGAAAGACATTTTTTTTTCTAAAACTTCGTTAGGCTAAAAACCAAATCTTAACCAAATAATTCAATAAAAGTTGTTTTTTTTTTTTAAAGTTTTGACTGTTCTCGTTTCTTAAATTATGATTTTAATTTCTTGCCCTATTAAAATCTAAAAAAAAGAGAAAAATTATTGGATCACTTGAACACCTTTTCCCCTTGACCGGTTAAGAGAGGAGGAACTTCAAGTGATCCATTTCAGGGGGTAAAGGGTTTCTTTCAAGTAATCTCTTTCATCGCTGAAAGGAATTAGAATAAGTCAAAGTCAAAAATTAAGATGTTTGACAAATTTTCCTTCTTCAGTCCAGGGTCTCTAAGAGGAATTGTACGAGGGGGACACAAATGTTTCTTTCGGGCACCCTTCCCTTGTCCATTAGTAACCCTCTCAAGCTCCCAGACCTCATTTGAACCTCGCGCCCCGACATGATCTTTCTCTGGCAACTCCCTTTCATAGATTCTGCCCACACGAATCCTACGTGTAAGTACAATCGCTGCAAACTTTTGATAGCATTTAATTATCTTTCTGTGGTCTTTAAAAATACAAAAATATGTGTTAAGCACGGCTCCCCTAAAACAGATGAGCTGTTCTCCTCCTCAGTCGTACAAAAATCCTCATAGATAGGGTCTCAGGAGGGACATGTTAGATTACATGACTTGATCAGACCTAACACGACCCGATTTATTTTAGTATAAGTGAAACATTTTAAATACTACGATTTTTCGCCGAAGTAAGTCAGTCAGCTTTTAAATCTGATAGTGAAAGAAAAGGTGAAAAAAACCTTTCATTTGTCATCTAAAATATATTTGTAATTGAATAGAAAAACAAATTCTGAATTGGTCTTGTTATGAACAGTTAATTAATTAATGTTAATATCAGCATTCAATGTTTCAAAACCCTTGTATTTTAGAGTTCATTGATCGAGAATATTTATAAAAACAATCAAGATGAGAATGCAAGTCCGAAATAATCATTGTACACTCTAACTATTTTTTAACCTCATTTCTCAAGATATCATTTTGTATTAGGATTTGTATTAATATTGGGATAAGGGTTCTGATTAGACCAACGTAGGCGTCTTGAGTATGTAAAATATTGAAACCAATATTTCACATGCCGTTTGGCACTTTATATTGATACTATCTGGCAATAATACCCGGCGTTGCCTGGAGGAGAAATAACTGCAAATTTTCAGTTAACCCTTGCTAAATTATTAAACCCCTAAAAGAAATAAGTGTAAAAAAAGTTCTCCCCCGCCTTTAATCCCTGAAAGGGAGAAGAAGTTCCCTTTGCTTTTGACACCAGTAGTGAGAAATGTTCCCGCTCAAAATTGACTCCGAAATTTAAAAAAATCCTCCACCCTGATTTTGACCTGTTTAAGTGAAAAAATATTGATCCCTTTATAAGAAAAAAGTTTCCTCACCTTGATTTTGATCCCTAGAAGTGAGAAAAAAGTTTCCCCTTGATTTTGACCCCTGAAATTTAAAAAAGAAGTCCTGCCACGATTTTGATCCTTTTGGATTTCAAACCTTGAAAATCATAGAAAAAAAACAAACAAAAAACAAAAATATATTCAATTCAAAAAAGTGAAAAAAATCTTTCCCCTTGATTTTGTTCCCTAAAAATGTAATGAAAACTACCCTTTTGATTTTGCCCCCTAAAAGTAGAAAATATTTTTAAAAATTCACCCTGGATTTTGACCCTTAAAAATAAAACTGAAATCTTCTACATTTAACCCCAAAAGTGAAAAAAAATGTCTTTCCCCTCAATTTTGACCCCTAAAAAAAGATATCCCCAAATTTTGATCCATAAAATTGAAAAGAAATTTCCCCCCTCAATTTTGATCCCTAAAAGTGAAAAAAATCTTTGCCTCAATTTTGACTTCGAAAGTGAATTAAAAAAACCCTCATCTTGATTTTGACCACTAAATGTGCAAAAAAAATCTTCCTGGATCTTGACTCTTAAAAATGAAAAAAAAAAAGCTACCTATATTTTGAACCAGAAAAAAAATCCTCCCTTTGATTTTGAACCCTAAAATGTTGTAAAAATTAAAAAGAACTTGACAAAAAATAGCATTGTCTGAATATAAAGGTATAAATGTGGATAGAATAGTTGTTCTGAAATGACATCACTGTGTTTTCCAATTTGAAACACAAACTGGGGGTCCAATTCAGCATTAAAGTCTACTAGTACATAGGACCCAACCCTCTTTAAACCCACTAAAATGTTACAAATCACCCTGGATTTTTTCCACTCATTTTTTGGTACCTTGAATAATTATCTCTGGCTGTGATACACTGTTTTGGAGGAGAAGGAGAGCCTGGCAATCCTTGGAAAAATATATTTTCTTGGATTTCTTGAATGACTTCTTTGATAGGCTAGATTTTTTAAAAATATGGCTGAAACTGGGTATTCCATTCCTATGTTGCAGTGTATGCTCCCAAAACTCATACAATGGTTCTAAAAAATATAGATCTTAAACATATTGATAAGATATCAATATTAACGAATTACATTATTCTCAATCTGAAGATACTATTGGTATAATTATACAAAGTATTGATCAGTTATTAACAAAATAATAAAAATAAAACATTTTTGTCAAGATACCATCATTTTTACAAATCACATTGTTGTTAATCATGTACCGCATACTAATTACCTTCCTTTTCTCCAATCTGGCCACTTTTAGCTTTTTAAAATGGTCGTTCAAGAAATCCAAGAATTGCCAAAGGATTTTAATTTCTCTTTTTTTTTTTATAATACATCTTTTTGAGATTTTCTGAAATGAAATAGAGAATCACTGGGAAGGGAATCTGATGCAAATTACTGAATCCTGATTAATATGAATGAAGCATTAAAGTCGTGTAGTAAATAGCCCCCACCCCACCCTCGGAACCCACTAAAATGTAACAATCACCCCAGTTGTGTTCGGTACTATTTGGTGTAGCTGATTTGGTGTGGGTATTCTGGCATAAGCATGTAGGCATCAAACTTATTTTGGCATAAGCCAATTCTATGTTAGGAAAAAATATTGATTGATTTAATATCATTCAAAGATGAAACTTTCAAAAGCCTTGAAAACAGTAAATTTAACTAAATTGAAAAAAAATTTGTACTGTAAATATCCCTTACAGTTAGAAAAAAATCAAACTACGTTCTTTATTTAAATTTTCCCTCATATTTCAGTTTGTTTTGAGTAAATTAAACTGTTAACTAAACATTCTAGAATTGCTGATGATTTAATCGAAAACAAAAATTAATTTACCTTTGATTTGATTTTTATTAACATTGCCTTGACTTTTTATTTCACTTAAAAACAAAACATAAATTTTGAGAAAATTTACATTAAATAAAACCTTACATTTTGAAATTCAATTATTATTAATTATAGACTTTTGAGATCTGTTATTAACCAGGTTATGATCCTAGATATCATTTCTGGATCACAATCTTTTATAACATTCCATGTCTGTAAAACCTCCTTTGCCACATGGGTGTACTGCAGACCTGTTAGAGTTTGGTTTGATATAACGCAAAATTGCTTATAATGCAGTTTGAGCATAGATCCCAATTTTTTTTAATGTGTTCCAAAACTTAGCAATTCACAACAAAATTATATTTCTAGTTAAATTCGTCCCTTAAAATAAATTTGTCCCTCCAAAAAATTGCTGAATACAAAAGTAGGATAGCCCCTAAGAAATGTTAAATTCAGCCCCCCTCAGTAGCACAGATGTATTGAAACTAGAGAGGCCAAACAGGTTACAAAAACTGTTAAAAGAAAATAAATTAGACAAAAACATTTCAGTTGTCGATGAATGGAACCCATTTTCCCTTTCATCTGTCGCTAAAAGACTGAGATCAAACAAATTCTGATGATAAAACAATTAGATTGGCCCCTCTGTGGTGGAAGTGGGGCAAATATACAGGACACATTCAAAGCTCAAAATACGTTTTTGTATTTGTAAAAATTTACAAAGCACACTTGAGAGATAGTTGTAAGATTATTTTTTATAACATTACACCTATTTTCACTCATCGTAGGGAAAACTTGAATCAAGAAAAATTTGAAAAATCCGTTATGATGTAGACTTACTTATAATGTGGAAGAAAAATATGGACCCCAACTTCTGCATTTTAATGGGCTTACAGTGTATAGCAAATACAAATAATATAAGTTTGGTAAAAACGGTAACTTACAAAATATCTTGATGATTTAGAAAAACATATTGCATTGTAAGTGCAAGAAATTAAATCTGGTTTTATGTAGAACTAAGTACAATTTATCAAAGGTTTTTGTGAGTGGACGTTGTGATGTCATACAGACATGTGATCTTTCTAAAATTCATAAAGTGAAGCAGTAATAATAAGATTTATTGGTAACCTTTGCTTGGTTTGAAGAGTCCGAAATACGGTCAAAATTTTGGTTGACTATGAAATTATCTATATCCGGTTTAAGACTCAATATTGTTTTTTTTAGGGTTGGGGATTACTATTAGGGTTATGATATATTGGCTCAGGTTGGTGGAAGGTTGGGTAGGGTAGGGTAATGCCCTATCTTTATTTTTTAATTTCAAAAGATTTTATTTTAAGAGTTGACCTGACCATAATCCTCTAATCCTAACCTTAACCCTAAGCCTTATACTTCCCTACCCAATCGAAACCCCAACGCATCATCTGCTGTAGTTAGATCAAGTCTGACGTTAAAACTAGAAATAGCCATTTTTCCTGTTGAACTTAACCTGAAATAGCCATTTCATAGCCAACTGTATTTTGGACTCTTCAAACCAAGGATTATCAATAAATGTATTCATTTCTTTCATCAATTCTATCTTTTTTTTAATTTGAACATCATTTTTAACATCAAGTGTGTACAGATGTGAAATTTTCACACTCTCGCCTGCTATGTAACTTCAGCAGAATTTCAGTCTGTACCTCCTTCACTAAGTAGTCCCTATAATGAATTTAATACAACAATAAAGGAAACTGAATGAAGAAAGAATAATTTTGTCTCTATGGCATCTTTTGAATGATTCTTGGAGACCCAAACATTATTTCCATAGCAATTGTGGGTTTGAAGAGCTTCGGCTGCCCTGCTATTATACCCAGATTCATGCCATTCCTATTGGCATTAGTGTTAAGTAAATGCAAACTGTCACTGCTGGAGTTTGAACTCTGTTCACCGATTCCATTCTCTGCGCTGTGAACCATTAAGCCACCCCTCTCTCTTGTGCTCTAAAACTATAATTAGAAACTGTAAACCAAAACTGTCAACAAAGGTTTCCTCAGTTTTCAAGTTGGTCAAGTTAGCTATATATTCATGCATGTATAATGTGTACAGGCCTCACCAATGGAGCTATAGGGCTGAAGATTTGTTCTTTTTAAAGTCACCCCTAAATAGCTTTGCAATGTGAGTTTATGTTAGATAGGTGCCTATTTTTTGCCTGTTCAGTTATCTAATATTCAGAATTTTTACTGATTACTGCCCAACAAAAGGTGAGAGAAGTTGCTTATTTATGGATCATCCCTTTTTCCAATGTGTCAATTGATCATCCCCAACATGGCATGCTGCAAAAAGATGTTGGTCACCTGACAGTTTCTATTGAGTGATTAACCAAACCTGTTTCTTAAATTTTCAATGTGCTTATATGTCAATTCAATTGCATTGGAGGAATGATAAAATAGTTTAATTACTGAGAGCATGAATAAATGATAAAATGGAAAACAGATTTTGCAAGCCATAGTCTCTGTGTTTGTATCAATTATTTCGTCTGCAGTCATCAAGCTAGTCTGAACCGGGTGTAGCTGTTAACACAGTCTGTCATCGCCAGACTATAGAAAGATCATATGTTGAAGCGTGCTGGTTGATAGAGTGTTAAAAATATATTTTTCATTGTTTTTTTAGCAAAACGTATGAAATTTTTCGCTAGTTAAGTTGAGCGATGATGGAACTATCTGTTTCTACAAAAATCATCTTAATTCAATGATAAATTCATCATTTATGTGTTTTAAACTACAAAGTTTAAATCTTTTTAATTCGCGCTCATCAAATAAGACATAATGATCAATTTATTGCTGGTTTAAGTAAACATTCACTTTCACAGTCCAATTCTACTTTAATGAAATTTTCTTTTTCTTTTTTTAGACAATTTTTTTTTCTCTGTAGCAAAAACAAGTAAAATCTTATGAAGAACATACCTTGAAATTTAATTATGTTTTTGAAATAGGGTGTTGATTTTCCAGTGTTTTCTTTTTATTCATACCTATATTTTAAATACTGACCTTTTTCCTTGCCAGAAATCAAAACTATGGCTTTTTTTCCAATCCAACTTTTTTTCCCAAGCTTTTTTTTCCTTCGACCAGAAAAATAACAACTCAAACTCTGCAATCAGTGGGCATTTTAGCTATGGATAGCACCTAGCAGTAAACAGCTGCTGTTATTCCAAGATTAACTATGCACTAAAAATAGACACTTGAGAAATGGACACCACCAGGATGTAAAATGTCTTATGCACACTTTTATGGATGGTTTAATGTATTCTTTCTAATGTTCAGTGGTAACCAGAGCAAAATATGTTTGAGTTGTTTCTTTTTAAGCCAGTGACAGTTTTATATTTCATGTGTGGGTCTGTTAGTTTTATCAGGGATGAAAAAATATTTTGGTGGCTGATATGCTGCGTGGGTGAGAGTCCTTGGTTTCATAACATGCAACTCTTCCTGGATAACAACATCTCTTGACTGAAATCATTGCAATTCTTTTACAGTTGAGCATCATGGACTTTGCAACCTCAGGACTGAGTTTCTGAAATTCCCATGTTTTTGGTATAGCATAGGGTAGGCCTAATTTAATGTACTACAGGTCATTAACATCATGAAGTTACGTAAATAGCCAAGAATTTAAGAGTACCCTAATACTAACAAATACTTGCTGGATATTTTTTAGATGGCTTTTTTTAAAAAAAAATTGATTATTCAATAACGTTTATGCTGTATGCATGCTTCTAAAACATTGTTATTCAGAAATAACACTATTTTACTTTTACGAAATTTGATAATTATTTAATTCTTAAAAATAATCAGGTTTCTGATGTTACCCATTTTTCTGAAGTCAGAGTTTGTGATGCTCAACAGTGGTAAAACCAAGTCATTTAGAAAACTTATTTTGGATCACTTTTACATCCTAGAGTGGCCATTTGAACATCCTCCCCCAAGTTTTGTTGATCAAATATCCTCCCCTAGAAAGCAGTCCAAGTGGGAGGATATTCAATTGTAAACCATCATAATTTAGGGAAAGAGAGCTGGCTCAACCTTCAAGAACAAGAAAATCCCATTAATTCTAAAAAGAAGGGTATACATCCAATGCATCCTCCTGATAGTCACCTTTGGAGCTGAAACATTGAACCTAACCAAAAGATAGACCCTATAGCTGAGATCCATGTGACATGCACTGGAGAGAATCATGCTCAGCATCACATGGAGAGATCACAAGACTGCACAGCACATAAGAGAAAAAACTGTAGTCCAAGATGTTGTAGAAACCTTTAGAAAACTCAAATGGCAATGGGCTGGCCATGTTGGAAGAATGATAGACAACAGCTGAACATCACAACTCTCAATGTGGATCACTTGAGATCATATGCGTAGATAAGGTTGGCAAAATACAAGATGGCGCGACAAACTAGACAAGTTCAGAAAATATTGACACTGCGATGTTCATGATAGAGAGGTCTGTAGAATCATGTGGAAGATCTATGTCCAATGACAGATGCTAAAAATCTGCTGCTGATGATGATGATGAAAGAGAACAGGAAAGAAAGACATAGGAATAAATTTATTTCATTAACGCCAAATCCTTCATACCACATAAATTCTTGTGTAGGCATTCCTCTGAAAAGAAGGTTAAGGTTAATGTTATACTTTAAAAGACTGAACAGCTGGCAGTAGCTTACCAACCATGGTTCGATGAAAAGGGTCACTCCAACAATCTCCGACAAAAAAAAAAACAAAATGAAAAAATATCCTTTTGATAAAGGTTTTTCGATGAAACGTTTGCTGGCAAAATTTCCGGACGTGTTTTTTTTCCAATTATTTTCTGCGCTTGAGCAGGAAATATGGATGCAATACCTTTGTCAGCATTTGCTACTCCTGTTACTTCAACATTTATCATTCCCACTCTAAATCTCAAGCCACCATTTGCGTGCTGTGAATGTTATATTATCCACTTTATATATCGTTTATAACACGTGGAGATTGTTCTGTAGCTTAAGATGATTTAGTTCAGAATAAAAGAAATAAAACAAAGAGATCCGTCTCTTTATTCTGAAATCATGTTGTTCAAAATTCTTACTGCATATTTAATTGGATGTTTGCTATTAATTTAACCATGTTAATCAAAACTCATGTTGAACAAAACCGTGTTGATTAAGGAATACCTATATATAACTGGAACAAGAAGAATATGTACGTGTCATAATGAGGAAGAGGGAGCAATAACAAGAAATGTTGTCTCCAAAGAAATAATTGGTTAATATGCAAGTAAGTAAATAGCACAATATATATATATATATATATATGTATATATATATATATATATATATATATATATGTTGATTAAAGGCAATGATCATTCAAACTAACACAATGTCATTAAAATGTGGTTTGGTTAGGGTTGAATGCTTTTTAAATTACTCCTAAATAACATATCAGTTTGGGTGATTTTTCACCAAATTTATAATAATATTTAAGCCTTTTGTTAGTTTGTTTATGCCTCTTCTCTGCGAAAACTACAGAGCCAACTGACCTGATATTTGACATGTCTTTTTCAATCAGATCTCAAGTAAGGTCAATGATCTAGGTCTGTGACCAAACAGCATAGATTGGGGGTAAAGTGTTAGGTCTCTGTGAATAAAATTTTTTCCATTTGTCATGTTACGAAATAAGAAATAAAGAATATATTCTTCAATCTGTTTTCTCTTTTAAAATTCTGTTTTTTCCAGGCAATGTCGGGTATCCCTGCTAGTATTACATAAATTTTTATCTGTACTCTTATGATAACGACAGTAAAGTGATGGGCCATGAATTAGTTTATAATGAACAGGAGCAATTTTAATTTAGTGATATTATAGTAATAGATCTTGAAGAAAGTGAGAGATATTACCAGAAAGTTCCAAAAAGATAAAAGTTAGATATGATGTTTCATTTTTCTAACAGCAAAATTTTTCTTATCTGCTAAAAAAACTGATAAAAGTTTATATTATATAATTTGTAAAGTGTATATGTAGGTTGATATAATGTCCTTATTTGAAGATAAAATTTTTCCTCTATTTTCTGCAGATGAACTGAAAACCTCAACCTTTCTTTCAGCTCCAAGTCTTCTCTTAACCTTTTATGTACTAACTAGTAGGGTTGCAACGATATGTTTTTCCACGATATGATATGTTTTACAATATTTAACTCACTATGCAATATGTATCATGATACAAAATGAGCCCTGGTAAAAGAACCACTTCCAAAAGTAGAGTGTTTCAAAAATACAACTTAAAAACATGTCATGGTATGAGTTTAGAAGAAAAAATAAACCTCCCTCATCAGTGTTATCAGAATGAGCTCTGGTGAAAAATGTATGGATGCCCAGTTAGTCTATAAAATGTATTACTAGCAACATTACACCCTTTCCCTCACCACCACTTCTGCACTGATAGAGGATTCTATTGTCTTCCATAGAATTTTTAAAATGTCCACACGTGTTTGCTACTTGTTATAAAATTGTAAATAAGTTTTTAAAACAGTCAGTACTAAAGTATAATTTATGAAAATTTGTTTTGTTATTTCAGACAAAAATTTGGTCTGTTTCCATTCTGTCGAAAAAAAATAAAGTTTAGATGAGTTAAAAAATCATTAGTATCATTAAAGAGAGTTTGGACACTGATTTTCACCAAAATGAAAAAAATTGCGATGCATCAATGAATTGTTGCAGCCCTACTAGGTAACATATACCTGTGGTTATTCATGTGTAGAGAGGCAGTAAGGAGCCTAAAGCTATTTTATTTGGTAATTTTTTTTTTCAATGATTCCTGTATTCTAATTTCAAGTTTTTTAAAAATCTCAACTCAACTCAAGCTGTTTTAAATGGCGATCGGTCATAAAGTTTTAAGACAAAATGATGTATCAGAAAAATCACCACTGATATCAGAAGGTATGGACAAAAGTTATAGGAAGAAACTTATTTTTTTAAAAAGATTAACTTATTACAAAATAAACTCACACACTTACTCTTTTTCTCTCATTTGAGTCTCTAACGACTAGCTTTTCTATGACATATTCATTGTTATGTCACAACAGACTATCTCATTTATTACAACTCGTTGGTTTTTTTTTTTACTCTGTTAATCTATTTCACATGGACCCACCCATTATAATTTTGAGTTTATAACAGGACCTACAACCATACATTTACACAAATAAACATATGAATTTGCATACATGGATAGATGATACTTTTAAGAACCACATGTTTGGTCGTTTAATTTAAGGCCTGTGTGTTCTTGTGGTACTTTTAAGTCCAATTTTTTTTTTCAGTAATAAAAATTAGTGTTTACCTAAATGTTGAAAACTGTCAACCAAAATGTCATCATAGGTTTCCTCAGTTTTTAAGATGGTATAGCTGGTAATCTATGTATGTGTTGCCTATAAGTGTCATACCAATTGAGCTAGATGGCTGAAAATTTAAACATTTGTTCTTGATATCTAAAAAAATTTTTTTTCTTAAAATCCTCCCCTATATAGATTTCTAGTTGGCTTCTATTTGCAATGTAAATTTATGCTAAATTGATCCCTTATTTTGTGCTTAGTTTCATGCATGCTTTTTGAAAATTCAGACCTTTTTACAGACCCCCCAAAAATGAGAGAAGTAACTTATTCATTGATCACCCCTTTTTCCAATTTTTTAATTGATCACCTCCAGCAAAGCATGTTGCCAAAAGACATTGGTCACACGACGGTTTCAGTAAAGATTAGTTTACCTGAATATTTGTTCATCGTTCAATGTTAGTTGTCTATATATGGCCTTCAAATATGAATTAAACAATGTTGGTTTCACTAGGATTGAACTCCCTTGTGTCATAAAAATCTAAAAGGTAAACAAAACAGAATTCATCTCTCCATACAAGATAATTCCAAAACTAAATGTCCCATTTCAACTCCTTTATTAGAAAACCCTTTAAATGGGATTTACATACTTCAGTAAAACCAGTTGACCTAAGTTGGGCTTTAGAAGTAGGAGTGATTTTGTCATCAATTTTTGCATACACCACTCTGTCACTGTTATTTGTGTATGACAACTCTGATTTTTGTTCTGGTCATTGTCACCCATCGCTATTGTTACGTATAAAAATAAAATCAAAACTCTATAGTAGGAGGTTGACAAAAATATAATTATGAGATATTTAAAAATCCAGACATAAAAAGTTTACTACTTATAGATTCTTATTCTGATCATCTGTCATCTATATAGGTAAACATTCAACAGCCACTTAAGTCCTGTTTTCATGTTACATGACCCATATTACAAGTAATTTGACTTGAAGCATCTTTTATTTCATTCAGTATTAAACATCGATGACCTTGAATCTATAATCAAATAAACAGTCAACTGAATATCCATCTCAGGTAATTAGAATACAAACTAACAAAATCATTTTTTGTTCTTAAAGCAATAGTTGAAATGGGAGACTTGATTGATCTTGTCCAATGCACTATCTTTAGTTATAGCTGAAAAGTGATGGAACGGTGAGCTGTCTGCGGTTGAGAGGGTAGTGATCTGGTGAGTGAAGCAAGCCTTTACAGCTGGGTTTTTAGAGTATGACATATTTCACTAACCAGAAAAGTAAATAAAGAACTTCAGTTGTTATCATAGTCACCAGTTTGGTCATTACTGGTCATTGCTGTCAACTGTCAGCGTGATCCTGATGTACTGTTTTTTCTGTGCCCTGTGCCCTTTCGACTGCCAGATCCTTTATACTTGTCAGCCAAATGGATGGGTCCTATCCTCTTGGACACATATTATCCACGTTAACATCTGCCATAGTTGGTTCTGATACCTAGGTGTTGAAGCAATTTTACTTCTGCCACAAGATAGAGAGCCAATCCCAAGGCCTTTTCTGTTTGGAGTTTCCTTTTCTTTTCTTAGTTCTCAGACTTAATTGTATGATGGCATTCTAAGAAATATATTTGACTTACACCTGCACAACTACTGTAAAAATCAAATGAATTAAGGCAGAAATGTTTCAGTTACCAATTGGCCAAATGTTTATATCCGCTTTCTGATATACATGCTCCTCATCACTCTTCCCATCCAACTGTTGCTAAAAAAGTTGGGATCTCACAAAATATACTGATTAAACCACTAGATTGACAACTCTGCGGTGGAAACAGGACAGACATAATACCCATATTGGATATGTTCAGGGCTTGGAATACATATTTGTGTATTTGGAAAAATTTGCACGGCACACTTGGGATACAGTTGTGGCGCACTATGGTGCCAGGGCGTCCACTTTTCAAGAATCATTGTCCTAGCCATTGTTCAAGAATCTGAGCTGGGAGCACAACCATGGACATTTGCTGCCATTTATCCAGGTAGGGGCAAAAGGATATATTCCGGGGGAAGGGGCAAGAGGGATATATCCAGATGTCGCTTGTTAGGTCAGGGACTAGAGAGTGTCTAAACTGTGATTCATCCAAAGCTGTTACCGTTTCATTATTGACCCTTTGATAACCTGTGTCCAACTTTCAAAACTCTGTGAGAAAGCCTGATCCAGGAGCGGGCATATGCCTTGTTTGCACCTCCCAGCGGATGCCAATGAGCACAACTTCCAATCTTTATCAAGATTAGCAACTGGAGCTCCACTTAGATACATTAAATAGATACTGTTACTTCTCTATATAATCAGGAACAAATGCCGACCTGTAATATCCATTTAGATGTCAATGTGCCAGAAACATTAAATATTCAGAAATATGTACGCAAATAAGTGTATGATTTCATCTAGTATGCAGGTTTAGGAGAATACTTTTGTTTGTTATTTTAGCATCAAAGAAATTGAGCTGTGATTTCAAATGACCCATAAAAATGTCAATGTATGAGTGAAGTCTTGTAAATGTAGTTATTAAAAAAACAAGAACCATAAGTTCAACAATGTGTCCACCATCTGTGATTTTTGATTTCAAAAGCATTTTAAACAAAGTAGTAGTAGCATTACAGGTTGTGGTAGTAGTAGCAGGAAGTGGTGGAAGAAAGAAGGTGAGGATGGTTCACCTGAAAATCTTGTTATTAAAAAAAACAACTGATAACTAATTAATTGTAATGATACAATTTTTCTTCATGATTTGTTCTGGGGTAGAAGTTTATGGTTATTTGATTTGATAAGTGGGTATATATAATATTTTTTGCTATAGTGATAGCTGGTAATTGAAAAGTTTAGCCGATTTTAGTTATTTTTGCATTTATTGATAACATCACATCTCTTATGACATAATGTCAGCTGGTCAATAAACTGGGACCGAATGACCGACTGACTGACTGACTGATAAGTGTCTTGCAGAGATGTGTGGACATACCTAAAGAGAAAACACATTGAAATGAATTCATTCATTTCTTCATTTGCTTACAGAATTTAAGGCACATGTTGTATTAATGATGTACCCCATAACTAAATTCCTTGAAATATAAAAAAGCAGGTCTGGATAGTGACTCAATAGAAACTATCATGTGACAAAAACGTCTTTTGGCTGCTAGTCGTGTTATGGGTAATCAATAAATAGAAGTAAATGTTCAATTTTTCAGCCTTCTAACTCCGTTGGTATGGTCTGTACGCATGATTACATACATACATACACACATAACTGAAGTAACCTGTATTGACAGTTTTGGTCGACGGTTTCTAATACTAACGTTGACCCCTAAGAGTTATTACATAAAGTATTAAGTATAAATATGCAAATGTCACAACTATTATGGGACAGAGGTAGATTTCATGAGCTGGTTCACATTGTACAAATAAACTTTTAATGTTTGTATTTGAAAGCAAAAACAAGAACCATGTTTTTCAATATTGATTTTTTGCCCTTTGAAAGAAAGTCAGCAAATGAATTAGAGAAAAACTTCTAAGATCTTAACAAAGTATAATTATAAATATGTGTACCTTGTATAAATGTATCACCATAGCTCACACATGTACCAGTATCCCATAAAATTATCTAGAATTATCTAAAAAATACCTGTGCAAGTTTTGGGTATTGTTGGTTCAAAATGACCATACAGACCCCAAAAAGCACTTTTTGGAAAAAATGACCCCCCCCCCATTTTAAAATATTACCTGGGGACGCGTGTGCGCGCACACACACACTGGGTTGGGTGGGTCATTTATAGGGCTACGGCGTTTCAATTGTAACTGGTAATTAGATAAATATTAGGTCCTTTGTTGTCCACATTAGTTGTAAACACTGTTAAGTTAGCTTTCTTTTTTCTTCTTTCCTTCTTTCCACCTATTTTTCCATCTCAAATTGATTTTTGAAAAAGGAATAATATGACGTGTGACAAAAAGAAATAGATTTTTTCCTTTCTTTCTCTTATTACCCCTCCCTTTTATTAATCTGATAGCTTTATTTCTTTGTTATGAGTGCTGTCTATTCCTCTTTAACCATTCTCTCTTCAGATCACTTGATTACTTACAAACCAATTCAATTCAGGTCTTAACATGAAATTTTCCCCGTTCTTAGAACTGTCAAATTACGTTGCAGTTAAAAATCAATACACTGAATAAATCATTTTTCTCATTATACATTTTTTGTTAAAAGAATAATAAATGACCTTTCTTCCATAAACTTTAGACAAAAAATCAATGACTGTCTCATTTTCTGCACACTTCTTCAGTTGCTCAGAAGCTTTTTGGTCCCCTGCAGCTCATGAAAAATTAGAGGTAACTTTGCTCATAACCAAGGATATAAATTGATATTGTCAACCTCCTACTATTGAATTTTGACTTCATTCACATATGTTACAACAATGGATGACAATGACCATACCAAAAAATAGTGACGTCATGCACAAAAAACTGACACAGTGACATATGCAAAAACTGATGACTAATTCTTTCCCCCTTCTAAAGTCCATCTCAGGTCAACTTTTTTTGCATGTTTTCAAATCCCGTTATAAAGGAACTACTAATAAAGGAGTTGAAATGAGACATGTAGTTTTGGAATGATATTGTGCAGAGAAATGAATTCTGTTTTGTTTACTTTTAGGATTTTAATGACGCAAAGGAGTTTGACCCTAGTGCAGCCAAGCTTGTTCATGGTTATTTCTCTTTTCATACATTAACATTTATAAAACAGCTTAAATAATTAATTTTACTTTATAAAGGTCATATACCAACACTTCATCTTTAATCTTTTGACCTAAAACATACAAATGAAGATATGATTTCAATCCAAGCTTCTGTTATTTATCAAAAATCAAATGCTCCTATGACTTTGTTGGTCTAGGAATCACATTTAGTTTTCCACAGTGTTTCTCAGGACAATGAGGATATTTCATCAAAGGAATTCAAAAACTATCAATCTAATATTTGTTATTTGACCAACCAGATCTGTCATACTAATACTTATTATTCAATAACTCACAAATGTCGAGGTACAGAATATCCTGACAGACATTCATTTCTAGGGCGTATGATGCTTCGTATCTTGGGTGTGCTGTGCGTTACTGATCACAAAAACATAAAAATATTTTAGTGTCTGTAAAAAGCAAAGGACAGTTCAGGCATTTTTGGTACAATATAGGGAAGGTGGTCCCAATTGTAGAAATTAGAGAATTAATGGAAAATAAAATTTGGATCTGACATTATTATCAGCAGGTTTTAGTTTCCAATCCGAATTTTGTTTTTCTTTCATTATTTCTCTTATTTAATTCTAATGTTTGCTGTTTATAACATCAAATGAGTGAGAGGAGTGAAACGTCACAATTAGTACAATTGGGACTACCTTCCCTATCTGGTACCACAAAGGCTTTTACTCTCTGTTGCTTATTAAAGACACTAAAATATGTTTGCATTTTGTGCATCTGTAGCACACTGCACAATCCAGAATTTGAGATGAAACTAAGTTAATTCATTCATATTTTCATTTTTTAAATAACATGTGTTTGCTTATAGGAAATTTGATATAAGAAATTGTCAATCAAAACTATCGCCAAAACTCTAAACGTAGGTTTCTTCATTTTTAGGTACGTAGATATGTATCAGGCTGCACCAAAGGAGCTAAAAGACTGAAAATTTCATCATTTACTCCTTATCATGTCTTCAAAATATGTTTCTTCAGTTCAATTTGCAATGTAAGTTTATGCTAAATTGATTCCTTAATTTTCATTCATACCTGTTTTTTTAAATTTCAGACTTTGTTTAGTAAAATTATTCATTGATCACAACTTTTTCCAATTTTTTTATTTGATCATCCCCAATACGAAAGATCTTGGTCATGTGATAATATCTTTTGACTGACAAACCAGATCTGTCAAATTAATACTTGTTATTTGATGACTTAAATTTTGAGTTACAGCATATCCTGAGAGACATTCATTTGAGATACCTGTTAGGAAAATGCGTACCTGCACAATGAGTTGATAAAATCATAAAAACTTGAAAAGCAATCAGAATAATTCAACATAAGATAGACAAAAAATATTGCAGTGGCACAAAATAGCTACTTATGGTGCCATGTACCAAACTTTGTAAAATAAGATTGTTCCATTTTGCTGCTACATGAATATTTTTTTGTTTATTTTATGTTAAAAATCTTGAAATATTCTTGTTCGGTATTTTCTAGGTTTTTACAATCATATTAATAGATTGGGTAGGTATGCATTTTTCTTACTTGTCCTGTTTTCTTTATGAACACACAAACCAACTACGCAACGGAGATACATGTACTAGAAATAATTTATTTAGGAATATAAATCATTATCTGACTTTCAAAATCTTTCTCATTTCCAACATTAAAACTTTGTTATAGGTTTACAAAATAGAAAATCTTAATTTTTTTAGGAAAAAACATTCTGAGAGTCAAATCAAGTATATACAGTTTGGTATAATTCACTTCTATGGTCTAGGCATGCATTGTCTTATATTAAATTTGAATTGAAAATTCTCTCAAAATTTGTATGTAGTGTTTTTCTGAGCAATTTTTGTGTGTCATTGTGATCAAAGAAGTTACTCACAATAAATGTCTCCACCAGATGACATAGATCATGCTAAAATTGGCTGAGTTTTACAAAAATCATTACAAAATTAAAGTTGATTTGTGTAAAAACCCAGCCTACTCATAGTAAAGGAAGAGCGCTAAACGCACCTACCTGATTGTCTTGATTCATGCTTAGAGTTTGAGAAAAAACAAAGTTTATTTATCCATATTTCTATTCGAGTTGCATATACTTACGCACTGGGAATTTGATATTTTTCTTTTGTCAAACTTCAAAACTTGAGTTGACTTTATTTTTCTGCTGTAACAAGAACAAAAACAAGAATCCTCACCAATATTTGAGGTATAATTTGACACATAAAATTAACATTTCCCTACTGTGATTTGTACTCATGATCAACTGATTGCTAGGAGGTTGTCTTACTGACTGAACCATATTGACAAATCTTAGATATTAGTGAAAATTTATGATACTGATATGTATGGGCTTATTTCATTCTAATAAATCAATTTATACAAAAAAAATATATATATATATTTTAAAGTTTTTTGGATAATTATATATACAATACAAAAGTTACAGTAATCATCTTCAGTTGGAATAACAGTAGGTTGGAGTTTGCCCCTGCATCTGTCTGTCTTGTACTTTTTAATTTTCAGGTGATTAGTTCTGGTAAACACATAGGCTACGTTGATTCATTTATGCATGGTACAAATGTGTTTTACTATTTTGCAAATCTCCCTCCAGTCATTTGCTTCTGCAAACAAGGTTGGAAGAGTTATATGTATTCACTCATGCCTCTCTGTCTTTCGGTCTGTCTTTTAGTCCACACAATATTTCTAAAGGTTCTCAATGAATATAAATGACATTTGTGGAAGGGTAGACAATGGGCTTCAGAAAAAGTCATTTCATTTTGGGCGGATCCAGGAATTTTTTCCTCCCCTGCATCATATATCACATATCATATATCATATATGTCCAAACTATATCTGTAAATATCATATATGTCTACAGAATATCTCTAAATATCAAATTTAGAGGGGATCCAGGTTCTTCATTTTTTTCCCCATATGTTTATGTATTCATTCATGTATGTCCATACAATATCTCTGAAAGTTTTCGATGGAGGATAGGCCTTTGGCGAAAGAAGAATTGATCAAATTTTCGGATAGATCTAGGAATTTTTTTGTGACTTTCCTTTTCATCACAATGGTGTTGGCAGAGATATGTGCTCTCTGAGTGTTTCCTAGTTTTTCCTGCAGTCAAAATGATCCAGGATCACTCATACAATCTTGACCTTTACAATATCCTTCAAGCAAAACCATTGTGACCGTTGAACATATTTGAATACAGGATATAAAGTTGGAACCAATCCTTTTGCTCCTACATCCTTGGTTTGTCTCAAAATGTGTGATGAATGTTATTTTATCAAGTGTATAGCTTCAAGTTTCACAATTATTGTGGTAAGAGAATTCTGTTCATTCTTTGTCTAATACTATTAGGTATGAATACCCAACTTTTAGGTGGCAATCCCCAGCTATATGGTGCCTGTGGACATAAAACATGAAAACATCACTCAACTCGTGCTTTTATGGTTGTAAGTTGGGTATTTGCTATTTGTGTTAATAAGAATTGGAGGTAAGATGAGTGTTGTTTCAAGTAAATAGTAGGCACTTCTTACAGAACGTTCACTTCAGTTTATTCTTTAATTTACTACAAACAAATTGAAATATGATTGTAAATTTGAATAAAAACTGTTTTTTTAAACTTTTTATTTACGGCAGATAAATTGAAAAGAATGTCGAGATTCATGGAAAAAAAGTATTTATGATGATAATTTTGAGATAACTACTATGATTTGTTTTAAACTTTTTTGTGTGTGTCTATTAATTCTAATATTTAAATAATGAAGAAGTGATTTTATGTGAAGGTGAATAGTCAAAATGAATTCAATGGGTTTTGGTGAAAAATTAGTTTGGTTTATATTGCAGTTTTAGTAGATAAAAATCTTTTAATTCACTTTTTACGTTATATCATTTGAATGCTAAAAACAAAATTGAACCTCTATTGAAATAAATGAAGTGAATGTAAAGGAAACATTGAATAATGATTCAAACTTGCTTTGCTTTAATTATGTAAATAAAAAAATAATGACAAAGTTGTTTTGGTTCTCTGTACCTAAAAATTCTGAATATCACTTTGTATTATCATGAAACTCTTTGGAAATTATTGTCTAAAACCATCTAGAGTGCAATATCTAAAGCTTACAACTGTTTTCTTCTGGGTAAAACGAAAATCTTCAGGGAGAAACAGAATATAAGCAAATCTCCATTATATATGATACAATTTAAGCATCTCATTTGCTATGCATGGAGTTCCTTTTGTTGAAATTGACGGATTGTTCAGAATTTTATTCTGCATAATGTTCTCTTATCAGATAATCATCTTGCTTCAATATTGTATATATACCATCTCCATCATTCTTGGATTTTCATTAAGGGTGCAAGGTATTTCCAATGAATCCAAAATCTCCCAAAAGGAGATTGTTTCCTTTTGAATGGTTTGATTGATCATCTTCCACATTTCAATTCTCACTCCAGTCATTGGCTACACTGAAATAAAGAGCTGGGATAGTTTGCCTTGACCTGACCAAGTCTCAGCATTTGATATACTGGGGGACTCAAAAGTCACTATACTCGTAATTTTTTCATTTTTTTTATTTCAAAACAGACAAAAACTCTTGAAGATTGATACACATAAAAAGCAATGTTTGAGAATTTCATTATTCAAATTTTGTCAAGTTCAAGTAAGAATTACTCTAGTGGTGCTCATCTGTAGGTTAAACAACTTCTTTATAGCACTTCAGCTGAGCCAGCCATTGATACAAGCATTCCCGACATCAGCTAGCATTTCAAGTAGGATGTTCGACCAACAATGTCTGATTCTTGCCTCAAGTTCATGAAGGTCTTTGTATCATGTTGCATTAACTTAGCTCTCAATGAAGCCCCTCAAAAAGAAATCACAAGCCTTAACCTTTGCTCTTTTCAGCTTAAGTATCAAAAGATTACTCAGACATTGAGTAGTTGATTTATATCAGTTTTACTGTGATAGGACAGAAATCTGAGAAGAAAAATGAAAAAGAAAATGCATAGTCATTTTTAAGACAATGTATTGTAGTTTTCAGAAACGTGTCAGGTATAGAATTTTTTATCAAAATATTCCGTTAACATGGGTCAGGTATAGTTTATTTTAATAAAAATATTTTGTTAACATGTGTCAGGCAGCATCAGGTATAAAGAAAAACATTTGTCAGGCAATAACAGGCAGGATCAGTGTGTGTCAGACAATGTCAAGAAAGGTCAGGTATTAAAAACGTGTCAGGCAATGACTGGAAAAGTCAGGCAGTGTCAGGCATAAAAAGTATTGCCTTTAAATGAATTGACTAACTTGAGAGAGCCGCTACTATTCCAACTTTTGCAACTCTGTTTTTGTTTTTTTGTTGTTTTCTTTCTATGTTGAATATGGCAACCTCAAAAAACAACACTGTTTTAGAAGTACCAAATATGGTTAATACGAATTGCCAAGTATACAGAATGTACCTTCGATCAAAAAAGGACTTAATTCTTGTAATAAATAAATTGTTTTATACTCTAGTTTGTTTACTAACTCATCCTGCTGTAAGATGAAGTGCTAGTTCTGTGAAGTAAAAAATAGTTTCAATATTTTGTAATAAATTGACTTATAGTTTTCTCACTAACTCATTCATCCATACTAGGAAGTTGATGATGATTTTGATATTTCAATGGATCGTTTTATATTTCATATTCCGCCATTCTGTAACATTGAAATAATTGAAATTTCTGTAATAAATCATTCTAACTTGATAGTTTGTTCGTGCAGATTATGAATCATAAATCGAATTTAACTATAGAAGTAAATTAATTAACTAAAATAATTCAATTGAAAAAATAAAAAAATTTTGTGTCTCAATAAACTGTTTTAATTTCATAGTTTGTTTTTATTGTCTTTTTACTCTGAAATGTACTCGGTTATCCATGTACCGAGTTATTCATGTACTGAGTTATCCTTGTACCTAGTCAGCGTTCAAGTGTTGGTTTGCACTGAAATATCAGGTCACAATGGTGTTCATTCATAAGTAATAAGTTATTTGCTAAATTATTTAGATTGTATTGTATTTGTAAAATAATAGAACCTTCCCAGAAATGTCAATTCATGGAACAAAAGTAGTTTTTTGAAGTAGAACTGGTTTCTAACAATAACGTATTCATAAGATATTCAATAAAAGCATACATATGTAATGGTTACACTCTCAGTAATTTATATAACTGACAAAAAATAGAACTTAACTTGTGAGAGTGATACAATGAAGTATAAAATGTTTGACACAAGAAATCGAGAATTACCATTATTAAAGGAGGAATTTACCCTTGAGCTCAAATACATTTCAGAAGTATTATGATTATATATAATAAGAGGACTTGTTGGTCACTCAATAGAAACTGTCACATGACCAATGTCTTTTGGCAGTATGCCATGTTGGGATAATCAATTAAAAAATTTGAAAAAGGGATGATCAATGAATGAGTTACTTCTCTAGCCTTTTGTTGGGTAGTTATCACTAAAAAAGTCAGAATTTTCAAAAAACAATCATGGATGCTGCTGGACGCAAACTAAAGGATCGATTTAGCATAAACTTACAAACCAATTCAACCCAAAACTGGAAAACTATTTAAAAATGTTTTTTTCTAGACATAACAAGAAATGGACGTTGAAAATTTCAGCCCTCTAGCTCTATTGGTGCAGCCTATATGCATGATACATACATGGACCCACTTGAAAACTGAAAAAACCTATTTTGACAGTTTTGGCGACAGTTTTGGTTGATTGTTTTTGATAACAACAGGTCCTCTCATGTGACAAAGCATTTTATTTCCATTTCCGCAATCCATAGCAGCATCTACATTGGAGATTTTTATATG
The DNA here is from genome assembly GCA_963457665.1 of Thysanoteuthis rhombus. Classification (NCBI taxonomy): domain Eukaryota; kingdom Metazoa; phylum Mollusca; class Cephalopoda; order Oegopsida; family Thysanoteuthidae; genus Thysanoteuthis; species Thysanoteuthis major. The sequence goes on from OY735242.1 coordinate 8,197,979, forward strand.
TTGTTTCTGTGGCAATTATAGGTTTTTATGGGATCAGGATGCTGGCCTGGTACCCAATCAGGAGTACCACAGATTGATTAATGCATGTTTGTTCTATTCTTTGCTTCCATGAAGTGAGTATATACACAATATATGAAGGTGAAATTTATGATGAAGTAATACTGTAAACCCTCTTAGTAACGGACCTCTTATCACCAGATTTTGGAAATAGTAGATAAAATATGTTCATTATGAATATTTTGTCTGCCACAGTAATATCGGTAATATTTTAAATTGTGCGTGAAGGACCCGGAAGATGACAGACATGGCACTGCTTCATTTATCTCATGCCACCACTTTTATTTAGACTCTTGGTGGAGGCAGTATTTACAAATCCGCTCAGAAAAGAAATTTATATATATGCTTATTGTATGTTTATATTCCCTTATAGTGTTAATATATCTGTGTACTATGGCATGTATACATTTGCACAATTTTAATTTTATTAGGCTATTTTGTTTTTTTTTCCTACATATTCTGGTAATACCAGAAAATTGGCATAAATGGACACCTGCTTCCTGCTATTAATCAGTTATTAAGAGGGTTCATAGTATATGAAAGCAGTCAAATCATTTTTTAAATATTGCACGAGATTGTTATGGTATTTCTTGAGTCCATGGAGAGAATAAAATAGATCTTGTAATAGTTCGTTGAAGTGCACATTTCACTGTTGGACATTGAAATATCTGATATTACAGTCATGATTATTTTGAGAATACCAGATGGTGTAAAGAAAAAAACATTGTCTCTAGTTGTAAATAATCTGGGGACATGCTTTGCTATTTGTTAATTGTCTAGTAGCTGAATACGATGAAATTTACATGGTGTAATAAATTCCCCGTATAATGGGATAGGGGGGGGGCGATGTTGTCAGACTCCTACATAGTTGCCTTCAACACTTTGACTAACAACAATGACGAGTTCCGACTTCAAGTTAAGATTAAAAAGTGAAAAGTTTAAAATGATTGATAGAGAATTTAAGATAGAGAGAGAGACAGACAGATAGATTCTATTTGTATGTCATCAATCAACAAAAAAGAAGAAATAAATAAAGAAAGAGAAATATAGAGAAAATGGAAGGTTATGGATGCTAGATTGAGTTATCTGGCGTTGCCATTCAGATACTTTCAAGTAGAACTTATTACTTTTTCTTTCTTTTTTTCCAAATATTTCCTGTAATTTTTTTCCCTCCCTTCTTGCCACTTCTCAGCCATAACCGTCCATAGTACAAAACTTGAAATTTTGCACACGCCCTCCTCTTAATGAATAGGAAAAACCTATTTCTTCTGATTTTTTAAAATTTGGTTTAGTTACTAAAATAGTTGCGTCCATAGTCCAGTTCCTTCAGCACTTCCCTTTTTGGATGGCTCAGAAATCAGAGATTTACCCTGACTTATTCCTTCAAGTACAATGGAGAGATGCAGCCTAGAACTAAACGTTCAATTTTGGCTTCAGGCCAAAAGGCCATGATCAGATATGCTGCTCACATTGTTCAAAGAGAAAGAAGAATTTATTGATGAACAGGAGAGGCGGAGGCAGACTTTAACAATAATAGCTACTCACTACTGCTGTTGTTCCAGATATAAGAGACAAGAGAATAGAACATAGAAACGTGTACTCCGTCTTTAGATGGAATTCAGTCTTTGAACAAATTAAAATTTGGCGGTGTGAAAATTGCTAATTTCACAAATTGCAAAAGTACTTGAACATTTTGGCCATTTTTGATTATTTTCATCAACTTTTTCTTTTTTTACATCTCTAAGCTATTTCTTTGTTGCACTTTTTACCGGATGAACTAGCACAAAAATATTTCTTTAGTTGGCAACACTCAGTTTCAGTCTTGGCAATTTTTTCTGCTAACATCCACGTAAATAAAATGTGAGAAAAAAAGAGTGAAATGAGTATTATTTCACTCTCCCTAATCCAGTCTAGGGAAAGATTATCCTTGACAAGGCAACATCAGCTTACCTAAACTCTCCAAAGCCTGCCTCGAGATCTTCCGAAAACTAGACTGGGCAAATAAAGGAATCAGAATAAACAGCGAATACCTGAGTAACCTCAGATTTGCTGACATCATCATCCTTCTTGTTGAGAACAACATATTGAGGACAAAGACTCAACAATCAAAATCAAAAATGCAGAACTGAAGAAAGTAGACCACTACATCTACCTAGAACAATGAATATTCAAGAAATCTTCAAAAGAAGAAGAAATCAATTGAAGAATCACTCTTGGTTAGCAAGCCTTTGGAAAAGCAAGCTCAAGCTTCAAGAACAAATTCTATTCATCTAAGAAAGAAAGGTATACAACCAATGCTTCCACCTGATAGTCACCTATGGAGCTGAAACATGGGACCTAAAAAAATTGATGTTCAAAGAGAACCATGCAACGTGCACAGGAGAGAATCATGCTCAACATCATATGGAGAGATCACAAGACAACACTTCCAGGGACCCAAACTTCATCCTTCTGAGAGATTCATTTTTTGGTCTCCATTGTTTTTATTTATTTAATTACATTATCTTAGTTTTTGTCAAATCTTTTAAAATTTTGTGTTACTATTTCTCCGCAATATTTTTTTATGTAGCTAAGGTCTAAATTCTACACTTAATCCTTGTTTTGATTAAATCAAATTAAATTTTTGGTAATAGAACAACGTAAAATTAGTAATTTCTCTTAGGAGAGGCATAAAATATTTCTGATATATCTTGTTCGACATAAGGCAATTTTATTTATTTACTTCCTGTTTAGTTTTCAAAATGATCATTCATTTCTCATATGAGTTCTAATTCATTTTATATTTCGAAATATACTTATAGAAAAAATGTTTATCTCGACTTCAATCATAGACTTCATTCCTCATTTCCTGTCTTGAAGTGATCACAATAAACAGCTTCCTCTATATCTTATGTAGGAATTCAGGTTATCATCAAAATTATTTATCTTACCAAAATCAAGCTCTTTAATTTTCTTTCTCAAATAAAATCTAAGTTGACGTACACACATTTTCATACAAACAAAATGTCATTTGGTACAGTCAGTAGGAAATGAAGTTTCTGAAGGTTGATTTTATATTTTAAAAGCCAACATAAATTTTTTGAAAGCAATAAGTTAGAGCAAGAACTAAAATTTTATTCATTGTCCTAATGCTGCTAAAAACCAGGATAATTAGAAAAATGTAAAATATTTTAATATTGTATATCTCAACGCCATACATTTTCATTCATTTAATTTTAGTATTTGATTTTGAATTCAATAGACTCACCATACTGTTCATTTTCCACATGGATTTCAATTCATTTTTTATTCTGAAATATACGTACAGGAATAAGTTTATTACAACTTCGATAGTAAATTTTCTTTTTGAGATCTGTACTTATTTCAGGCCCTTTATCAGAAGGAATAAATCGTGTTTTATCCAGAGAAAGCTGCTGATCACTTTAAGACAGGGTCTTTAAAGTAGCTATAACCGACTGATAATATAAAGCAAAGGATATGAAAATTAGAACGAGTTACATTCATTTTTATGAATCTATTTCTCCCAGAGCTCTATCAAACTCTATTCAAAGTAATTTTCAACTGAAGACCAAGGAGTGTAATCTATGTTGACTTGATGCAGATTTCAGTGACCTATCCTACCCTAGAAACTGCTGAATTATTTTCCTACTGTCTCTTTCAAGACATTTCACAGAATGGATCATTTTAACACCCTCTCCATCTAGAGTGGCCATTTGAACATGATCCCCCTTAAATTTCGTCAATTGAACATCCTACCTACTTGAAGCAGTACACGGGAGAAAATACTTAATTGTAAACCACTGTGATTTAGAGGAAGTTGAAGACACAAGTAAGTCATAGGAATTAATTCATTTGGTCAAAAAAGTTAAAAATTGCTCTGATCTGAATTTTGTTTGACAAGGTCGTTTTTAATCATTATATGTACTATAGTGTACTATATTCCTCTTCTATGGTTTTATTTCTTATACAATGTTTTGGCTGTGTACCCTTCTGCTTTTTTCAGGGGTTCTTTGTTAGAAACTGTCAACCAAAACTGTCAACTTATGTTTGTTTCAGTTTCCAAGTTGGTCTGGCTGGCTGTATATGTATGTATCATGCTTACAGGCTGCACTATTGGAGCTAGAGGGTTGAAATTTTCAACACTTACTCTGTATTATTCCTAGTAAAAACATTCTTTTGTTCTTTTAAAATATCCTCCTCCCCCAAATAGGTTTTAGTGAGGGGTTCAGTTTATGATATAAGTTCATCCCAAATTGATCCCTTAGTTAATGTCCACACTTTTTATTTAATTCAAAATTTTTTTTAGTGATCACTGTCCAACAGAAGGCAATAGAGGTTACTTATCCACTGATCACCCCCTTTTCCAATTTTCTTAATTGATCATCCCAACATGGCATGCTGCTAAAAGACAGTGGTCATGTGACGGTTTATGTTGTGACTAATCAGACCTATTTTCTCTCTGTCTTCTTCTGTCTGATTTGTCTTCCTCCAGGGGTAAATCAATATCAGAGAAAAGGGAGGAACTGTTGGGAAAATTTTGAAACCTGGAATGCATGTTCACATTCTACTTGACACATTACATCCGTTTTGGAAAAAAAAATTTTGTAAATCCACGAACACATGCTTGTATTTCTACTTGACTTGTCACAGCCATTTCTGGATATCACTCCATGAAAGGAAAAAGGTCACTTAGTTAAAAGAAAGAAACTCGGAACTTGGTGCCAAAACAGGATACAAAAGTATAACGAATTTGGCGTGTCAAATTAAATACGAGCATGTGTTCCACTGTTGTGTTATTTCAAGCTTTATTTTATTGACTAAGTTAAAAAAGGTGTTTTGTACACATATGAACTGATAAAATCTTTTAAATGCATTATTGCAAAATCTATCATGCCACATGAATCCTTATTGGTTGTCTTTTAGAAAGTTATGCTTCCAGCCAGGCATCTCTGAACTTTTATTTTTTTATAATGTGTCTTGATAGTCTCTGTATTCACTCCAGCCGATGAGTCCTGAATACTTAAAGGTTTGTGTTGAAGCACTAGAATATTTCGAGAGATCATTTTAGTATCCTCCCCTCTGAGAGAGATTACTTTTACAACCTCCTTCTAAACCAGTCTAGGGAGGGAAAATGTTCAAGTGAACCCCCTCCCCCAAAATTGGTTCTTGACTTAAATTTTTGTCTCAGAGCAGAAGAACACATCTATACACAATTTTTTTGTCTTAAAAACCTAATGCCTAAATTTTCACAAAATAGCGTTCCTAATCTCCCAAGACAAATAGTTAAATTTGTCATATATCATAAATCTATTACTACGGCAAGTTACTGATGGCTAATTATAGATATTCATATACTTGAGTATCATAGGATTTTACAATTATGGTTCAGGAGGAAATTATCCATAATCCTGATTTGAAATAGTTTTTCCTTGTAGTAAAATTAATACAGGAGTCTCTTGATATAGCATTATTCACTATAGCACGTTTGCTATTATAAGCCAGATGGGTGGTGGAACTGAATATTTTTGTCTGTATTTTTGTGCAGAAAACCGAGAATAAGAATAGAATTTCATCAAAAGACGTACTTGATAAAACTAAAACATTGACTCTCTTTAATTTGCAATCAATTAACATGTGATTACATAGTTTTACCCAGAATTTCTTTGATTTTGTAATGAAAACAATACCTTCATTCACAGTTGAACTTTGGCACTTGTAAGTGACTTTTGATTATTTGCGATTGCCTTTCTTGGACCCCATCACCTGCATTATATAGGGAGACTTCTGTAATAACAAAGGCCATTGGCTTGTCAATTAAGTTTTTTAATGTTTTTGTGAATTGCTTTGACGGTTGACTATATACCTGGAAATCCATTTTTTTTTTTATCCCTTCTGCCATATAACTCTTTTTTCTCGTATTTTTCTCCACCTGGCTTAGCTTTTATCACCTAAATCCTGTCTTTACATCTTCATATTGTTTCTGAGCCGTTTTCTTTTACACTTACTGACAATAACCAATAATGTTTTTTTTCTTTTTGCTATGGCGTTCTTTACATAATTTTTTCCTCCTACTTAGCTTTCAGTTCGTAAATCATGTCTTTAAGTTTCTGTTCTGTTTTTACACCTCTTTTATTTAAGCCCCCTGACAATAACATTTTTTTCCTATTGCTGTAGCATTCTTTATGTAATTTTTTTCCTCCGACTTAGATTTCATTACCTAAATCCAGTTTTCATTCAGTTTGATTTACAACAATTGACAATCGTGGTCCTGTTTGCATTAACTCTACATAATCAGGTAACTCCCTCGATCAAGCAAAGCCCTTCAATCTGACAACCCCTGTGAAGAAAAAAATAGGAAAAAAAATTAGGGTCATAGTAAACTGGTACAGTAATTCATTATTTTGGTGACAGCCATTGTTTGTCTCTGAATTCTGTCAACCTATAATCTACAAGCAAGTTTTCTCTGTCGCTTTCAAGAAATGCTGATGATTTCTAATTGTGAAATGAAATGTGCTTGTTCATTAATAGCCGACTTGATTTTGGTTTGGCTTAATGTTAATAGATAACATAATTGATGATGTATTGCAGAGGTGGCCAAACTTGCTTTTTGTAAGAGCCACATGCAATAAACTTCAGATGTGTCAGAGTCATTACATACGTTTTTATTGCTAAATAAATATTTTGTCAGAAAAATTTCATACAAATATCATCAATTTCATGTAGGCAATAATATTTATCCATGTATATAGCTTTTTAAACTGTTAATTTGATTTAGTTACAGTAATCGCTAAGTACATATTGCTTCAAAACCTTGACTGATGATTGTTTTAACTTTGTTAAATCCTATACTCGGATTCAATGTGAATATTTTTTCTAATCATGAAAATTGAACTTATATTTTAATCCATGGGGCTCACAGTCAATACCTGGTAAATGATTATAAAGCTTGAAATTTGTTTATTTACTTTTTATGATAACTGTAATGGAAAGAAGAGCTCCGTCAACATATTTCCATGAGCCACGCATTAAATGTCAATGAATCACATGTTGCTCAGAAGCTGAGCCCCCCCCCCCCGACGTATAGAATGCACTAAAAAAATGAATAAAATCTGTCTCATCTTCTCTCTGAGAAAGTGAGTACATACCTGGTTTGTTTCAGCCTGGTTCACATCATAACACAGGTAAATGGTGGACACCAAAATATTAATCTAGCTCCAAAATAACTAAATATAGCTCCAAAATGGTTAAATTTTCATTGCTCTGTTGTAACGTGATTGGCTTTCTTGAACCCCAATACTTGTGTTATGAGAGGGGACACCTGTAGGCAGCAGTAATTATTGTTGACGATCATAGACCACATTGAATATAATCTTCTGAAATGTATCTTTAATATCTATCTATTCAATAACTACTACCACTAGGGGAATAAGCCCTGTTCTGATTTGAAATAAGTTTTTGTTCTCTTAAGTGTGTTTGCGTGTGATGAATCTGATACTAATGGCTTTTATTACTCTGCCTTACTATTGTACCATGCATAGAAATGTTTGATATAGATTGAAGTGCCTTTTCTTCACAAGAAATCAATGGAAATGTGTATATGCATATATACATGTATATTTATATTCCTGATTTTTATCAAGTTCAAATACGTATATGTATATATATATATATATATATATATATATATATATATATATATATATATATATATATATATATATATATATTGCCTTATTCATTGTTGTATAGTTTATTAAATAATGTAGTCTCTTCACTGATGAAAAATTTCCGGACCGGTTCCTTAAGTGACATTGTCGATTCCAAATTGGCTACCACCTACACAGTCAGCTATTGTCAAAGGGAGAGAAAGTTTTTTTTTTTTTTTTTTTCCACTTGCCTTCTGGCTAGCTGAAAGAAAACAGCGCGTCCATTTCAAACAGCTGAAACAAGGATGCAGTTTTATTGTCAAACTCCCAGTATTGAAGAGTTATGACTTAATTTTCATTTTGTCACAACAATGACAATGACCTCACCAAAAACCAGTGATGCCATGCAAAGTTGCATAAGCAAAATTGATGGCAAATTCATTCTCTCTACTTAAATCAATTAGTTTTATTATAGAAACTTTTAATAAAGGAGTTGAAATGGAATGCATAGTTTTGGAATTATCTTGTATGGAGAAATGAATTCTGTTTTGTTTACCTTTTTAGATTTTAATGAAGCAAGAGAGTTTGATCTTAATGCTGCTTGTTCATTGATCTTGTCAAACCATGTTACTTTTGTCAGTCCAAGTTGGAGGCTGGAGTCAACTTTGTTCAAGTAACAAAGACTAGAACAATCCTCACCTAATTTAGAAGAGTAAATTCTTCACTGTTCATCTATTCCCTCATGTTAAACTGAATTGATGTATAAATTTAACATTTACCTACCATGATTTGAAATTACAAAGTGATCTGTTGGCGGCTCTCTTACCAACTTTGCCAAACAGACAAATTTCACCTGTCTACAAAAATTTACATTGCAAATACATAAGGGAGTAGAATTAGGAGTTTGACCCTGAAGCAGCCAGGCTTGTAGATTATAAGATCAATAATTTTTAGTTATATTATGAAACCTCAAGTCCATTGAATTAACCAGGCTTGTAGATTATAAGATCAATAATTTTTAGTTATATCATGGAACCTTAAGTCCATTGAATTAGCCAGGCTTGTAGATTATAAGATCAATAATTCTTAGTTATATCATGGAACCTTAAGTCCATTGAATTAACCAGGCTTGTAGATTATAAGATCAATAATTTTTAGTTATATTATGGAACCTCAAGTCCATTGAATTAACCAGACTTGTAGATTATAAGATCAATAATTCTTAGTCATATTATGGAACCTTAAGTCCATTGAATTAGCCAGGCTTGTAGATTATAAGATCAATAATTCTTAGTTATATTATGGAACCTTAAGTCCATTGAATTAGCTGCAACATCTAAAAAGAAAACTTGACAGAAATTAATTGATTGGAGGCAACAGCTGGAAAGTATTCGGGGAAAAAATGATCTTTGTAAAAGATTGCTTATTGGTACTGACATAATTATTAAAAGTTTAATGAATAGACAGACAACAGTTGGTAGGGGAACATGGTAGCTTGGCACAGTAGACTGACAGCTGGCAGGTTTTTCATTCTACTTTAACTCAATCGTTTTGAATTCTTCAAATATTTATCAAAAAAAAAATAAAAGGAATATTCTAAGATCTTATCAAACCCAAATAATGAATTATTTTGAAATAAAATCTGGGAGAAATAAACCAAGTAAAAACTCATTCAAGTTTTGCTTTACCTGACCAGGCTACAAAAATCATTAAATCATTTTGCTCTCCAAAGGAAAGGAAGGTTATTTTGGATCACTTGAACATCCTCAGGCTGAATCATGGGAGGAAGGAGGTTAGAGAGATTCCTTTTAGTGGGGAGGATGTTTAAGTGATCCTTCCAAACATACAATACAGAACCATTAATCATTCAGTGAATTTTGTGAACCCATCAATATTAGCATCTACTGCCACTTTTCCAGGGGGGAGAGGGGCTAAAGGATAAATTCTAAGGAAGGTGTTGGGGACAAAAAGATACATCCAAATTTTGGTTTTCATGTAAGAGACTTGGGACTGCTTAATCTGTGACTTGTCCTTAGCTGACACTGTTGATAGTGACTCTTGATCCGGCTTCTATAAGCCTGAGACTAATAAATGAATAATTGTAACATAAATTTTTGTAGATATGTAAGTAAGTCTTGTCAGTTTCGCACAGTTGTTAAGAGAGCCGCCCAAAATTACTTGGTCATGATTTCAAGTGATGGTAGGGAAACAATTTTTTTACTACTACTACTACTACTACTACTACTACTACTACTACTACTACTACTACTACTACTACTACATCATCATCATCATCATCATCATCATCACCACCACCACCACCACCACCACCACCACCATCATTAGCAGCAGCAACAAATGTAGAAGCAGTAGTAGTAGTTGTAGTTATATTACCAGCACCCGACAAATGATCACATGTACACAAACACAGCAGAACAGCTTATTTTGTGTTCTAAGTGTTTGTATTACCCCCTTTCTCTCTTTCTGCTTGTTATGTCATAGACAGACTAACACTTAGTAAACATATTTTTTTCTAATTCTACAGGTGTTATCTCTGCAGTAGTCAGTCATCATTATATCTTCCCGTCATTGGTGTAACCATAAGGAAGCTGTATCATTTGCTTGCTTCAGGTCTCATGGAAGAGATTTACTATATTTCCTTTTCTTCTCTTTCTCTATTTTACCATTGGAGTTCAGGATTTATATTAGAAATCATAATCCAAAACTGTCAAAATAGATTTCTTCGGTCTTCATGTTGGTCTGGCTGGCTATGTATGTATGTATGACACATGATAGATTTGCCTATAGAAGGCTGAAAATTCAAACATTTACTCTTTATTATGTCTGCAAAAAAACTTTCTTTTTTTAAAAAAAATTCCCCCCGAAATAGATTTTCAGTGGGGGTCCAATTGGCAATGTAAATTTATGCTGAATTGGTCCCTAGTTTGTGCCCGCTTGTTTGAAAATTCAACCTTTTCTAGTGATTAATGTTCGACAAAAGGTGAGAGAAGAAACTTATTCATTGATCACACCTTCTTCCAAATTTTTTGATTGATCACCCCACGGAATGCGGCCTAAAGATGTTGGTCACTTGATGGTTTCCTTTTTTTTTTTTTTTCTCTCTCTTTCTTTTTTTCAGGACAGATATTGACTGACCATAACATTATTTCCTTTAAACCTTGTATAGAATTGATCTTAGTTTCTCTTCATTTTTTCTAGTTGATAAATTGAAGAAAAATACCGGATGGTACTTCTTATCCCTGACACTCCCTGCCATTCCTTGACACTTCTTAATACTAGTAGTTCTTGAAAATAAACATAAACTCTGAGGTGAAAATGCACAGAATAAAAGTTTTAGATTTACTTGTGTTCTTTAAAATGGTATATAAATGAACTTTCTAGGTATAAGAACAACTGAGATATTGATTTTCAAACTTTGTTATTACTTTAAAAATTTCACATTTTTCACAAAGTTCATTTGGCTGTTTCTCTGGAATACTTTTAGCTACGGACATGTGATAAGCACCTTTCAATTTCTCTCAGAAAGATCTACAATTATGCCAAATTTGGAGAAAATCTTTGATGATCATGGTTTGACCCCTGGATGATTTGACATGGAATTAATTTATCATAAAAAAGAAGAAGAAAAACCCCATTCTGTGATTTGAAAAACAAAAAGAGAACAAAATTCTCATGATGTGTGAACTTGAAAGTTAAATTGCAGATAGCGGGAGAGCACTGAAAGAGAAACTGAATAAGGGGTCTGAGAGAGAAGCCATGAATAAGGGGGTCTGCTAGAAGGGAAACTATAAATTATATAAATTATGTCTAAAAAAATAATTTTAATGTACAATATCATGCTTGTGATTGCTGATGAAGTAATTTTATATCTATCACAAGACTTGATTGAAAAGATAAAATGGATGATTGTCCTTTGATGACAAGTTAAAAAACATAATCTTTTCCTCATAATTTTTGACGGGTTATCTTCTAGTTATGAACTCTTAAATTTTACCTGTTTATTTCATCAGGATACTAGCAAATACTTACCACACTAATAAACTGTTTCTTGATGTATGTTGGTGATTTAATCTTCATTGAATTGTAAATTTTTTAAGCTCATATTCTACAAACAGTATCTCTGCAGTAGTCAGTCATCATTATATCTTGTCGCACCATTGGTGTATCCATAAGAAAGCTTTCAGGTTATTGCGAGAGCATATGGGTCCCAGTGGGCAGTCATGGACATGGTGTGTATTATAGCAATTGGTCTCCATAAATGATCAGGGTGGGGGGGTTCTGCAGGAAGATTTAGTATGTGCCCCCTCTACAGTCGGGCCATTCCCCAGTCTCCTGCTGACTGGCAGGCACCTCAGTTCATAAAACAATATTCTTTCATAACATGCATATAATGCTAATTAGGAACCATATTCTAAAACTATCACCAAAACTGTCAAAATAGGTTTCTTCAGTTTTCAAGTCAGTCTGGCTGGCTATGCATGTATGTATTACACGTACAGGCTACACCAATGGAACTAGAGGACTGAAAATTCGAACATTCACTCCTTACTATATCAAATGTTTTTTTGTTTTCTTTCTCCCCCTGGTTTTCAGTGCAGGGTTCAGTTTGCAATGTAAGTTTATACTAAATTGGTATCTAGTTTGTGCTTACTTTTTAGAAAAAAATTAAGACTTTCCAGTGATAATTGACAACGAAATGCCAGAGAAGAATCTTATTCATTGAAGACCCCTACTCAAATTTTTCAATTGATCACTTCTAACATGACATGCTGAAGACGATGGTCAGACAGTTTCTATTACGTGACTAACCTGACCTGTTTCTTATGTCTACTAATTGTTATGTTTTCATTATTCAAGACAGTACCTCGTTGATCCTTCCACCTACTGGAACAAAGCCAAACATTCTGCAAGTAAGATTTATACAGACACGACGTGAGTTGAGAGACACCAGTATTTTATCTGGCACTTAATTGACTTTGTGAAAAAGGAAAAGAGAAAAAATTATACTTGACCTCTAAATAGGGGAAAAGGTACCCCTCAATTTTGACCCCCAAAAAAGAAAATTTTGTGTCAGTTATTGAATTTACTACAAAAAGGGAAAGAAAAATAACCACACAATCGAAAGTGGCTGTGACAGATTATCAACCATCTGGGCCCCTCGGCTGAGCTTTAGTAAGGCTCCCTCTGACCTTGCCCTTCTATTCAATCCTTTGTTTAATTGAATAAAGTGGCTTTAAATCATGTCAAATAACTTATGTGGTTGCACTATATACAATATATTACATATATAACATATATGCAAAAGTACTGAAATATCACCCCAAATAGTCACTTTTTACACTCATTTGAACCTTTTTTTTTTTTTGAGGGCCCCTTTTCCTTCCAGGCTCCTGGGGTGTATTGTTGGTAAATTCAAAGTTGGAATGAGCCAGTGTCACATCAAAACCATAATTGCGAATTTCGCTTTCAATGATGGACCATATGAATGTACAATTCACAAATGAAAGATTGGAAACTAGTGTTATTCAGATCAGACCTGGACATAAGAAAGGTGCCTTCATGGGATGAAATGGAAAATTGAAAAAGAAAACTCCTGGTTGCTGCAGGTTCAAACTCTACTCCTACTTCTATTCTGACTTACAATGATTACTGCAACTTTTGTATTGTATATATAATAAAAATCTCCTTAGCAGGATTAACAGGATTTCAAACGGAGGCTTTTCACATGATCCCCAGCTACTTACTGCATCTGGTATTCCTGAAAGATTACCCATGTAGGTACTGACCATACTCAACGTTGTTTAACTATGGTGATCGTATGAGAACGTGTGTCCAACACTATTTGGCCTTAAAATCGTGTGGATTATTATTGCAGATCAACCAGAAGAAAGCCACTTCTTGAATTATTTAACATTCAATGCAGAAAGTGATGGGCAATCAAGATGGAAATTTTGCTTACTGTCATCTATCTAGATTAGTTCTCATTTTCTCAACTTTTGAATTATGGGTCTGGAACTCAGTAGATACCCTGGATAAGAATTTGTCTGATCTGCCTGCAGTTTACCTATCTACACATCTCTATTAGACACTATTTAGTTGGTTGGTTGGTTCAAGTTATGTTAAATAACAGAAATAGAAAGGAAGAAATGTGATGTCATTAAATGAAATCTATTCTAATTAATTGTTCTTTTACCAGCTACTAATAATATAATAATAGAATGTTTGCTGTCAACGTTTTGGTATTGGAAAAAAAATCCAATAATGAACTTTCATGATTTTTATTGAAAATAATACTAGCAGAATATTTTCTAATCACAATATTTTACAAGTGTGAGAATCAATTGACTCAAAGAAAGACTACTTGCTCTTCTTCCTCCTGTTCCTGCTACTACTACGAATGGTGGACTTATTGTTGATTTTTATTTGATATTCCACTTTGTACCCGAGGTTTTGTGAGAAGGTGGACAGTGGTTGGGTCATTTTCATTTGTCTATTTCTATATTTTCCTTTATTTTGCTTGAGTAATTTATCATTTATTATTTGCCCAGCTCTCACAATGCTAGACTAGGGATTCAACATTCCTGGTTGTCCCTTTCCTAGACTGGTTGCCTACCAAGGCAGCAGAGCCCAGTCTGCCCTGCTATTTACCCATAGCTGGGAGGGGAGAAGAAACAGATGCATATCTCTCGCATGTGCATTAGTGCAGAGTGAACGCAAACTCTCTCAGCAGGACAGGAGTTTGAACAGAAAGGTGGCATAAAGTTCTTAGAAAGTAAATACTCTAATAATTGAATAATGATGCTATGAATTTATATGAATACAAGCCTGGTTACTGCAGGGTCAAACTACACTTCTATTTGTATTCCAAGTGAAAATAATTAATGCATCTTTTTTATTTATATATAATGTATAAATTTGTAGGTATTTAAGACGTGTTAGTTCTGCTCCATTGGTTAGAGAGATGCCTTCCAATCATATAGTTGTGATTTCAAATAATTCTTGAAAATATGCATGAGAACACTACTAAGCACCATCTAAAGATTTTTTTTTTTTTTTCAAAAAAGTGCTTTATGGGGTCAATATGGTCATTTTGGGCTAACCATGCCTAAATTTCATGCTGGTGTTTTAAAAATGATTCAAGATAAAAGATCTATTTTTTTTTTTGGTAATTTTAGATAATTTCTAGATAATTAGTTCTGGTAAACACGCCGGTTATGGTGATTCATTTATGCGAGTTATGGATATTTTGCCGTTCATTTCCCTGAATTTGATTAGTCTTGCTTCTCCATTTTGCCCGGAAGACTATATTTGCAGTTTGTGCTTGCTTATGCAACATCAATATTTGCTGATGACAAAAACCTATTGAGAGAAAACAGCTGATTCAAAGGATTTATTCGGCTGATGAAGCAGGGATATAAGTAAGATATGCAGTCATATTTCTGTTAGCAGTGACAGGATTCAGTCAATAATGAGAGGTAAATCAAGACAGATCAGGCCCCAAATGATGTTTGTTTTTTACTGTATCTACACCAACTGAAACAGTAGTTTTATCGTTCCTTTTGTGTATATAATACGGTTTGTTTATTTATAGCCTCTATGGTCTATAAATTTTGTACTTCATGAATACATTTTCTGTTATAGATTTTGTGAGTGAATATGACTATGAAAACAATTGGATGACTACAGTCTCCTGGAAAATGTAAATTTTATACGCGTGTATAATTCATTCGCTGTAACAAAGGCTGTTGCTCTTTTTCTATTTAATTAAATCCTCTTTTGGGTTAATTACTTTTTTTTGCAAAAATTCAAGTTTCAAACATAGGCTTATGAGACCAATTTGTTTAAGGGGTTGGGTAGAGGACTTGATTTGCCAACAATTTAACTCAGATTAAAAACACAAGTAGTGGGGTAGAGAGCTTGATTTGCCAAAAATTTTACACAGATTAAAAGTGTGAGTTATAATTTCCAATAAAAATTCCTATCTTTTTATCAATTGATGATACACAGTTAGTTCAAATCGTACAACATGCAACTTGAAAGAGATATTGTTTTCTGTCTTTCTTGGAATTGTTTGAATTTTCCGAATTTTCCCCACTGTTTTAATAGAATGACACCACCCACATCATGCCAGGTTCATATGCCAAAGGTATCAAAACATCTCTTGTTACTGTTCAGCAAGATTTTGTGAAATTTAGGCTTCATTCTAAAATTTTACTTGGTAAAATCAGTACAAGTATGGAGTCTTATTTTTTTAAAAATCCGTATAGTTATGAGGTCTTATTTCAGAAAATGTGAATATCCCAGAACTAAGGATCAATTTTTCATAGACTAGGGACTAATTTTGCTTAAACTTATGTTATTTTGGGTGGAGGATTTAAAACAAAAAGATTTTATGTACATAACGAGGATTGAATGTTTAAATTTTCAGCCATGTAGCTACATTGGTGTGGCCCGTATGCTTGATACATATATAGCCAGCGTGCTGGACCAACCTAAAAACTGAGTGAAACCTATTATAACAGTTTTGGTTGACAGTTTCTAATTGGTTACTTTTGTTTTTACTAGAAACAAAACCCTATACAGGTTAAATACATCCGTGAAAGAGAGAAAACTTATTATAAAAACTAGTAAAATACCTATTACTTTGCTAATGGTATACCTCATGCACTGTAGTATCGTGGGAGTTACCTGAAGCACCATCCCAGGCACTTATCCAAATCTTTCTGATCATAGATACTCGAGAGTTAATTCCACCTCATTATATCTTCTTACCTTTCTACTTGCTGCTCTTGACAGCCAAGTTCAGCCGTTCTCCTTTAGGGATATCTCCATGTTTCACTACCTTTTGTGGTACAGGCTGCACCAGTGGAACTAGAGGGCTGAAAATTTTACCATTTATTCCTTATGTCTAGAAAAAATGTCTTTTTTTAAAAAAATATTCCTCTCTAAATAGGTTTCTAGTAGGGTGGGGAGGAGGTCAATTTGCAATGTAAGTTTATGCATTTACATTAGTATTTTGAAAATTCCGACCTTTTTAGTGATCAGTGCCCAACAAAAGGTGTGAGAAGTAACTCATTTATTGATTTTTTAATTGATCATCTCCAACATGGCATATTTCCAGACTGTTTCTATTTTGTGATTAACCAGACCTTTTTTTTTTTTCTCTTCATGAAGGGCAATAAAAAGTGACTGTTCTTTTAGTTTTCTTCCCAACCACCAAACTTTTTCTAACCAACTGCATTTTAAGCACCATAGAGGATTATTAGACAAGAACATTTACAAAAGAGGGTGAAGAAAAGACAAAACTTATTGCTCATTCTAGAACAGGGGTTCTCAACCAGGGGGTAATTTCAGGGTTCCAGGGGTAAATTTGAACCACATATTTGTAGATTCAAATTTTGTTATATTGATCTTTTGGCACTGCTTGTACAGTTAAAATATTTTCCCTTTTTAAAAAATAATCACCATGTGTACCAGACCTAATAATCTAAAAAAAAATATTTAAAATTATCTCAAAAGAATGTATCTTTTATCTAGAATCATCTAAAATATACCAGCATAATATTTAGGCATTGTTGGTCCGAAATGACCGTACAGACCCCAAAAACACTTTTTTGAAAAGGAAAAAAAAAATTTTTAAATGGTGCCTCGTGGTGTTATTTTCATAGTTGTAGCCCCCAAAATATGACCATGTGTGCTCGGAGACACACACACACACACACTCATAGACACATGATAATCTGTAACCCACCTGGTTGGTTAGTAGGATGAGCCATTTGTGAGGCTACGATGATTCGATAAATCAGCTAATAAGCTAATATAGAAGAAAAAATGCTTCCTATATTAGATGCATATTAATTGAAGTGCACTTTTTGAGTCAGGCAATCATTGATTGGAGTAATAACATTTTGGAAAATAGTGAAAAGAGTGTATGAGCAAAAAAGGTTGAGAACCACTGTTCTGGTACAAAGATTAGCTAACAAATCCACCTGTGGCCTCATTTCATCTTGCCCACCGATTTCATTGAATATATGATGTTGCATACAAAAATTCTTCGTTTTCCTCATCCATCTTGGATTAGTAAACATTAAAATCCTACATTGAAAAATGACAAACAAAAGTCCCATTTTTGTAGTGACCTCAAATAAATCAATGTAGAAGATATAGTATAAGCAGATTGCCCTTTTCAGTCAGTTTTAATTACAGGAACTACAAATTTGATTCACAATTTGACAATATCCTATCCCCCCCTCCAGAAACAATGGATGAAAAACATGCAGTTTCCATGGCCGTGTATGATCATAATTTCCTTTTTCATTTACCTTAGTCTCCGTGCATTTCTAATCCTGCCTGTTTCCACGTAAGTTTGTTGACTCCTGTTTTAGAATATCATCAATATGGAGTGAATGGAGATCCTATTGCGTTGGTACTGGGATGCCAAATAAGCCATTTTTTTACTAGATCTAGCTGATTTTTTCCTATTTAGCCAATAAAGATCTGCAATAGAAGGTAGCTGAAAATCTGGCCATTTTAAAAAAATAATAAACCAATTTCATTTTATAGCTTACTCAAAACATATATTCAATGTTTTAGCCTTAAAGTTAGCTAAGAGTTGAAAAAATTTAGCCATATTTTAAAGAAGTTTTAGCTGAAAAAAATCCAAGTAAGGATCAAAGTTAACATTATGCCTTCATCGTAAATCAGTCACCCATTTAGAGCTAATTTAGTCACTTACCCAATTTAAAAACAACAACAAAAAATTTCAGAAAAATTTAAGGTCTGGATCAGTCAAAGCAAATCAAACTACCCAGGAAAAATTTTTCATAATTTTTTGTACTCAAGATCAATAAACCAAATTTTATCTGAAACTTATACTTTGGGAATATCTTTAGAATCAGATACTAAATTTTTTTTTTTGCAAATCCACTACAAATCTGGTAAGTTAATTAAAAGTAAAAGTACTATTTTTGTTATCAATCCTGAAGTCTTGTTGTATCGTTATTTTATTTGAAAATTAAGCTTTAAATGAATTTATAACATTTTTAGCCATAAAGTTTACAGAAAGCTGAAAAGATTCAGCCATTTTTTTTAAGTAGTTTTTGCTGAAAAAATCAAATTGGAGTTGGCAACACTGCGTCAGTAATCTTTTTTGAATAGTTCTGATTGTAGGTACAATGGAATGTGATGATATCATTAGGAGTGTCATTATTTATTCTAAAGATAATGAAAATGCCTCTGAATCATAAGGGTTTTGTATTGTTATACATGAGACTGGGCAATTTGCCAAACTAAAAAAAAATCTTTGAAAACTTCATAGACTCTATTGAAGCTGTAACGGCTTCAAGTTTCAAAATACTGAAAAGGCCACCATGTTATTCTCTTTGTAGTACTAAGGTAATAAGAATATAGGTAAGAATATATTAGTCTCTCTTGTTAGTAGATCAAGTGGCAATAAAAGAAGAGTCTTGTTCACTTGATACTTATCTACAAATGATGCTTGGTGAACTCTCATATGCCATGTACGGTATTGATGGGAACAAAAAAATTCTTTTGTTTTTGAAGAAACAAGTAAACTTGAGAGTCTTGGTGAAACAAAATTTTAAAATCACTGAAAATTAGTAGATACAATCAAATTTAGTTAAACTGTGTTTATAAACAAAATTAGTTTAGCCAAGTTCTCCTACTTGCGTTGTTTATCATATTTGTCTTCTGATGGGAAAATTTTGATAAATCTGTAGTTTTTTCACACCTCACCCCCTGCTAGGGTAGTTGTGTGTAAAGACTGACAATCAAAAATTAATCAACAGCGGGGTCCTAATAAGAGTGGGGTGGTTCGAAAATTTTTTCCTAAATTAATAAGTGGGTTGGTGGCAACAGCAATTAGGCACCTAAGAGTAAATTTACTAATCATGAATTTGTTCTTCATTGAATGCTTCAAAAATTTCAATAGCTCTGTGAGAGATTTATTGATAGTAACAAATAAATAAGTTTATTATTTGAGTTTTCACAAAAGTACCTGGTAGCCCTCACTGGCGATCAAATGATTGCAAGTCTCCTCAACACTCCAGGACTCTTCTCAGTATTCTGGCAAACTTCAGTGATACTGTCACCTGGGTAATCTTGGTTCCTATTCCTCCAGTCTTTTTGTTGGTTTTTAGGGATTGTTCCCAGGGCTCTGACCAAAATTGGCTCTACTGTCACCTTCATATTCTATAGCTTCTTCAACTCCCTGGAAAGGTCCAGATACTTATCCAGCTTTTCACTCCCCTGCAAGTTCACACCAGATGTCATCACTTAAGACTGAATGACAGCAAGTCTTCTCAAATCTCCATTCTCTCAGTACACAGCAGTGCTGTGGTTTGCACTCTCTCACCAGATGTCTTAGTGGTCATCTCTGAATGACCCAGTAAGTCTCTTCAGGTCACCAGCCCTCCTTTCAGCATCCTTACATATCACAGCAGCACTGTGGTTTGTACTGTACCAATATTTCTCTGCTTAGCTTACACATATCTTCCCTTTTCTAGCAGTTATTATAAATATAAGTTGTAAGTATAACTTTAAGTTAGTATATCCTAGTCACCAGACTCCACCAACTGATCGATAGGCCTCACTGTCTGCAATCCAATTGTCTAACCTTTGAGCTATCACCCAGAACAACCTATTATTGCACCTCTGGGGTATTATAGATTTTGCAATTACTGGGCCACTGCTGTGGTATGTATCAGTGGTAGAGCAATGAACTATTATTTCAATTCCTCATTGGATTGAATGATTTATTGTAAGCTAAGTAGGTCATATTCTTTCATTTCAAAAGAATCGGTCTGAAATGTATTACTTTGTTTTGTGACTTTAGTTTCTAGTCTAATTCTCTTGCTACCGTAGTATACCAGATAATCAATTATTCAGTAGCCTATTGCAGTGGTCTTCAAACTTGAACTACTAGGAGAGCCCTTTTCAATTATTGAATTTTCTGGAGAACTCCTTCAAAATCTTTCCCTCCTACATATATATATATATATATATATATATATATATATATATATATATATATATATATATATATATATATATATATATATATATTTACATTTATATATAACTATTGGATTTTGCATTGTTTATAGAATTAATTAACCGAATGTGTATAAGCCCAAATAGAAAATACATACTTGAATGGAGTTGTAAGAATGAAGCTTACTGAGGAAAAATAGACATGTAAACAACTACTGACTGAACAGCATCCGTGTCTTGTAAATAAACAAGTTGTTTCTAATTTTAATGTAATTGTTGAAAATAAGTATTTGGAATTTAATTAAGAGTCATAATGTGTTAAGAACATTAGGAACAATTTATCATCACACAAGATAAGTAAAATATGAAGGGGCTTAGTTTCACAGAACTCCTCGAAAGGTCATGCGGAACCCTGGTATTCTGCAGAAACAAGTTTGAATACTGCTGATCTATTGTTAAAGCCATGATTTTTCCAGACTATAATTACTTAATTGCTACAAACCGGTTACAACTGACATAATTCAAATTTATTTCTAACCAACTTGGCTGGTTGGCCAGGCTGGCCATTTGTGGAGCTACGTTGATTCAATATGAGGTCAGTTCAGAAAGTATTCAGCCATTTTGAATATTTCAAGAACTGCTTGTGTAGCCTTGATGTAACTTAGTAACTGAGCCATGGGGACTTTACTATGCATGTATGAACACTCACTCATGAGGTTACTCAGTCAGTAATGAGATGCTATGGAATTATCTTGTGTGATGTGTGATTGTCACATTCACAATGATTGAATAAATAGAACAGTTTTTTTGATAAAACATTGTATCATCCTGATATGCCAGCCCTCCAGATTTGGCCACCTACAACTTCTGGCTTTCTCCAAAACTAAAATTGCAGTTGAAAAGGAGGAGATTCTACACTGTGAACTAGATAAAGGAGAATGTGACAAAACTGGTGATAGTGATCCTGAAAGAGGACTTTGCACACTGTTTTGAAAAGTGGAAGAGATGCTGTGACAAGTGTGTGTAATTCCAGTGAGAGTACTTTGAGCGATAACACTTGGTAAGAGCAGCTAATATAGATAACCAGGCTTCCTGAGGCAAAAGAGATGTGAGTTCAAGTCTCACCAAAAGCTTATCCTATATTTCTCATCCATATGCTGGAAGGTCTGTGTACTTGCCGAGAAAAGTAACTCAAATTGAGATGAAAGAAATTCTAGTCAATGCTCCATTTAATGAAAAATGAATTGAGACAAGTCTAGTTAGTCACTCAATAGAAACCATCATGCAACCAATATCTTTTAGCAGTATACTATGATAGGGGTAATCATTGGAAAAATCGGATAAAGGGATCATCAATGAATAAGTTACTTCTCTTGCCTTTCTTGGGCAGTGATTGCTAAAAAAGTCTTAATTTTCAAAAACAGAGGTATGCAAACTAAGGGATGAATTTAGTATTTTGCAAATTAAACACCCCCTCTAAAAATCTACTTTGGGGGTGAAATTCTAATCAATGCTTCATTTGATGAAAAATGAATCGAGACAGGTCTGGTTAATCACTCAATAGAAATAGTAAAAAAAAAAAAAGGTTTTACTAGACATGAAGAGTGAATGATTAAATTTTTGGCTCTCTAACTACATTTGTGTAGCCTTTACATATGATACATACATAGCCAGCCAACCAGACTGGCTAAAAATCTTGGAGAAACTTATGTTAATAGTTTTGGTTGACAGATTCTAATTATACTATTGGTACTAGAACATAACCTTATTCATCAGATTCCTAAATACACCTTCTATAGCTTTCAGCCTATCTAAATGGAATCAGTTCTGTAGTTGGAATATTTAATCATTCAAAAGATATACTTCCTCTGTCCCATAATTGGACAAATGTAGTCATCAAAGATGGAGAAGGGTCTATCTTTTTTCTATATTTTATATATATGTGTGTGTTTGTTTGTTTGTGTGTCCCTGTGTTCTTTACTGTACTATTTTGCCTAAAAACTTGAAAATTGGCATCAGTACCCCACTATACCCCTTGGAAAAATGTTTTTTTTTAAAAAAAACAAAACGCTCTTTTGACCTTTTGGGGCCCTATTCTGACGGGTTTACTAATAGCATCTAGATTTACCCAAATCTAGATGTTTCCAGATTTTTTTTTTTTTTTACTCTATTTTAGATATTTTCCAGTAGAAAATTGTTGTGAAAGATAAGACTCAACTCCTCCTTGTGTTCTGTTCCATCACTAGATATCTCGTCGTAATCAGAATTTATTCTGACCCTATGTATTCTTTGAAGCAATTTTTTTTACTTGGCTCTAAATTATGATGCTATGGTTGTCCAATTATTGACTGTGATGGTGAGTAGTTAGCAGTGGCAATGATTTATCTGCAAATGTAACAACTATAATGGGGCAGAGGTAGTATTTCATACCATGGTTACTCTGTTACTCTGCAGCAAATGGTAAACAAACAACACTGGCAGTGGACTTAGTCTAGGGGGAGGGTTAACATGTAGGCATGAGTTAGTGTGGTTTCTCACAGCTTGATTTTTTTTTGTCTGTCTTTATTCTAACATAGCTTACAAAAGATTTTATCTTTTTATTTTTGTTTATGTTATTTATTAAACTATTACAGGGTTGTAACAAATGGGGGGGGACAAAATGTTCTGCAGATCAAGGAAAAAAAAGAGAGATAAGAATAAGACTGGATATTAGACAGTTATTAGCTATTGTAATGGTGGAATTACGCCAAAATTACAGAATTTCTGCAATTTTACCTGAAAACTAAATTAATATATGGTTTTATGCAAATATAAGACAGCTGAAAAAGCTTATATTTAGCCTTTGCATTAATGTGTTAAAAGTTAAGGAATTCATAAATGCATATATATTTATAACATAGTAACTACCAGAGACTTTTGACAAAAAGTAATGTGTTGAAAAAATTGTCTGGAATTCATAATTTATTAAATTTATCATAATAATCTTTGTGTTATTAATAAGAACAAAAATGGTAGAAAATCATCAACTAAAATTATTTATGTAGACAGCTTAAACATGGAGATAGTCGTGACTGAAAACTTGTTTGAACTTGCAAACTGGTTAGTGGAACTATAATTAGCTCTATGGTACAGGATTTGGAGGACCAAAAGGACTGAGAGGGGTCAGCTAAAATATTGGCAGATTTAGTGACCTCACCAGCACACCTAACCTTTGCAAATGGCAAGGAATAACTGCATTTTGTCATCGCTAAGATGGAAGGAATTTGTGTCCTGAGATGCCAGGAAAATTGAAACCCCCAGCTGCATTTGGTTTAGTTGTCCCTTGTCCCCCCCAATACATTTGTCCCTCCCCCTGCCATTTCCCCCGCTTATCAACCCCTATGTCAACACCTGCTTGTGTTCTCCATGAAGATGCTGAGAAAAAGAAATGGTAGCTAAACTGAACAAAGTTTTGCATATGACATATTGAATGCTTTTGAACAATCGCCTTTTAGTATCTCCATTTTATTTTACACTAGTGTAATCATGCCGTGAAATTATATTTATGTGTGACTTATCAATATAAGTATATAACTTGAATTAGGAGAGACTTCGCTATAATTAGCATAATTTATTATTTATCTCTATTTTTCAATTGATTTGGGATGTTACAGACAAAAAATAAATATACAAATACACCATGCATATTATAAGAGGATATTCACCATAATCAGTCTATCTTTAACTGTCATTATTACAGTTATTAGTTTCAATAAGATGATTTTCTTTCAAAAGAAACTCTCTCCCCACCTCTGTGTGTGTGTGTGTATGTACATGTATATAAATAGTCTAAAAAGTTTTACAGTTTTGAATATATGAAAGCTTTTTGTCCAAAGATTAATGTCATTTCAGTCAATTATTTCCCAATGATTGTTAATATAACTTATGTCATTCTTTTCAATGGTTTTTATGTTTTAAACAGATTTTGATTTTGTTGGGATCATCAGTTGTTTACCATGTAACCATTTCAGGGATTCAAAAACAAAACAGTTATATTGATAGGGTTCCCAAGCAATGTTGATCGAACACCACCTTCTGTTCAGCTATGATTCTAGTATATGGCTTAAGTCATACATGTAGTTTGTTATTTTATACAGGGTATTTCATTTTATACTACTCATCATTTAATTTTTTGGAGACACAGGACTTACTTACGTATATATATGCTGGAAGGCAAAATGCACTTGGTAAAAATATCTCCTGATTCTTCAACTTCACTTACTTAAAGACAATAGTTCACTACTTCAAAACTGTCACTTGTATAAATAAATGTTTACCGCTTATCGATTTCATCTGAGGCTTTATTAAAAAGTGACTGAACTGTGGAAGAGTCCGTTGTTTCAAATAGTGTGTAGGAGATATTTTCATCTGTGAAATTGTTACTAACAAGTGGAAGGGTCCATTGTTACGGATAGAGAAACAAAGAATCAGAAATGATCACACTGTTCATTATATAAGGGGTGGTGCAAAATAGGCTGAACAAATTGTTTCCTCTGTGAATTTGGAACGAAATGTAATGAATGAAGTATCTAAAGAGTGAATAAAACTTTTCCTCTTGGAGATATTTTTACATCATATGTGTAAAATAATTTTGGGAAAAGGAACACCCCCTTCTTGCTCACAAATATGTGCTCTTCTCACAGTGTCAGCTTATTTTGTACCAATGTGTAGATTAGATAGATTATCTATCTCATCCTTGTCATTTCCTCATACATGTTATTATAATCAGTATTTTTCATGTTTGTTTTATCTTTGACAACTGGACTTTTAAAAAAATTATTATCATTTTTCTCATTTGTTTTTTGATATAGATGTCTTTGTTTTTTCTACAACTTCATGAGAGACAACATAAGAACAGTTTGATGCTCTATATCGGGGGTCACCAAACTTTTTAGACCATTGACCCTTTCCTTAAACGAATCCTTGTTCCCTCATCGACCCCCAGGCAAGGCTGCCAAAAAAAAAGATATCAAATGTACCAAAACCACATCCTCATCATCATCAGCAGCCTTTTAGTGTCTGTTGTGGGTCATAGACCTTCCCCAAGATTTCACCAGGCCTCTCTATCATGTATATCAATACTTGCTGAACTTGTCTAGTTCATCTTGCCATCTTATATTCTGATAGGCATGGTTCCGCATGAGATCTCTGGGAATCCACATTGTGAGTTGTGATGTCCAGCTGTTGTCTGGCATTCTTGCAACATGACCAGCCCATTGCCACTTGAGTTTTTCTCACTGGCTACCATCTAACACTTTCAATGGTAGAGGGTTCTATCCCCTTTTATGTGTTTTTGTGTACCAGTGCTCCTGGTCTTACCATTTGAATTCTTTGAAAAAAAGTTTTTTTGCCTTTTTAGGACTTTATTTTCACAGATTTATGAATATATTCCAGATTCTCTGGAATCTTGATGTTTTTTATTCTATTTTAGTTGTTCTCCAGTAGAAAACACCAGTGATGTCATACATAGTATTTATTCTGATACGTTTATTCTCTGATGGAATATTTTTTAAATGTCATCAAATTTTGACACTACGATTATTCAGTTATTGACTACGATGGCGAGTATTTTCTCGATGTTGTGTTGCTTTTGGCTTTCTTTTGGAAGCCACAAAATTGAATGTTTATTTCCATCTCTCCAGACTGCCCCCTCCACCTTGCATTGAAAAGGGTAGGCTTAGACTCAAACCCTGATGTCTGAGGCATCTCCAAAAATGAGTGACAAGGAAACTAGATGATTTCTGGCACCACTCACATATACACATGTGGGGTCCCCAAACTAAACTTGACCTTGTGTCACTTCTTTGTGAAGAGGCAGATAAATCCAATTATAAAGGACAAATCAAAAGTACATTGAAAATCATAGTTTTTGAAAAATGAAATAAGACAACTATCTTGGATATTTCACAGTGAATTTTGTGAGAATCTGAAAAAAATTGTTTTGTAGCCTGTAAACAAACCTCCCCAATCCTCATCTGAAAGGTCAAATATAAAACAAGTCTGGTTAGTCATCCAGTGGAAATCATCACATAACCAGTGTCTTATAGCAGCATTCTGTGTTGGGGGTGATCAATTAAAAAAATTGAAAAAGGGGTGATCAAAGTTACTTCTCCCTCATTTTGTGGATAGTGATGACTGAAAATGTTTGAATTTTGAAAAACAAGCATGAATGCTGTTGGACACAAAATAAAAGACCAAATTAGCGTAGACTTACATTGTAAATTGAACCCTGTCACAAAATTTACAAAAACAGCCATAATGAGAAAATGTTTAAATTTTCAGCCCTCTAGCCTCATTGGTACTGCCTGTAAGTATGATACATACATAGCCAGCCAATCAGCTTGACCAACTTGATAACTGAAAAGCCTGTGTTTTTTAGCAACAGAAAATGTTTAGCTCATTATAATCCTTCTATATCTCTGAATTTTTCAGGTGAGGTATTATATCATAATCCTTCTAATTGTTGATGAGTGAGGAAGACATATTCATTTAGCTTTTTTTAATCATAATCGTCATCAATACTATGAATATCGACATCTTTAATTCCATGAAACGGTTGATACCACTCCTAACCTTTCCATGAATAGATTAAAAAATAATGAAACTCTTTTATGAATAGAAATTAAAATGAAAATTGCCCTAAGGTACAAGGGAGGTAACTTTAATTAGTAGATATTCCTGTTTATATTAACATTCAAATTTTTTTATATGAATTTAAGTGCTAATTGTTCATACAATGTTTTTATCTGCTTTAAAAAAAACAAACAATTTTGTTCATTGGATATTTTCAAGTAAAAGCAAATAAAATTTATAGGTTTACATGTATGAGAAAAATTTAATTTTGTCTTTAGGTATGATTCCATTCTCTATTGCTGTAATCATTTTAATATCTGTTATTATCAAAAAATACAAATTAAACTTGACTCCAATATATTTTATGATTATTTGATACTTTGGTGCTACTGTATATGGAGGCTTATAAGACTTCCCTGTATTTCAACAGGGGATATTGAGAAAAAAAAGGCATTCCTATGAATTTCTCTCATTTATCACTATTTTTTTTTCAAGTTCCTCCCTCTAATTCTGGCTCATTTAAGGTTGAACAACAAAGGTTGTGTGAGAAAAAGGGAGTTTTGCAGTCAAATACAACAATGTTAAAATTGCTACTGCATTAAACCTACAATGTAAAACTGCCACAGATTTCAGCTACAGCTTTATATTTTCTTACCTACCTCCTTACTTTCCTGACCAGCAGTATTGCCAACTCAGAAAATGTTTTTGCACAAGTTCCACTGCCAAAAAGTGCAAAATTTAAAAAAAATAATAGCCAAAACACACCAAGAGGATACTAAAAATGGTCAAAAACATGCCAAAAAATGGCCCAAATGTTCAAGCATGCATGTTCAAGCATTTTTCGCTCTGTCAAAGGAATCCACTGAATTTAACACGAAAAACACAAAATTGGCAACATTGATGACCAGCCACATTCAATTACTAGATAGTTAGATGGAGAGAGAGACAGAGACAGACAGACAGAGATAAAGTGGAAGAAAGAGAGAGTGGTAAACAGTAAACATTATTCTCAATAACATACTTGATTATAAGCTGATAATAGATTCCGGTCTCAACATGAAATTTTCTGTTTAAATCTGATTAATAGTTTTTTCTACATTAAAATAACAATGTGAAATTGCTCTTCAAAAGAAATACTGACAAACAACAGAGAGGGAACTTTTTTCTTCTTTGGACATTGATATTAGATATATTTTAAATGCAGAGAATAATTTTTTTTATCTATCTTGTTTCCTTGGTATTGAAAGAAAAAATATAAAACCTGAATGGAAATGACATTTTCAAGGGGAAAAAAAGGTTTTAAACTAGAAGACTATTTTTATAAGTTACACACCACATTCCTATCACTAACGTAATAAGTTAGCTGGGAAAAGATAAATAAATTGCAAAAATACCAGGACACCTAGGTGTACACAGTCATGGCAAAACAGATTTTAATTTTAGAATAGTTTTTTTTAAAGAAAATCAAATCATTACCATTATTGGTGTCTACATACTTTTTGTTCTCTTTGATTGTGTTAGTCCATGGGCCAGAGCCCAAAGTTTTACCTTTTGGTATTACACGGTGTATTATATAGGTAAATGAGGATATTTCTGATGGAATAAAGATATAATCCATTGCCCTGACCAGAATTTGGTATCACTCAAGGTAGCAAAACTTAATCATAATTTTTGAAAAGATACATGTCTCTAAATAATATTTGGGTATGATATTCATTTTACAATTACCAACTCATGAAATCATACACATCATGTTCAACAAGAATGAACCATGATTTTTTAAAAAGATTTGTGGAAAAATGGGAGATTACTCAGTATTACATTAGATGGCATTAAATAGATATCTCCCTGGACAAATGTCATAGACAGAAGATATAGAGCATCTCAAGGTGTATTACATAAGTAGATTAAGATATTTGTAATGAAATAGAGATATAGTCCATAGACCAGACAAAGTCATAAGCAGTAGCTTAGTTACAGTTATCAGCTCATGAAGTTACTCACTCCTCCAAAGTAAATTGCATTATAGATGCTGATAAGTAGCTAGTTTAGGCTCATGGCCAGGGCATTTTTCAATGTTTTGTAATATATTGTTTACCCCTTAAGCATCTAGGGACATCAGGGGCAAAGAGCTCAAAAAGTGGACTACTCACAGGACTCTAAGGATTCAGGAAATATATAATATACCTATCTATTACATTGTCAGAAGTGATTGAGTCTTTCTGATAGACATATATAGATATACAAATGATTGTAAAGAGAATTACATCAGCTTTCTAATGGTGAATCTTGTCAATCTGTATCTGTAACACATGAAAAGTTAGAGCCAAAAGCGTTTAGGAAGATATTTTACCTATTCAAGATGATTTCTTGACAAAATCAGGTATAAAAATTACAATTTGCATCAGTGTTGCCAATTTATGTGTTTTTTACACAAAATTTAGTTGGTTTCTTGTTTCACAGCAAAAAACGTGTTAAATTAACACGGACGTGTTCAAACAATATGACTCTTTTCTGGCATGATTTGGCCATTTAACACTATTTTAGATTGTTCTGGACATTTTGAGCTTTTAAAAAATTCTACTCTTAAAAGATTTTTTAAAAAGTGCTAATAAGAGTTGCCAACTTATATTTATTTATCTTATCAGTTCATGTACTTCACATGATAGAAAAGTATGTCAGAACAAAGTAAAAGTCGAACACGTCCAAAGTGTCCAAGGATGGACTGTTAAATACCCTGTTCAGATGATGATCCAAACTGTGTGGCACTAAAGAATTTAGATTTATGGGATGCACTACTGAGAGCAGCTAAAACAAGATGCTACAGACCCATCATTGATCTTGCTAAAGGCCGCCCTCAAGTAGCATACCATCAGTATTGTATCACAGGAAATGCTGTAGCACTATAAAGAAACTTCTTCATCCAGCTGTTCTCTATGAGCTTTACAAAGGAATTTACATCTACCGTGTCCTTCTCTCACTTGGGCTTCAGTAGATTTCAATCATTGAAACATTCTGTCATGTTCCTGAGTTGCCTCAGATACTGACTTGTCTTCTGAATTGAGATAGTATCTCAACACTGTTCCAATTTTCATGCTGAAACCTTTGGTTCCTCTGGCGGTCTGGATGTCCTTGTTTACAGTCTCTTCAATAGTCTGGTCTACCAGAATTTTCCTGAAGGATCGTTCCTGTCCAGATCCCCAGAATAAACCCTAAGCACTACAAAGTTTGCATTAACATCAGGATGATCATTCTCTAGGAATGGTGGCTTTAATTGCACCAACATGCATTTTCCTCTTTTGATACTTGATTAAGTCTCAGCAAAATATTCACATCTATCCAGAAGGCAGGGAGGGGACCATTGTTTTCTCCAAGGTAGCTTGAGGAACTTATTGGATCATGTTAGAATGTGCTAACATGAATCTTGCTTAAGAGTTCCCTCAAATGATGCCTGTGATACTTTCTAAATGTATCTAGTTTGATCCACATTCTGAGTTGTGATGTCCAGCTGCTGTTGACCATTCTTGCGACATAACCAGCCCATTGCCATTTGAGTTTTCTAATGGATTCTAAGAAATCTTGCACTCTTGTTTTTCCTCTAATATATTTTGCTATCTTGTGATCACTCAATGTGATGTTGTGCATGATCCTGTCAGGTCCACATCACATGATTCTCAGTTTGAGGGTCAATCTTTTGGTTAGGTTCTATGTTTTAGCTCCATAGGTGACTATTGGGAGGATCCGCTGGGTGTAGACCCTTCTTTTTAGGATTAATGATATATTCTTGTCTTTGACGCTTACCCTTGCCAACCTAAATTGATTTTTCACTTGATTTCCTCTTCTGCTGAAGATTTCATAGAAATTCATTGTCCTAGGTAGATGCAGTGGTCTATTTTCTTCAGCTCCATATTTCAATTCTGATTTCTATGTCTTTGTCCTTCATATGTTTGTTGCACGCAACATTTATTTTACTGAAGTTCATGTGGAGACCTATCTTCTTGCTTTCTTCATTCAGTTTGTCTGGCATTATCAGGAGATCATAGACGTTCTCATGAAGTTACTTTGATTTTCACACTCTCGATGAGATGGAGCCATCAGCTCTCACAATCATCAAATCAATTCACAATTGTTGCCATGAAGATACAGGTGGTATGAAAGACCTTCATTCTAAGGATGATGCTCTTGAATAGCTCTGGGTGTTTCCAGATTACGACTTTGTTGAGCTGCAGAGACTTCATGATGCATATCAAATGATGGATTACCTCATTTACAGTTTATAGCTGTGTAGCAGAAGCATTGATTAAGCCGATACTATCTTCTTGTACACTTGTATTACAGCAGAGAAAGATGTTAAACTCAGTCCAGCTACGAACATCTTTGTTGAAAAGACTAGCTATCAGGCACATGTTCCTGTCCACTACATTCTGCATAGTCAAATTGTTTAAACACATCCATGCTAATTTGAGAATTTCTTCATGTGAAATGTATTAAATTGGCAACATTGGTGCTAATTGTAACTTTTGTGCCCGATTTTGTCAAGAGATGACCCTCAAAATAGGTAAAATACCTTCCTTAACGCTCTTGGTTGTTACTTTTCTTATGCAACAGATACAAATTGACAAGATACACTGTTAGAAAGCTGATGTAATTCTCTTTACAACCATTTACTTATATATATATATATATATATATATATATATATATATATATGTCTATCGAGAATTAAATCCTCAATCCATAGACATTAGACTCTAAAATACATGTTTACATAAATTTATTCCATATTTTCTTGCTGTAACTTTTCAACTTGAAAAATGACCACCATTTTGGATTTTCAAGTGGTCATTTGGACAGATTTAATCAGAACAATACGGAGGACAAACATACCAAATTGCATAGTCATATCATGATGAGCACAATTTTTCCTTTATCTGCTCCACAATAATAGTAATTAGTAAAAATTCTCACCTAGGCCTATGACTTTTAATTCAGTGCTCTCAATCAGCTCTCACAATGTAATAGATAGGTATATTATACATTTCCTGAATCCTTAGAGTCTTGTGAGTAGTCCACTTTTTGTGCTCTTTGCCCCTGATGTCCCAAGATGCTACAGGGCTAAAAGAAAGTATATAGCTTAGATAAAAATTATCAAAAAATGTGTATCATTGACAGTTCACATGACCTCTGTAGTTTTCAAAGTTTCACAACTGGGCTTAAATGGAAGCTTAGAATGTCCTCTTTAAAATAATACCAAACACTATATAACAAAACATTGAAAAATGCCCTGGCCATGAGCCTAAACCAGCTACTTATCAGCATCTATAATGTAATTTACTTAGGAGGAGTGAGTAACTTCATGAACTGATAACTGTAACTAAGCTACTGCTTATGAACTTAGTCTAAAAACGAAAAGATCCCATTAATCCTAAAAAGAAGGGTATGCAACCAATACATCACCCCTATAGTCATTTATGGAGCTGAAACATGGAACCTAACCAAGAGACAGACCTGCAAATTGAGAACCATGCAACGTACACGTGAAAGAATTATGCTCAACCTCATATGGAGAGACCACAAGACAGCATAATGCATTTGGAAGATGGCAGGAGTCAGAGACATCATAGAATCCATCAAAAAACTTACATGGCAATGGGCTGGCCATGTCGCAAGAATGGCTGACAACTGATGGACATAACAACTCATGACATGGATACCCAGAGATCACATGCGCAGCTGAGGCTGGCAGAGTATTAGATGGAGAGATGAGTTAGACAAATTCAAAAATGACTGGCTTCGCGACGCCCATGATAGAGAAGTGTGGCAAATCTTGGGGAAGGTTTATGTTCAACGACGGACATTAGGAGACTGATGATGATGATGATGATGATGATGGACTATATTTTCATTTCATCACAAATATCTTCATCTACTTGGATATAACACCTTGTGATGGTCTATATCTTCTGTCTATAACATCTGTCAAGGGAGATAACTATTTAATGATATTCAATTTAAAACTGAATAATCTCCCTTTTTTCTTCTTGCAAATGCATAAAAAAATCTTGGTTCCTTTTCATTGAACATAAACAGGAAAATGCAGAGCAACATAATGTTTTTGACATTTTCTAAGTAGAGTACAATTACTTCGTTATTTAAATACTACTGTCATTTTTTGATTGCATGGGTAAATGTAGTATATGTATTAACACTAATCATGTCCATCTGTATGTGCCTGTTAGTATTCACAAGGGGGAGAATAATGGGGAATAAATAGCTCCCCCCGCCCCATATCAATTTTGTGACAGATTTTCCAACCCTCTGCTTATTCGGACACCCCTACTTATCAAATTGTTACTGATCCCCCACCCCCACCCCCGCCTTGCTTATTCCAAACATCCTGGCAATTTAGCACCTAAGATTAGTAGAATGGCATATATAAGTACATCAATGAGTCTGTAGCTTAATAGAGGGAAAACATTTTTTTTTTCAACGAATATTTATCTTTCAACATAATCTCCTTTCTCAGTGCATTTGATTCCATGGTAACTCTTAGATTCATGAACCGCTTGAAACCGCTGTCTTCAATTAATTTTGTCTGTTTGCCTTCAATGAATAGAATTTTAAAAAATGGAACTATTGTGTACCGAATTTAAGAAAAATGAAAAATTGTACCAAAAGGTGCAAGGGAAGTAAATTTAATCAGAAGCTCTACATCTTTTCAGTTCTATTTTGAACAATATCTTTCTGCCATTACCCAATTACTGCAATCTTTATTGAGATTGCTACAAACATTTTGTGCAGTTTTTTGTTTTTGATGTTAGTACATGTATAGAGTTTCCCTCTTTTTTTTTTAAATCTGTGTCTTGGATTGAATTCTCTCCTTTGAAGATATATCCCATTATTTCATTTATTTTACTTATCCAGCCAATGATTACCCTTTGATGGAGTATTGAGATTGGCTAATGTTTGGCTCCAGTCCATTTTGGTCATTTGAGTGTTAGCCTTTAGCTTGCATCAAGCTTTTTTTTTTTTTCTTCTGAATAGCTAAAGATAGGGGATTGTTTTTTTAGTAAGAGAATCTATATGTATAGGGTCAGTCTGGTTCACCTCCCTAGTCTTTCTGCAGTCTTGCTTGAACTGAACTACTGTTTCAGCTGATCCTGTTGACTCCGATAATCTATTCCAGTCTGAGATAATGAAAAAAAAAATGACAACAAACTCTTGTATTTCGGTGAACATCCAAATTGTAACTATGCCCACGAGTGTACGTGATAATACTTAGCTGACGCATTTGTTTGCGGGGAAATTTAGGACACTTGTTGTCAGTGTTGATTTCATGCTGATGTTATAGGATTCCGAAAGTTTCAATCATAAATACTCTGTCTCTTCTGTATTTCAACGTGGGTAGTTCTAACAGTTGGAGTTGCTCTATGTAGGATAATTGACTTGTACCAGGCACCAACATCATTGCTCTACCCTGCACTCATTCTACTGCACCCTGATCCTTCTTTAGGTGTGGTGACCATACAAAGCAGGCATACTCCAGGTGATTATACCAAGGCTCTTTGTTTTGCTCTCAGTCTCCTTTTATCCAGTATTCCGTTTCTTTATCCAATCAAGATATTAGAAACAGTCAACCAAAACTGTCAACATAGGTTTCTTCAGTTTCTAAGTTGGTCTGACTGGCTATATATGTATCCCGCATACAGGCAGCACTCATGGAGCTAGAGGACTGGAAATTTAAACATTTATTCTTCATCATCTCGAGAATTTTTTTTTTTTTCAAATTATCTTCCTAAGTAGTTTTTTCAGTGATGGGTTCAATTTGCAATCTAAGTTTATGCTAAATTGATCCTTTGATAAGTGTTTCGCAACTTTCATGCTTTTTTTGTTGAAAGTTCAGACGTTTTCAGTGATCACTGCCCAACAAAAATCAAGAGAAGTAACTTATTCACTGATCACCCCTTTTTCCAAATTTTTTAATTGATTATCCTGATACAGCATGCTGCTAAAAGACGTTGGCTACACAAGGGTTTCTATGGAATGACCAACCAGTCATTTAAAGATCTCTATTTAGTTCATTTAATTATTTGTAAAATCTACATAGGTATAAATATTTATCAAAACAAAATCTCTTGTGAATTCAGCAAGAAAAAATAACACAGTACAGTGTAGGTCATTGTGTCCAACAACCTCTCCATTTTAGTGGTTAAGCTATTGAAATTCTCTTCCTTCTTTGTATATAAGTATTTCCTCTCCTTCATATTTACTCTTTATTTATTCCATTATTACTGTTTCTCACTCATGCCAAATGCTTAAATAGAAGTTAAGTTATTGTTGCCTTCCCCTTGTAATTTGTTTATTTATGTGATCAAGATGGTGACACTATAAAAGTAGTAGGGTCATAAAAGCTAATAGAATTCTTCCTATTAGGTCCATAATGTTCTCTGTGAATTTCATGGTAGAATGGCTTTGACTTTTGAAGATATATTATAAACAGACACTAAACAGAAAACAACTTTTTTTGCTGTGGTAATAATGATGAAATCGTTTGATATTTATCTTCCACATTCCTTGTGTTACCAGAGATAGCATCATCTCAAGTCCAAGTGGTTGCAATAATTGTGCACTGTAAATTTCATGGTGGTGGAACTTATACTTTTGAAGCTATATTATATACAAGTCCGGTTAGTCACTAAATACAAACCATCAGTTAACCAACTTCTTTTGGCAGTATGCCGTGTTTGGAGTAATTAATTAAAAAAAATGATTAAGTGGATAATCAATGAATAAGTTACTACCCTTGTCTTTTGTTGGGTAGTGATCACAAGAAAAAACAAGAGGACATAAATTAAGCATAAAATTACATTGCAAACTGACTCCCTCCACTCAAAATTGTATTGGGAGGAGGAATTTTTTTTCATCCAGACATAATGAGTGAATGATTAAATTTTCAGTGTGATACATACATACATACATTCATAGCCAGCCAACCAACCAACCAGCCATCCACACCAACTTGAAAACTGAAAGAAACTTATGTTGGCAGCTTTGTTGACAGTTTTGGATGACAGTTTCTAATAAACAGATGCCATAACATCCTTTGCGGAGATGATGATGATGATGATGATGATGATGATCATCATCATCATCATCATCATCATCATCATCATCATCATCATCATCATCATCATCTCGTTTAATATCCATCTTCTGCATTCCTTGTATCTGTACTGTGTAACTGGAGAGAGAGACAGCATCATCTCCAGTCCAATTGATCCAACCTGCTTGTGACATATCAATTAAACCAGTTTCACAAAATGCTGTGACCTGGCTGCCTTGCTACTTGAGTGAAGAGCAGTAGAAGAACGGACGTGGGGGGTATCCCTCTCCAAACAATGTGTAGATATCTTCCTTTTGTGTCCTTCATACCAAATGACTCCCCGCACATTCTCCCATGTACACTTGCCACAAATCATTGGGGGTTAGGAAATTGCTACGTGCCTTGCAAGAACGGACTGAAGAACTCAAGATGCATTTATTGCTGTTGTTATTATCATGTCTGTAAATAGTTTTGGTTGTGTATGCCTCCATGTGTGTATGTGTGTGTGTGTGTGTGTGTGTGCGTACTGAAATTTTAGAAGCTATAAATGATTTCTCAAAATATATATTTGGGGATATTTCAATAGAAACACGTGATGATGACTATACTACTATTACTATTCCTTATTGAATTTTCAAACCCCCAGTGACTGTCAGATTTCACTAGAGATCAAGTGACAGCAAGTCACCTCAAAATTCCAGTATTCCAACTATCAAATCTTTGTAGCCCCACAAATGGTCTGCCCAACCTACCTACCAAGTGGGCTACAGATTCTTCTCTCTTTGCTTGTCTATCTGTCTGTCAGTGTCTCCAGGTGCTCCTGGTCACATTTTTGTTTTTTTTATTCAGGGAACTTATAACATTCTAGTTATAGGGTGTGCATTTGCTCTTTATTCCCAATTGATTTGAATATTTTTCTCTTGGCTAAGTTTATGATGAGAGAACATCAAAGTCCATATGTTACTACAATCAAATCACAAATGGCTGACCAACCATCTAAGTGGGATACAGATTCCTTTCTCTCTGTTTAAGTGTCTGTGGGTGTCTTTGGGTGCTCCTAGTCACAATTTGGGGCTACAACCTTGAAAATCTGCATGAATACACCATTAGACACCTTCTAAAAACTCCTTTTTTTTTAAAGTGCTTTATTGGGTCTCTATGGTTAATTTGGATTAACAATGCCCAAATCTTGTGCTGGTATTTTTTAGACAAAAGATCTATTTTTCAAGATAATTCTAGATAATTTTTTAGATAATTAGTTTTGATAAATGTGTTGTGATTCATTTATGCGGATATTCTAGCTGATTCTTATTCTGTCTTCTGTATGGATTTTATTCTTCTATGGATTTCCAATCTTCTTGATTTTCTTGCAATATTATCATTTGTACTCTTTGAGTTTTCACACCAGTAGTGGCTTTCATTTGAAATCATACTATCACTGAAAAGTGTTACGTAGAAAAAAAATTTGTATACAAGGGTGGCCCATAAAGAAACTGAAGTTTTGTAGCGGCGCATGGATGAGATGTTTTATGGTGCTCACTGCTGTTATGTTGTGTAGCAGTGACTTTGACCTTTTGTAGAAAGAAAATTTCATCATGCCGTGTTAGTTAGTATTTGAGCTACACATGCTAGAATGAATGTGTGTGTAGTGGGTTTAGTGTTTTTGCTTCCCGAATCAACAAATGAAGATCAAATCCAAGAAACTGCTTTCTGTGATCCATGGAAATTGTTGCCTGACTCTCCACGGAGTTTTCGACGAGATGAGAATCTGTAAAAGTCTGGCAACATTTTCCATAAATCACGGAATGCATTTTCTCAATTTGATTGTCATCCGTTGACCCGAGAAAAAAAAAATGCCCTATGCACACCCATTCTAGTGTATTTTCCTTAAATACTAATCAATGTGGCGCAATGAAGTTTCATATCTACAAAAGGTCGAAGTCACTGCTACACAACATAACAGAGGAGCACTTCAAAAACCTCTCATCTGTGTACTTTTAAAAAACTTTTCCCTTGGGATAGCCCTTGTATATAGGGACACGCATTGTATTATGTATGAATATATTAAATCAACCTGAACCCACAAATGGCATGAACAACTAACCAAGTGGGCTACAAATTCTTCTTTCTTTGAATGGCTGTATCTATCTATGTGTGTGTGTGTGTGTCTTGGTACTCTTGATCACATTTTTGAAATTTGCATGAACATAACACTAAAAGTGCCCTCTTTATGGATTTCTACGGTCATTTTGGATCAATGATACCTAAATCTTGTGCTGCTATTTTCGTAGATAATTTTAGATGAAAGATCTATTTCTTTTAGATAATTTTAGATAATTTTTTCAGATAATCAGTTCTGGTATGGTGATCCATTCATGTGAGGTATGGATATATATATGTATATAAATATATAAATATATAAATATATATATATATATATATATATATATATATATATATATATATGTACATATATATATATACATATATATATACACACACATATATATATATATAATATATATATATATATATATATATATATATATATATATATATATATGTACATATATATATATACATATATATATACA
This sequence comes from Thysanoteuthis rhombus, assembly GCA_963457665.1. NCBI lineage: Eukaryota > Metazoa > Mollusca > Cephalopoda > Oegopsida > Thysanoteuthidae > Thysanoteuthis > Thysanoteuthis major. The sequence goes on from OY735242.1 coordinate 8,237,023, forward strand.
CACACATATATATATATATATATATATATATATATATATATATATATATCTCATGCAGCTAATACCATCATAACTATTATTGTTTCCTTCAAATTTTTATTTCTATTCTTGCATTACTGATATCATCATTCTTGCTCCTCCCTCCTCCTAACCTCTCTCGATAATATTATTGTTTTTGTTGTTGTGTCCTGCTTCTGGTTGCTTCTCTTTCCATTGCCCTATTTTTCTTTCTTGGTACTTCTGCTGATGCCTGCAAACTGTTGCATCTGTTACAAAAATAGAATCCACCTTAACAGCCTCTGTGCGTGCCTACGTGTAAGTAAATGTGTATCTTTCCTCCAATACTAGAATCTGCCCGTGTTTATATTTTCATATGTGCCATTGAAAATCTATGTGCAGTGGTACCTTTCCTAACGAGGACAATCCGATTCACAAAACGTCTTGTTAAATGTAAATTCATAAAGTGAATAATTAAACCTATGGGATTTCAGTAATTTGTTCCAAATAATAATATCAGACCCTTATAACTTTATAATAACCAAGTAAATAATTCATAATGTATGGATTACTTTCCCTCAAAGTGTATAAATACAAATAACCATTAGAACAGTGTGATAAATATGTGAACTTGGAAACGCACTGGTCAATGTTAACATTAATGTGGACATTGATAATATTAAACTTGATAAATTTTATCTTTGCTTAATCTTACTTTTAGGTTAGTTTAATATTCAGGAAATATTGACCATAAACAAGAAAATTCTATGCAGCATAATGTTCTCGATATTTTATAAGCACAAGGCAATTGTCAGATTTCTTATTTGATGTTGTCATTTTCCGATGATAAGGAGTATAATTCACCAATCCATCTGAAAAACAGCGCCTAGATACTAGGTATAAATCTAGATGATTATGAATGAAATCGAAATGATTCAGGATAATTTATGAAATTTTGTCGTTTTTTTTTCTTCGCCAAATGAAAATATTTTGGTAGGAGATTTTTTTAGCCTCAAGACCTCTCAGTGAAATTTCGTCGTAAGAGTGCTTCGCTGTGAGAAGTTACACTGTGAGAAGTTACACTGTATTTAGTTATCAAGCTTAGTAGTTACAGCATTAGACTAAAGACTGTAAAGTTCATTATTCAATCTTTATGAAATGGAATTTGTTTGCCATAAGCCCATGACTGGCACAAGCCTTTATGTAGTCCTACACAGAAATCGATTTGCTCCCCCATATCTCTGGCCACCCCTATCATCTCATGGGCACCTTCCCATCAATCTTGGGAGGCCTCTGATGGTCACGGAGCCCTTATCAGTTTGCTGATACCTCAGGCCGGCTCCATATCTTATGCAAAAGAACTTAACCCTAGATAAGATATATGGAGCTCTGTAGCTAAAGATAGCAAATATCTGGCAATGGGCTGTAAGCATACAAATGGTGCTTAATAAAATATATGTCTACTAGAATTCCCAAGTGAGAATGAGTCTTTCCAAATTGTGAAACACCTCACAATCATCGCTTGACATTATTGGACGTGCCCAAATGAAAAAAACAAAAAACAAAAAATACAAAACATTTTCTGATGGTGCCTGGTGGTGTACTTATGCTAATTTTCAGATGTAGCCTCAAAAATATAACTAGGAGCACCTGGAGACGCATAGACACTCAGAGAGAAAAAGGATCTATTTTCCACTTAGCTGGTTGGTCAGCCATTTGTTGGGCTATGATAGTTTGATTGTAACAACATATGGATTTTAATGTTCTCTCATCAAAAACTTGGCCAAGTCAGAGAGGAATGATAAATGGTAATATGCACACCCTATAACTAGAACATATTGAGTTCCTTGGGTGAAAAACTGCCTCACTTTTAGCCCATTTTCCTGTGCTTCGAAAAAGCTTATTGGTAAGTGGAGATTTTAGGAGAGGAGATCTTACTCAGCTGACAGGACTGAGAAGATATGTCAATAATAGTTATGTATTTGTGTCAGTTGAATCATAGTAAACAATATTTTTGTTATTTCTGTAGACTGAGGATTTGTTTGGGTGATGATTCCATTGCAAAATGAAAACCCATGGTAGAAAAAATCTTGCATTTAATTCATATCTGTGTATTAATTGCATGTAAAGATATTTGGAAAAGTGGTGCCAGATTTAGGCTTTGTGAGGCCCTAAGCAATATGAAACTTGGAGGCTCCTTGTGGAAGAATCACACCAAAAGGTCTCACAAAACTTTTTTGTTAATGAATCACACCCTGCAGATTGTGAGACCCTAAGGCTGCAAAGGAGTACCTTTTTGATTTAGTGGGACACATAAGACATTTTTCACCTTTATTTGGGCCATGCATTCACTTGAAAAAAGTTGATCGCATTACAGAAGATGTACTTAATTTCAATCTTAAACAAACAAATCAATAACAATTATTATACTATTGATTTGTGAAATCAAAACAATAGTAATTTCACAATATAAATCATAAAATTGACTTTCTGAGGAAAATTATTGAAGATTTCAAATAAGTACCTAGATTGGCAACAACCCACAAAAAATATTGCTTGATTTGGCTTGTGAACTTATGGTTGCCCATATGTGCCCCAAGCTGTAGCTTGTTTAACTTAGTGCCAAATTTTGCACCATGAAAAAATCATGGTTTATAGTCCATCTTAGTTTTGTTTGCATTAGAGTTATGCATGCATAAGAAAGTTGTATATTAGCCAGAAGTTTATGTATATACAAGCCTATCAGCTGCAGAATCAAACTCCTCTCTTACTTCTATTCCAACTGAAGATTTTAACAACTTTTGTATTGCTACTCCACTGAAGAGGTAGCAGACCTCTACAGTCAGCTCAGGCATCTGCAAAAAACTGTGGTGTCTATCAAACTTGTGCTCAAATATATATATTTATGCTTTATATATTTGTACAGGCGGCCATAATGTTGGGTTACTCCTCTGGAAGGGCAGTAGACCTCTACAGCCTACTCTGGCATCTATTCCAGTGGTATGTCTCTGACATGTACTTCAATGTGTATAATACACAATATATATATATCAGCACAGGGTGCTTGAATGTTCACATCCTGCAGTTTAACTACCCTGGTCAGCTATACTGTTGGAATACTTCCATGAAGGGGCAGCAGACCCCCATAACTAGTTCACATCTGCCAGAAGGAGACTCCTGTCAAACCTGCTATCTGCACTAACTTGATGAACCATAGCATGCAAACCCTTGGTTTAAAGGATGGGGTTGGCTGTGCCCATGTCGCACTTCACATTAAAACTCTACTGAGCAGGCCCTTTGCACTATCCACATGCAGGCCTCAATGACTTAGGACCTGGAAAGACGTAGAAAACCCTCCCAAATCACTTTTCACTAGCCAAGCCATCATATAAATACTTACTTACATTCATACATTTATATATATATATATATATATATATATATATATATATATATATATATATATATATATATGTGTATATATATATATATATATATATATATATATATATATATATATATATATGTAATCATTTATTCTTTTGTATATGGATTGTTCTACAATTGTTTCATACCTTAATGGTAATTATTCAAATAGATCTAATTTTCCAGGTGAATTCTGATTTTTATTAATTGTTCGTTTTTTTAAAAATATTTGTGTGTATTTTTATTGTTTATATATTTTTTTTCACACTCTGAAGTCTTTGAACTTGTGATGCATCACTCATTTGTATATTTTGAATATTGGGCTGTAGTATTGTTGTTTTTCATGTTTTTCAATGCTTTTGATTGACTTGATGAGTCTTTAAACTTGTTCTGATTTTTAAAAATGTTTTTTAGCTGATATTTTTTCTATATGTCAACATTTTGAGATTATTATTTAAAATTTTCCTTCCAAACATTTTTGTACTTTTTTGAGGCATTCTTTTACAGTGCAAACTATTTAATCATATATATATATATATATATATATATATTATTATCCAAAAGTCTGAGTATGAGTATCATCGTAGACTTTTAGAGATGTATATTTTACAAAGTACGCTTCATACAATACAAATAGCATTCTAATATTTTGGAATCAGTACTGTTATAGAAGCAGCATGCACCCACTTCTATCTCCTACACCCCAGTCTTCTCTAACTTTCATCACCCCAACCTCTGCTGATTCAGCTTTACATACCCTCATCACTCAATTTTTTTTTCCATATAAATTAATGGTAATCGTTTCTTCGTTTTATGTCATTTTGGCTCACGAAAGGTTTTTATAGGAACACTCTACTTTTGGGTTGTGGTGGAAACCTGCGATGTGTTGAGAATTTTGCAATCCCTCTGTTGTTATCTACTGCGGATTTTCATGGACAGAAAAAATTGACTTTTTACAAAAAAATGCTCAGAAAAGTTTTGGAATGGTTTTCGAAATTTAATTTGGATTTGAGGATTATTTGATATTTATTAAAAACCAAAAATGAATTGAAGTGTTCACTTGTACAAAAAAAGATGGCAAACATATATGACTTACATCCCTTTATGAGGATCCGTGATGATGCCAGGGGCCAACAATATCCGGTCCCACCTAAAGAAAAAGGTCTGTGCTTATTTACATAACACATTATATAGTAAGTCTGTAATTATTATGTTGTGCCCTGCTTCAATTGAGATGTAAAGGGAGGATGGGTCTTGGATTTTGCAAAACTTGGATGGGAAAGTTACAAAACTTTTGCTGGGGAAGTTGGAAATTTCGGCTTTCCAAACCCTCTGAACTATGCATGCTGGTGTAGCAGTACTACTACTAACAGTTTTTATTGATAAATATTATTATAACTAAATTTGAATATATTTTTACCCTGAATATATTCATTTTTTGTTGCATAGCTAATTTATCATTATGTATTTTTTAATATTCCTCACATTTATTCGTGGTTGACAATCTTGGGAGTGTATATAATGAATATTTACTCTAGTTATCACATTCCGTTTGCAATCAGAATTATTATTTTTTTAAAATCTTTGTATTTGTATTAATACAAATTATTGTATAAAAATTTTCATAAAATTATCCTATTGCTTTGAATTGATTGTTCAGCTTTAGCAACATAATACTACAAAACATTTGGGCACTTGTGACTAATTGTGGTCCAATTTTTTTTTAAATTTTGAAACTAGTTTTTTACGCTTTTGATCTGTGAAATCTCCCTCTCCCCAGGAAATCTATCAGTTTTGAAAAAAGTTGGAGGCTCCATGTTGAAAAATTACACCAAAAGATCTCCCCCAAAAAATTGAGTACAGGAATGTTTTCATCTAAATCACTTTCGAAAAAGGCCATCATATTGTGATCCCTCATGGCATCATGCACAGAAATGATGTCATGTGATACTGAATGAGATATCAATTTTTACTGATCAATATTGCAGAGATCAGAAGACGATGAAGTAATCAAAGTTTCAAAATAAGGTTTTTAGGTAATGAATGAAGAATGTGAAGTAAAAATATGTACTGAAATTCGTTTCAGTTGACCTTTATTATTTCATAGCTGAAGGATTCTTTCTACAGTGCAATAACATTTGAAGAGAGACAGCTTCCAATGCATTTCTAAAGGAAATGATTTACAAGGAATTATGGAAAACCTATTTCAAATATAAAAGTGTTAAAACCTTTCACAAATTTCTGTGTAGCTGTCAAGACTATCAGGTTGTTTGTTTGGGATCTTGACATATTGCTAAATTATTCTAAACAGCTGTTGCCTCACAACAAATGCAAATGTATGAGCATGGGAATCCGCAATGGGGTGCAAATGGAGCATTTGGCGCTCCTGGATCAGGCCTTCTCATTGAGGGCAAGGGTGTTAAACAGTTGGAACCTCATAGTAAATAACTGATAATGGTGCAATACAATTGTTTTATTTAACGCAAACTTAATTTCCTCATATAAAATGACTATTATTATTTGCTGGTAGCAGGGTTGCTGCTTAGATATATTCAGAACATACCCCCTCCCCCTGAAAAAGTGGCAGCGGACGCCTATGTGCACACTAATTATGAGCATGCATGTGCACTTCTGTCTCAAATTTTATCTAATGCCTTTCTTTGATAAATCATTTGCAATGCATTTCTATACTAAATTGTTTCTAATGTATTTCTATGATAAACTTAGTGAGATGACAAACTTTGATATTATGCCTCAGATTATGTACACCATTGCTTTTCTTGTACACCTATAATTATCCCAGTTTATATATGTCCATTTCAAAACACTTACGCATAAACATATAATTATCTTGTTTGCTTTTAGGCCTCCATTTGCCAGTGTTTGGCAACTGCCATCTGAAAAGATATCAAACTGTTATTTATTCACCTATATTCAAAGACATCTTACACAATACTAATCCAATGGTTGTTACACTCTTCTGTAGACATGCATGAACACAGTGACATACCTTGAGATTTTGGGGCCCACAAAGCTTGGCTCCTTGAGGGGCCACCTCCAACATTTATTAAGAGAAGTCTGCTTAGTCACTCATTAGAAACTGTCATGGGACCAATGTTTTATGGCAGTTGGTTGTGCAGGGGAATCAATTAAAAGACTGGGAAAAAGGGTGATCAGTGAATAAGTTACTTGTCTTGCTTTTTGTTGGGCTGTGATCATCAAAAAAGTATTTATTTTCAAAACAAACGTGAACACACAATTTTACAGTAATGATTTAGCATAAACTTCCATTGTAAATTGAACCTCCAACTGAAAACTATTGGGGGGGGGAATTTTCTAAAAATGAAAAAAAGAAGTTTTTTATAGACATAATAAAGAATAGATGTTTAAAATTTTAGTCCTCTTGATCCATTTGCATGGCCTGTACACGTGATACATACGTGACCAGCCAGCCTGTTCAACTTAAAAACTGAAGAAACCTTTGTTTATGTTGGGTGTTTTAGTTGACCATTTTCAGTTTGATGAAGAAGGAAAATTTGCAATAAATAGACAGGCACTAGGACTTGATTGTTCAAAAACAACCCCAAAGCCTGAATTGATAATAATGCGATTCATATATGTACAAATATATCCTTGTTATTATATGAATGTCGGTAAAAATACAGTAGGTGAACTACTTTTTATGTAGCTTTTGGGAGCCCCCTTCATAGGGGGCCGGGAGAGGGGATTGTTGAAATCGCCTCCGCCCCTTTGCCTCAGTGTGAACAGTTTTGCAATTGTTGCAGTTTGAAAAATAAAAATGCTTATTTACTAAAAAATGATGTTTTACTCTTTGATAATATCTCCAATTACATCGGAAGTCTTATAAAAAAAACAAAACAAACATCTCGCATGTTTTTATTTGCATTGACACATTTTCCTTTTGTTTGTCTTCATTAAGTCGAAGTGACATACACAAACTCTCAGGTTGTCCTCATTTCAAGTCGGTTTGATTTACTCCGATTGACAATAATGCCGGTTTTAAATTTGCCCAAATTTCTTTCTTTTTTCAGTAATTCATATAGTATTTTATTAATTTGGATATCATTTATTTATTGTAAGTATCAAAATAACAATTTGATATTATTATTATTAGTAGTAGTAAAAACTATATTAACTAGCTTGTATAATGGATTTATTTTGCACTGATTTTGTTTACACCACCTCCTCTAGGAACACATCCCCGGCATAAGATCAGGGTGGTCTGTGTTTTCATCTGTTCAGTCCAAGATTTTTTTCAAATAGCTGATATGGAACAAGTATATGATGCACACAATTTTAGTATTTGTGTATACATGTATATATACATTTTTTTTGCTCTCTTTTTCTGTCTCTCTATCTCTAACTATGTAGGTATAAGTCTGTAGCCTAATGATGAAAAAAGCATTTATTTTACACAATAGATATTCATCTTTCAACATAATCTCCTTCTTTGTCAATGCACTTAAACAAACCTTTCTCCATTAATTATACAAATCAAACACTATACAGTGAAAATTTTAGATCAAAATTCAGCGAAAATGTCTGTCAGACTGTGGACTCATTGATAAACCCTTGTATATATAATGGATGTGAAAAAATAGGTTATGTGTTTGGTTACACATGCACACACACACACACACACACACACACACACACACACACACACACTTACATGTAGTGATAGTGAGAAAGATTACACATTATAAGTAGCTGACAAAAAGCTGTCAACATGGGTTTCTCCAGTTTCTAAGTTGGTTTGGTTGGCTATGTATGTATAGCATGTACAGGCTGTTCCAATGGAGCTATAGGGCTGAAAATTTAAATATTCACTCCTTATTATGTCTAGAGAAAAGTTGTTTTTTTGTTTTATTAAAATCGCTCCTCTAAATAGGTATTCAGTAGAGGGTTCAATTTGCAATGTAAGTGTATATTGAATTTGTCCCGTAGTTTGTATCCAGCAGCAATCTTGCTTGTTTTTTTTTGAAAATTCAGACTTTCTTAATGATCAATGCCCAATAAAAGGTGAGAGAAGTAACTTATTCATTGATCATCCCCCTTTTTCCAATTTTTCAATCACACATCCTCTTCATGGCATGCTACCAAATGACATTGGTCACATGATGGTTTCTATTGAATGACTAACCAAACCTGTTACATATTTATATTTGTAAATCAATGTTTACAGTTACAAATTGGAAGTTATTGCCTTATATGCTATTGATAGATTTACATTGAAGTTTGACTATATATTTTGAGGTTATAGTTACATATCTATGTTTTGTCATTTATAGATAGTTGCAGATTTCGACAAATATTTTATAGGTTTGCAAATTATTTTTCAGAGGAGACCTCTCTATAATAAGCTCAGTCTGTAGATCGACAGGTCAGTCAGTTGGCAGGTTTTCTCTGTATTAGTTCTCAGCTGTTTCAAGTCAGATTTAGATGAAACTTGGTAGAAAGGTGTCCCTTGATTAGATGCTTCTTACCTTACCATTCAGGTTCATGTGATCTGGCAATAATGGGTTTTAAACTTTATTTTTCAAAATCAATTAAATCGATTTTTTTCTACTGTTTCAAGTCAGATTTACTTGAAACTAGATAGAAAGGTGTTTCTCAATAAAATGCTCCATTTCTGATAAAATTTTCTACTCTGGGTCACATTATCTGTCAATAATGGCGTTTAAACTTCATGTTTTAAAATTTTTTCAGCGGTTTCAAGTTAGATTTACTTGAAACTTGATAGAAAGGTGTTCTTTGATAAGATGCCTTATACCTGAAATCATCTTCTACTCAGGATCAAGTGATATTGCAACAATAATGTTTATACTTCATAGTAGACATATCATTGAACTTTCAGTTCTTTGAATGTATGCAATATAGGTCAGCAGACTTGACTATTTATTTGATTGTAAGATTCATAAACAGATATTAATCTGTTGTAATATTAATTTTGTAGCAACTGACCCTTGAATTTCCTCCAGCTCTCACACTACTTCACTGAGTGGACACAGGAGGTGTGTGAAGCTATCACAATTGTTTATGCTGCAGTGGTGGTGACTGCACCATTGATTTTGTAAAATCCTTAGCCTTATTTTCTTATATTTCTCCTAGTAATAGTTTTTAAGCAAAGTGCAGAGGCAGTGTATAGTGCAAACATAAGTCCATATCAATACAAAAGAAGATAGAAGTGTTGAGAAAACTTGATTGTAGTGTTTCAATATGGAAGCTATGTGAGACATATGCTATTTGCTCATCAATTGTGTATGATATTAGTATTTTGCTTTAAAGATAAGAGATGTGTGTAATTAGTGGGTGTATTATCAAATTATCAATATTAGACCTCTGTTTGCATGGATGTCTGCAGCCATTTTGATCTGGGAGGGGCAAAAGGATATAAGGGTCGGCGGAAGTATATATCCTGAGATATCACTGTTTATAGTGACTCACTGATCCCTGGCTTTCTAAAAGGTTCACCTTTTAGGCCTGTACCAAGGTAGGGCAAATGCCCCATTTGCACATGAATTAAACATATATTGGATAGAACATTCATTTTAGTGTGGAAAAAGTATATTAATTGTATATCCAAGCATACATGATAACAATCATATTTATGCAATATCTTGGGCCTTACACATTTACGGTGATGTAATAAACATCACAATTCTCTTTAAAATTATTCACATTTGTTGTTCACTACATATTCTGGTAATCTATTCTATAGTCCCATCACTCTTGCTAAAAAAAATTCTGATATTTAATCTATTTCTATTTACTTCTACTGTGTTTGTGTGGCCTCTCAGTATTTTCCTTTGAGTAAAAAATAGATTAGGATCTTGTAATCTTGAACAACTTGTGATCTTAAACATATCTATTTTCTCCCTAATCCCTTCTATTGTCTCTCTTATCTATTGCATTTTTCCCTAATCCTTTCTTTTGTCCCCCTAACTCCTTTTATTTTCTCTACAATCCCTTCTATTGTCTCCTTACTACTTTTTGTTATCTCCCTAATCCCCTCTATCTTTCCCCTTATCCCTCCTATTTTCTCCCTTATCCCTTCTATCTTTCCCCTAATCCCTCCTATTTTCTCCCTAATCCCTTCTATCTTTCCCCTAATCCCTCCTATTTTCTCCCTAATCCCATCTATCTTCTTCCTAATCTCTTCTTTCTTCTCCCTAATCCCTTCTATTGTCTCCCTGATCCCTTCTATCTTCTCCCTAATCTCTACTCTTTTCTCCCTAACTCCTTCTATTGTCTTCCTAATCCCTTCTATCTTTTAATGATGTTAAGTGTATCTCCTCTAACCTATCCTCATAACTCATACTTACTTTCTTTTTTTTTTTCAGGCTCAAAGTTTGAAGCTTTGTAAAGGCCCAATGGAAGAAATTGAATCTTTGGGCTTTTGCTCCCCAAGTTATATTCCTTTTTCAAACATCAAGAATGAGGCATACTCAGACATAGAAAACCTTTTGACTTCTGACTCAATCGAAAGGGAAGATATCACAAGTTATGGTCCTAAACTTGACAGCAAATCTTTCAAGAAGCAAAACTCCCAGAATTCTGAGTCTGAAAAAAATATTTCACAACTTCATTCCAGTAAAAAGAAAAAGAAAAACCACTGCGATATTTCTGCAGTTAATAATCCTTTTATGTCTGCTCGGCAGTTCAGCCAGCAACCTTTGACCGTCAATCAGTCAGAAAAAACTGATGAATCAAGTGGCACTGAAGATGAATGTGGGGGTCAGTATCTTCCCCAAGAAGGAGACGTTTCATGCAAGACAAGTTCAAAGTTATCTGCTTATAAAGTTGATTATCAAAAGGTCTGTGATAAAGGCTCATGTCATAAAGACAATCAAATAAAGGCAGAAAAGATAAAACCAGTTTTTGGTCGCCCCAACAAAAAAACTGCCCATTCCCCCAAAAAGTCCAAACCACCAAAAGATGTAAAGTCTCACAGCAAGAAGAACAAAAAAAAGGACTCTTTATCTTCTGAAATTGACTTGGATGATCCCAAATCATTATCTGATCCTAGTCAGTGTATAATCATTGACGATGATGAGGATAGCTTCTGCCTCAGTGCCAAAATTTGTTCCAAAGGTTCCCCACAAAAGAACAATGAAGAAGGGGAACAAATTGTCCCAAATTTTTCTTTTAAAAAGTCAAAGTCAAAATTAAAACATCTTGAAAAATCTCCACCAATGAACATAAACATACCCAATGGGTTTGAATCTATTAGAAACTCGGGGACAGAAAAACTTATGAAAAAAAGGAGCCTAAGTGAGATCTCTTCATCTGTTTTAAATTCAGATCATTACCCCCAAAAAGATTCAAATAAAAATGATACACCCCCAGAGATAAAATCTAAAGAAAAGAAAAAAAAATTGAAGCGCTCCTCAGAAAAATCTAACATCAGCTCCGTGATAGAAGAAGAACGACTGTCTTCTCCAAAGACGACTGAAGAAACATGTAACATTCCGAAAAAGAAACGTAAGAAGTCAGATGATAAATCATCATTCGCTGACAAGCATGAAGTTGAAAATAATGGTCCAGTTATTGCCAATATCCAGTCACTAGCTGATGATCTGAAGCAAAATCTAAACAATGTTGAAATTTTGTGTCCTAGTCAAAAGAGTGTCCAGCCTGGACGAAAATCTCCAACAAGCACTGATGAAGTAGTTGACCAAGAAGAATATAAGAAGAAAAAGAAAAAGAGAAAGAGATCAAAAGATGAGAGTCATAAAGAAGAGAATGAGTTGAACGAAAAACCAGGGAAAAAACAGAAGAAAAAGAGAAAAGAAAATCCAGATGGAAATAAAAAAGTTAAAGAGGAAAAGATCTCTGAAGAATTTGTTCTGAATGTAAAAGTTGAAAAGATGCCTGGAGAAATGGTTCCTTCTTTTGACCAGCATGAAGATGAAGGAAAGGTTAATATATCTGGAGAAATTGATTTTCGGGAAACCAAGGATTCTGGCAGTGATAAGGAAGAACCTGAAGAAGAGAAAACTAAATGTAAATCTCGGGAAAAATCCGAGAGACACTCATCTGTTAAAAAGAAAGATGAGAAAAGTAAAAAGAAAGATTTGAAGAAACATCAGCAAAAATGTTCTAAAGAAAAGAGTAAGAAGAATTGTGAGTTGAAATCAATTTTTGAATTATTGATTTTATTGAATATCCGTGGAGGAAGTGTTTTTACTATCTCAGAAGTGTTTTAGGTAGGCGTTGTGCATGTATGCTTATGAATAAATAAGTAACACCCATACACTCACTTGAATGTATGTTTATATATATATATACATATATGTTATGCTGAATCAGTGAAATTACCTTATTGGAAAATTCTAACTTTTAAAAAAAATAAGAAATACAGAGTTTTAATTTGATCAAAAGTTGATTTAATCAAAACAAGGATATAAAACAACTATTTCTTACAATCAAAAGTTTGTGAAATCAAACTTTTTTTACAAAAAATAAGTAAATACATAGTTTTAATTTTTTTACATTTATTTTTACAATCAAAAGTTTATGTAATCGAATCGAAATCATATAAGTAATTTTTGCGTGTCAAGTTATTCCTCCAATTCAACATTACATATTCATATCCGTGAAGGATATGCTTTAATTTTTTCAGATCCTTTCACATGTACATGCACTCACTCACCCCACCTTGCTATACGTACTTAATAAACATAATCCGACAGAAATAATTATGTTACTATGAAAGTCTATTTGAAATGATCTCCTGTTAGTACATGGTGAATGTATGATAAGGCATAGATAGCGGCCCCATTTTCCTTAATTGTTTATTCTCTTTACACTTTCTTGGCCAAATGTAAAGCTTCATAGTTATACAATGCATTTATAACTATTTCTGTTGAATTAAATATCCATTTCTTAATAGTATGATTGTCCAAGTTGAGAAACAAATAAAGCAGGTATAGACTGTGAATGAACAAAATGAGAAGCTGGAGATAAAGCAGTTATTTAGGCCTTTGCATTACCGGTGACTGTTTAGCTCTATGGTAAGAACAATGCTACGTTAAAGCGGTCTGCCCATCTGTCAAAAGTACAATTTCTGCAGCAGCTCTTTTTTATTTTATGTTGTTTATGCCAAATGATATGTGTAATAGAAGAAGATCATTTCAAATAGAGTTTCATAATATAACGCATTTATAATTATATATATATATATATATGTATATATATATATATATATATATATATATATATATATATATATATATATATATATATATATATATATATACTTTTTCTATATATGTTTATGATAAATATATACACATACCTGTGAAGGAAATGCCTTAACCTACTCAGATCATTTAAAGGCAGGTGAATACATGCTAGCAAGTGAATAAAAACCACACCCACACACATAGCTTTCTATATATGTTTATCATGAACATATGTACATAAAGGAACTCCCCAGTTGATGTTATGGTTAGGTTCTTGAAAACCACAACTTTAACTGAAGCAATGCTGAGTGAAATCGATTCTACCACAGTTACATGAATAGGGGTTAGTGTGGTAATTTAGTGATTAACTTATGTCAAGTCAGAAAAATCATTCAATTTGCTATTTCACCTACAAGATTTTACAACATTGTATTTGTTTTGCATTTTTTTTCTCAACAACATTATAACAAAATAACGGATAGGACAGCGATAATTGAAGAGTACCTGTATAAACTTTGTTCTCTGTTTAGTAGCTAAGATAGTGATTTATTTTTTACTTGTGCCAGTGGTTGGTGTCTCAGCCAATGTGGTACTCAGAATTTTTGAATGCCAATTTTCAATTTCTACTCCTCACTCCATGTAACTTTGTTCCAGACTAAGCTGAGCTTGATATATATATATATATATATATATATATATGTACCAAAGTACATGACAAAGGTTTTCCAATCTGAAAAATAGACATCCCCAGTAACATCTTAAATAGGGATCTGAATAAATCAAATCATTCGCCTGAACAAACCCAAAAAGGATAGAAACATAAATGTGTTTGTGTAGTGAATCTATTTCACCATATATATATATATATATATATATATATATATATATATATATATGATTAATAATTGTGTCATCCACAGACAGCTGTTTCGTTGTATTACAACTCTTCAGTGTGGCTAAAAACTATCCAACATCCAGCACTGTGAGGTAGGATGAAAACCTTTGCTTCAAACCCAGAAGTAGATATTTTACCCCTGCCCTACGTGGAACTGGATGGTCAGTAGGACCAAACTAAGCAATGTATATTTACTTATGCAGTGCTCCATTACAGGCCGCACCAATAGAGCTAGGGGACTGAAAATTTAAATATTCATTCCTTATAATGTCTAGAAAAAAACTTTTTTTTTTCTTTTGAAAATCATCCCATAGGGTTTGCTTTTTTTCCCGCATGAGGGTGGGGGTCGATTTGCCTTGTCACTTAATGCTGGATTAGTCCCTTAGTTTGTTTCTAAGAGCGTTCATGTTTTTCTCTTGAAAAATCTGACATTTTAGTGATCACTGCCCAACAAAGAGCAATAGATGTAACTCATTCATTAATCACTCGTTTTTCCAATTTTTCAATTGATCACCCCCAAGATGGCATGCTGCTAAAAGACGTTAGTCATGTGACAGTTTTCTATTGAGTGTCTAGCCACACCTGTATATTTATGTTTAAATTTATAATTATGATGTGTAATCAATTTGTCAAAATAAAACATATCTTATAATCAGTGGTACCACTGCTGTACCCCTTATTTGTTTTCACCCAATATCTGTGTATAATATATACATTTATTTATTTATTCAAACTTGTACAAGATATTTTATACTATCAATAATCCTTAAATAATCCTTAAATAATCCTCTCATTTCTAGAAATAAAAACAATAAAAATCACCATGTAACTGTCTACTCCACAGTTTTTATACCAGAAGGTTGCTTTGTAACACAACCAAGTCTATATGAGAGAGATAGAGAGAGAGATTCTGGTCAGTACTCTTTATTTACTGCATAGAGAGAGAGGGTAGGTGGAAATAGCCTTATTACACAAATCACGGCCTTTTTTGAAATTGTTGCTGTAATATTTTTTGATAAATCCTTATTTTTGGTTGGAGTGTACTTCAATATTGCAATGTTTTATAAACAATCATCATTATTAAATTTTTGATGTGATGATTTGCCTTCGTCCTCATTTCTCAGTTGCTTTTGTTTATCGGAAATTTTAACTTCTGACAGTCCAAGTTGTGATGAAACAATCAACTGAAAAATGAAAATGAAGCTAGATAGTAGTATTGAAAAAATTTTAGTAAAATTTATGATAATGATTTAAATACTTCATCTGATAAAAATTAATAATAAGATAATTGCTTCTACGAACAATTTTGGCCATTTCTACTTGTTTGGGACCAGGAACATTTCCAAACTGCTTTTTTTTCTTTTACAACAGTGGAAAATAAATTTCATTGGAACAGTAACAAAATAATTTTTTTCCAATTAAATCCAAGTCACCAAGTAACATTTAATTTACCAGTGAATAATTATAGTATTTCATCTATCATCTCCAAAAGTTTAATGGGTTGGGGGTTGACAAAATTTGGCGCCAAATTCACTAATTCCAGTCCGTGGTGTGCTTCTTATGTCCATGCGGTAGCCACCCTAGAGTCATGACCACATCATTCTTTGTTCCATTCCAAATAAAAGTGGGGCCCATTTGCTTTGGTTACAGTGGCACCTCAAAATTTTCAGAAATTCCATTGTTTAAAAGAATTTGAATTAATAATCATAGGCTCCTTGCTTTTTTTTGTTTTGTGACTGTGAGTGAACTTTAACAACTTGAATTTTCACTGTTGTCTTTTCATGAGAAAGTTGCTATTAAGACAAGGAGCCATTTCTCACCTGATATTAAAATGTCTCAGTCAGGAATAAGTTACAATAAGAGGTATATTCATAGCTCTAATTCAGAATGGTACGAAAGGAGAGATTGGCTGTATTGTTGTTAAGTAAAAAAAATGCATTATTTTGTTTTCTGTGTTTGATGTTTGGGAATGATGTAAGATGGACAAAAGATGACTATAGAAATATAAATAAAATGAAAGAAAAAACTGAAAAACATGACACGTTAAAATTTTGATATTTTATGATTATATACAGATTGTATTTCTGTGTATGTTACAGAACATTAAAGCAGTTCTTAAAAATTCTCTGAAGCAGTACCTCAACAACCTATATTCATGTTTATATTATGAATAAATATGTGTGTGTGTGTGTGTATTTGTAAATCTACCAGTTGAAATACTAATCAGATTCTATACAAAAAGTCTCAGTTTGTTGTTTTGAAAAATAGTCCTAGTCCTAGCAAATTCTTATTCACTCAAGTATCATAATCCCTCAGTCATTGAAGATGTTACCCCCCCCCATCCAAATAAGTCTTTAAAATTTATCCAGTGCCCTATAGACCAAAGGTTATCGTTTTCATAGGTCTATCCTAACCCCAGAGGAAGGTAATTATGCTAGACAGTAATCTGAAGACTTTTATATGACCTTTGGATGAAGTATTTGAATTATGTTTTGTATAAAATATTAAATAAACAAATGTATCATAACAGCATGGAATGTGTAAATAATAAAGCCATCAAGTTGTGGTAACTGTTGCCAACACAAACAATCTGCAAAAATATTGTGCTTTTTATTCCAAATATGGATATTGTTATAATGAGTTGTGAAACAGATATTTTAGTGGCCAAAACTGAATTGTGGAACTGGTGTATCTTAGTGTAGGTGCAGCCAAAGAGGCCATTATCCTCAAAGTTCTCTTTCAGGCTTGACATTATTGAGGCTCTCATTACCACACAATATGAGGAGGAAGAATTTAAACACAATTATGAAAAATAACTTTATTTTTCTGATGATCACTTTTATTTGTAAAATGTACTTCACTTGAATCATTGTATCAAAACACTTAATTGGTAATTGTTTACAAATGAAGTTAACTGTCTAATCTTGACCTTTTAAAATCCTGATGAAAATTAATCTTCAAGTACGAAGTTTTATCATTTGTGTCAGAAAATTTTTTTTCTGCTTTTAGCTGATTTCTGTGTCCTAATGGCTAATTGGGATACATAGCTACCTGCAACGAAAGCTGTAATGCTGATTATTGCCTGGACACACTGGTAGGAATCCAGCAGCTGGCCAAACAAGAATTTAATTGTCATGATGCTGACCATTCAATTTAGATATAATCCCATAGCTGACCGCCAAATCTGTTTATAGCGATTGACTTCTCTATACGCTCTAATAATAACTATCTTTATATTAGAAATTGTCAACCAGAACTGTCAACAGCAACATAGGTTCCTTTGGTTTTAAAGTTGGTCTGGCTGACTGGCTGGACAGCCCTGTATGTGTGTATGTATTTATTGTACGTACAACCCACACTAATGGAGCTAGAGGGCTGAAGTTTCAAACATTTACTTGTTACTATATCTAGAAAGAATATTTTTTTTTTTTTTTAAATTCTCTCCATGTATAAGTTGTTTTTTTTGGGGGGGGCATTTTGCTATGTAAGTTTATGCTAACTTGATCCTTTAGTTTGTGTCCAGCAGTGTTCATGCTTGCTTTTTGAAAATTCAGACTTTTTTAGTAATCACTGCCCAACAAAAAGTGAGAGAAGTAACTTGTTCATTGATCAGCTTTTTTCCAATTTTATAATTGATCACCCTCAACTGCAGCAAAAAAAAGAATGATGGTTTCTTTTGAGTGACTAACCAGAGTTGTTGTATAAATTGTCATTTATAATGACTACAAGGCTACCTAATATTGCTGAAGTAAATCCGTTTAAAGAAAGCCATCCTTAACCTTTGTTTGATTTTATTTTGTGTGATCCAAATAGCTGTTAATTAAATAATAAATAGTAAAATAGAGAAAAATGTATAAGAAGAGTTTACAAACTTGGCTGCTGCTGGGTCATTCCTACTCGTAACTCCACTCTGTCCTTTATTCTGACTGAAGGTGATATCTGTATATTGTATATATGATCAAAAAAATATCAAAAATATATATGTTTTAGTATAAATGTATTTGTTTTCTTGAATGAAGTAAGCCCTTATGTATTTGTATCATAAATTTATGCTGATATGAAAGTTTGGCACAATTGGTAAGAGAGCTGCCTACCTAATTACTTGGTCATAATTTCAAATCACAGTAGGGAAATGTCAATTTTATGTATCAGTTTGGTTCAATGTGACAGGACAGACAAACAGTGAAAAGCTTACTTCTCTGAATTAAGTGAGGATTGTTCTTGTTCTTGTTATGGTAAAAAAACAAAACAAAGTCAACTCCAACTTTTGACTATGACTGAAGTATGAAAGAAGGAATTCTTGTCTGAATATTCAGAATAAGAAAGTTAAAAGAATCAGCACACATACTATGCTAAGATAATTCGATCAGCAGACCAAGCATAGTTATCATTAGAATATGAGTGGTCCCAGTCAAAAAATGATATAAACAATGATTGTAAGGTTCTAAAAACATGACCCTGGAAGGTCATGTGTTCAATGCATAGGCCAGGAGAGGACTATTCCAAGAGTGGAAAGACAGAAGCAGTGGATAAAATTTGCATGGACAGTGAGGCAGATGCCCCCCTCAGGACATGGTTCAACATTCCAAAATATAATAGACATATGAGGATGCTCAGAGGGGAAATGGCAGACAAATCTTATTGATAAAAGAATAACTAACAAGTTGTGAAAATTAGTCCAAATGAAACAAAATACAGGGTTTGTTAAGTTATTCAATAGAAACCATCACATGACCAATGCCTTTTGGCAGCATGACATGTTGGAAGTGTTCAATTGAAAAATTTGTAAAAGGGGAGATCAATGAATCAGTTACTTTTTGTGCTAAGAAAGTATGAATTTGGAAAAAAAAAACAAAAACAATACTACACTCTGATCCTGGGCAGTGCTGGGAAGCAAGGCTTTGATCCGAGGGAGAGATCATAGATTTTACATTTTGGCCCTAGTTTATGTCTGTAATCAAATTTAATCAAAGAACTCTGTTGGCAAATCAACAAACTAAACCTATCGAACCACAGAATGTCGGATCGGAAAGGTACAACCCATAGTAATTATGACTCAAAAGTAAGAAGCTTATCAAGATCAGTCTTTTTTTATTATCCAGCTTAATAACAGATATCTGCAAGAAAGGGTGAGGCAGATGCCCCCTCAGAACATGGTTCAACATTCCAAAATATAATAAACATATAGTGAAGGTTAGTGGATAATAGCAGACAAGACGTGGTGATGAAAAAAAATTATAAAGTTAAGGAAATTAGTCCAAATGAAAAAAAAGAAATACAATGGTTACAACATTTCACCTGAACTAGGGCTTTTCTAACTTTTTTCACTTTAGACCAATGGTCACTATATTTTTGAATCTGACAAATCTTTCCACAACCTCCACCCAATGGCATAAAACCAATGGGAACTAACACTGCATCTCATAATCACTCCTTAGTTGTAACCTAACAATAACCCAATGCAGTGCTACATACTCTGGACAAAGAACCCATTCCAGAAGTGCTTCAATGACCATTGCAAGCCATGGAAAAATCATGACTGTTCTGAACAGAACTATGCTAGTAAACATTCAAATTCACTCCAAAGTTCCACCAAGCATTCATGGTCATGTTCTTCGGGGTATGTAATGCCAAGAACCTAGACTTGCTTGAAAACCACTGGAAGGTCACGTTGAGATCCTCTATTCATATTGCTCCTATTATATTACCAGAGGTTATGAAAATTTAAGTGCTGAAAATTACATTGTTGTTTCCAATCACAACGGCTCTGGTTGTTGTTCCAAGACTGGCACCTATTGCTATCGTATTTTTAAATCATTTCTAACAGATTTATAAAATCTGGATTCATTTTTTTCACTAGACATTGATAATGGCCTGACGAGTTGGAATATATTCATTGTTTTTAAAAAAATGCGCTATAGAAGATACAAGTTGAATGTAGCAAACTAAAAAAAATTGTTCTAACGATAACTAAATACAAAAAAAAAAAAAAAAAATGAAAATCAGAGAAAACTAGTTATTGCTGATTTCAGAAATTCATCTTCCCATAGTGTCCTTTGATATCGGAATCTTTCCTGATTCATCCATATATATTTTCATAATTTTGTCCTCTTCCTTTGGAAGTTTGTGCAACTTCCACCCATTATCTTAACACTACCCTGTGCGGGGTTGAGATCTCATATTTGAGAAGCCCTAACCCTAACAATTTCAGACCAGAAAATATAATAGATTTAAAAGATACTGCTTGTTCGCTTAATTGAAATTGCAAACTGATCCCCCAATGAAAACCTATTTGTTGGGGAATTTTGAAAAAGAAGTTTTCTAGACATAATGAGTGAATATTTAGATTTTTTAGACCTCTTGCTCCATTGGTATGGCCTTTATGTATGATATATATACATATATATATATACGTAGCTCATAGGTAGGATATCGGCCTCTGGGTCTGAAGCTGAGGTTTCAATCCTGCCTCGTGGTACTGGATGGGATAATGGAAAGTCTATAGCCACACTGAAGAGATGTGATACATTGAAACAGCTGTCTGTGGATGACACAATATATATATATATATATATATATATATATATATATATATATATATATATATATATATATATATATATATATATATATATATATATATATATATATAGCCAGACCAATTTGAAAACTGGAGAAACCTGTTTTAACAGTTTTGGTAACAAGTTGTTGATGGTTTCTAATACAACTCATCTTGTGTATCTCTCATTTCAACTGTACCGCATAGAATACTTTTTTTTCTTAATTTCCATCTGTGACATGTCAAGATAAAAAATGTACCATCTATTCTTTTCTTATCAATCAGGGAGTGGAGGCCTCTTAATTTAACTCTAATCTTTATAGTATATATATATATATCCAGATAGTAAGTTTTAACCTAATTTAAACTATTTGAAATACATGCAAGAAAAATAAAATTGCTTACTTTTACTGAGATGTTCTGATGTTTGTATATCATGGTTTCAGAACTTTTGATATTACAAATCCACTATATTCATTATTATTATTATTTTGTGTGTGAGAGAGAGAGGTGACATTTTATAATCATTATCATTGTTTTGTGTAAGAGAGAGAGAGATAAATGAAAATTAAAATGTGATATTTTGGCTGACTTAGCTCATGTTCTCATTTCAATTAATATCGAAATGATGCCTACCAATTTTGAAGAAAGTCAGGTAATATTCAAAGGTTCCGCTGTCTGCAAACTTTTGAAATTATTCTATTTCATATTAAGTATAATAATGGAATAATTGGCTAAGAAAACAAAATTTCCTATTTTTCTGTTCATTTTTCAATACAACCAAGAGAACTTAGCATAAAAAATTGATACTGTAGTTATAAGTGAGTCTGCATTGTAATAAATTTTCCACTTTTACAAACTTTAATCCTAGTCCCCTACCCCTAACTAATTTCTTCAAGACTTTCTGCCGTAATTTGTGCTGAAATGAAGAGAAACCCGCGGGGTTAGGTAGACACTAGTTGAACTGGAAATGAAATAAATATAAAAGAATCTTAAATCTTGACACCTTACCAGAAGGTTACTTTTTGACAAACAGATGAAAAATGAAAGGGGTGATTAGTTTAGTTTATTGACTATTGAAGTATTTTTGTCTTTTACCTTTTTTTTGTTTGGTATAACCTGATTCAGTGGGGGGTCTTTCTATTTTTGTATTTAGCTATTATTTTGAGTGCAAAATTTAACATTTTGAAATTGTGGTCCATACTTGAACTGTGTTGTATGCGATTTGTTATAATGTTATATCGAGCCACATTATAATGGGTCTACAGTGTATTATTCAATTTGTCTAAAATTTGGAATATAGGCTGCATAGATGAATTGAAACAAGGGGGTGAGCAAAGTGAGATGAAAACGGTAACTTTGGGAATTGTAACCAACCCAAAATTGTGTGTGTATATTTGCATTTTTCTCTCTGAGTTTTCAGCTAAAACTTGGAACTTACTGTGAATTTTATTTCAACTAATGGTTCATACCTTACCAAAATATACTAATCTTTGTTGCCTGGAGTTTAAAAACTAGTCCTGAGCAAAATCTCCCTTTTCATTCAAGAAATTAGAAACAATCAGTGAAAACTTCTTCACTTTTTAAGCTAGTCTGGCTGGCTGGCTGGCTGGTTATGTATATATGTAATATGCTTTCAGACCACCCCAATGGAGCTAAGGGGGCTGAAACTTCAAAAGTTTACTCCCTGTATCTAAAAAAAATGTGTTGTCTTTTTTTAATTCTTTGAGCCCCCTTCCCCCCAATAGCTTTTTGGTGGGGGTATTCATTTGCAATGTAAATTTATGCTAAATTAGGCCCTTAATTTGTGACCAGCAGTATTTATGAATATTTTTTTTTTCCAAATTCAGACTTTTCAATCATCATTGTCTAACAAAAGGCAAGAGAAGTAAATCGATTGATTTTCCATTTTTCAAATTTTTTGATCAATCGCCCCCAACATTGCATGCTACCAAAATATATTAGTCACATGACAGTTTCTATTGAGTAACCAACCAGACCTGTTAGTAATATATATCATTACAATGCAGCTTTATACTTGGCATGGAGTTTTAAGCCTCTCATGTTTCAGTCCACTTTTCTAATCTGAGAAGCACACTCATGGCTATATACTATCCACAACAACATTCAATTAATTTTAATTACATTTTGTGGAAAGTAAGGTTAAGGAAAAATTTATTGAATTTTGTGGTGGATCCAGGAATTTTTTTTTTTTGATTGAAAGCAGATTTTTCATATATCAAGATGATAAAATAAAAAGCAACTTATACTTTACCTCTTCTGCATTGCAGCTATATATATAAACTAATTATCATCCAGTTTTTACTTAGTGTTTGGCATTGGCAGAGGTATGCTTTCTCTGAATGCCTTCTAGTTTTTATATTGTAAACAGATATGTAACACAATTCACTCTAGTAAAAATAGAACAAAAGCTGTCCTCACAAATCTCATTGTCGGTAAAAGTTTGAAGAATCCGTTATTTTCATTACACCTGCTCCCTGACTTACAACCTACTTGACTTGATACATCTGAAATATGTGGTTATGAGATGATCATGTAAATATAAAAGTTGATCTCCTAAATTAAAAAAAAGTATAAGTAGATATAAAAATTCACTTGGTCGTGAGTGTATAGGAGCTGGTTAAGTGCATACTACACAAATACCATAAGTATTACTGTCAGTTGTATGTGTGTATAAGATTATATTAGATTGTATGAGTGTACATATTTTTAAAATGAAATAGAAAATAGGTCTGGTTGGTCACCCAGTAGAAACGTTCATGTGACCAATGTCTTTTGGCAGTATGCCATGTAAGGTGTGATCAATTAAAAAATTAGAAAAAGGGTTGATTAATGAATAAATTTCTTCTCTTACCTCTTGTTAGGCAGTGATCATTAAAAATGTCTAAATTTTCACAAGAAAAAAGGGTGAACAGTACCAGACAAGAAAGCAACCAGTTCAGCAGAAATCAAATGGTTAGGGCAAGTTGAAGACGTATAGATTCATAGATATTAGGTTGGTGCAAAAATAATTGTAGTTTTTATTTCGAAATTTGATACTTGTTTTGGAATAAATTATTATTTAACTATGTTTGTTGAATATACCATTTCGAACTGTGAATTTCACTCTATTTATTCAAGCAGAATTTTTTCTTTTCGCTTTTTATTCTGCTTAAATCAAAAAAAGAAAAAAAATGCAAATCCAACCAATTTTTCACTTCTTTTGTTCAACAAAAATAATCCATTTCTTGATCGCATTGTGACGTGTGAAGAAAAATAGATTCTGTACGAAAATCAACAATGTTCCATATAGTGCCTGGACAGAAGTAAAACTTCAAAAGACTTCTCCGAGCTGAAAAAAGATTATGGTCACTGTTCGGTGGTCGTCAAGTGGAATCGTTCAGTACAACTTCTTGAATCCAGGTGAAACCATCACAGCAAGGAGTATTTCCAGGAAATCAACAAAATGCACCAAGGACTGCAATTTTTATGTCCAATATCGGTCAATTGAAAAAGACAAATTCTTCTCTGTGAGTAAACCAGCAGAAATTGATTGATCTGGGCTACGAAACTCTACCTCACCCAGCTTACTCATCAGACCTCTCTCCAATCATCTAATACTTTTTCAAGCATTTTGACCTCTTCCTGTATGAGATCTTCAACAACCAATCAGCAGCTCAAAAAGCTTTTGAAGAATTCTTTGGTTCCAGGACCTCAGAATTCTATAATTCCAAAATAAATGGATTTGTTTCTAGATGGCAAAAATGTATAAATTCTGAAGGTTCTTATTTTGATTTATAACTTTCATTCTAAGCTGAAACATACAGCTTTAAAGTTGATTGTGAAAAACTTACGACCATTTCAAGATAAGACCTGCCATTTGGAACGTAACTTAGTTGTGAATCGGGGAGCAGGTGCAATACTTTTTTGTTAATCCATTTAATGAATAAGATCATGACACACAAGTGGCAGACCAATGGAGGGGCGGCCCACCTCAGGTAACACTATTACAGGGGTGACACAAAGATGACTACCTAGAGATTTTTCTTATAGTTTCTTGGTAATTTTTTTCTAATGAAACATCTGTCTCTCTACACAATATCTCCAAAGGTAATCAATTATTTAGAATTAAATTTTGTAGAAGGGCAATAGAGTTAAGAAGAATTGGTTAAGTTTTGGAACGGATCCACAAATTTTTTCGACTGAGAGGTATTAGTTTTTTTTTTTATACATTCATGTATACACTCATGACTGTCCACTCAATATCTCTAAAAGTTCTAAATGGATCTCAATGAGATTTTGTGGGTGGATGGACTATAGGCTACAAAAGATGTTATTGAGATCTGGAAGGGGTTTGGGGTGACACCATGAGTTACCGCCCTGGGTGACACCATCCTGTCCACTGCAACACACTAAGAATATTTCTGGCTGGTTGGCTGGTTGGCTGGCTGGCTGGCTGGCTGGCTGGCTGGCTATGTGTTGTAGGTACAGGCTACTCCATTGAAGTTAGAGGGATCTTTAATATGTCTTAGAAAAATTCTTTTTTTTCTTCAAAAGTTTTCCCCCAAAATAGATTTTTAGTGGAGGCTTCATTTTACAATGTGAGTTTATGCTAAATTGATCCCTAACTTTGTGTCTAGCAGCGATCATGTTTGCTCGTTTGAAAATTCAGACTTTTTCTTAGTGATCATCATGTAATAAAATGTGAGAGAAATTATTCATTTTTTGATTACCCCTTTTTCCAATTTTTTAATTGGTAACCCCAACACCAAATGCTGCCAAAAGACATAGGTTTCTATTGAGTGACTCAGCAGACCTGTTTAAATCTATGTTTGATTTCTATATGACCGAAATATCTCCCAAGAATGGAATTCATTGCAACAACTCTGGTATTTAAAATTTGCAAAAAAATTTGTACTTTGTCAAAGGTTATTTTGTAACATTGGCATAGCATGAGAGGGAGCCATAGGGGCAGTTGTGAAGGGGCACCAAATTTACTCTGGCCTATAATTGTCAATTAATAATGCCCTCCCCTAAGATTTAGCACAACTTCTCTAGGGGCACTGTCTTTGCCCTTGGGTGCTGGGAACCCTTGCTGCGTCACTGCTTTTTAGTTTGTAAAATTGCTCAACTCTTCTTTCTTTCAGGTAGTTCTTCAGATGAAAAAAAGGTTCGCTGTAAAAGATTCTGTATGCAAGACCGTGAAATCCTGGACACAGGTAATAAATTTCTGATATACCTATATTCCTATAGAGTCAAAAATATATGTAACACTGATCATACAAAATCTTGAAGAAGACTGCATGTCAGATCAATAACAGTTGCTTATGTAACCTATGATGTCATAGATAGGATTTATTAAACAAATTCATTGGAACTTTTATTCTCCCTAATGATTATATATAAAATGACACTATAAATACTAAAGGTAAGAATAGCAAGTTAGCTGGTGCCAACATTTCAAAAGCACCTTTAGTGGATATTGCAAATCTATCCATATAATGTATGCAAATTGTATAATTGATTGATTCCTTTTATAACCTAAAAATCATAATAGATTGGTCCATGCAAAATAGATTAAAATAGATAAAAACAATTATAGGGTTGTAATGAAATAGGCTGTTATGCCATAACAATGAATAATAATGATTAAGTCACTTAATTAAATTAATTAAAATACTTGAGACTATGTCTGATCACGCAATGAAATAGCTTGAATTGAGACTTTATAAAAAACTTGAAATAAGTATTCAAGAATTATTAGAAAATAGATTACATAATGAAATAGCTTTGGGCTCCTAAGTGCCAATCCATATATAGATAACACCATCTTTTTTTATGAATATATGCTAGATTATAATTTACTAAAAGTCCATACATATGTCTGTGTCTGTCAGTACATGACAGCTTATCATGAAAACCATTGGACATAGCCCTATGACATTTTCTGTGTGAATTTCTGGGAGCCCTATGCATTTTTTTTTTTTTTTTAGCAAATTAGTTTTAAAAAATCAATTGGACTGGACATGTCATATATTTTGTAAATCTGTGTTGTGTTTTCTGTATACTTCTGAGTTGCTTCTATTGCATTGGATAATTGCTTTTTCCAAGAAATCACTTATGATAAGAGGCTCTCAGATGCTATTAATATTGATACTCATTTGGCTGATTGGTTTGATTGAAAAAAGTATGTATGCCACTTCCTTCAGGCATTGTATTTGTCAATTGTTCTCCCTGACATTAATTTGCACTTCATCCCATGAGAGTCTGTACCCACCCTGCTCAATCTAAGTATGTGTCCAGTCCAATTGAGTATGTCCTTTGAGTTGTGATTCCACATTCTAGAATCAACAAAACCTGACAAAGGCCAGTGGTATGTGATCGGAACATTGCAAATAGTCCGACCATATCATGCATAATGATTAATACATCTAACAAAATTCAGAATTCAGAAGAATTATTTATAACTTGTCAACATAAAATTTTCCTTCCTTTTATATTTAAAAAATGTTATCACATTATCATTACATTATTCAATAAAAGTGATGAAAGTTGTTTATAACAAATAAATGAAAATCACCATAGTAACAATAGATTTGTAACAGATTAGTAACAGAATTATCACTTAAACAACTTTTTTACCATATCCAAATTGAAGAAAAATAAGGGTTTATGTAATTTTAATTGAGTTGAGAATTATAAAAATTGCAGTGAATGTGGTTGTGTCATTTGGCTTGGCCTACACAAATAGAATAAAAAATTGAAGAAAATGGGTCTGCTGCAGGGATCAAACCTACAACTGATTGGGTTGCTGCTTAATGGTAAAAGCAATGCTACGCTGAAGTGACTACCCTTTCGGTCACAAATTCGATTCTTGCAGCAGCCCCATTTTCTGTAATTGTTTATTCTATTTATTTTGTCTAAGCTAATGATACGTTCACCATGTAATATCGGGAAATCATTCCAAATAGAGTTTCAATATGATATAAAGCAATTTATAATCATTCTGTCAGATAATATATCCATTTCTTAATAATGTGATAAATCTAGTGTAAATGTAGGCACACCTTTCCACAAAGTTAGAACAATATAGTTCTTGAACCAAAAACACAAAAAGATTTAAAATATAAAACTAACACACCCACAAGTTAGCTAGCCATTTTAGCTAAGAGCCTTTTAATGCCTCTATCTAGTTACAACTATATCTGAATGTTTGCTATGGAAACAATTGCAATAAATGGTTTCTCACCCTCACTGCATTGTCTTGCATGAGGTGTGGTCCGTCTGTTTTCCACAGACATACGATATGCTTTAAAATAATTCTCTCTATATGCACATATTAATTTCTCTCTTCCCTGTCAGCATGCTTAAATTATATAGGGTCACTATTGTGTGTTTATCATCAATCACTTTGTATTATTGATGTTTTGTAACATTTATGCTCCTCTTCATTTTTGCAACTATGTTCTTTTGTTTATTAATAAATTGTTTATATCTTTATTGAAAATAGATGTCTTGCTTGTATTCCTTTTGCATGTATTGAATCACCATAGTCCCACAAATGGCTCTCAGGACTAACCCGCCATGTGGGCTATTGATTCTTCTCTCTTTGATTCTATGTGTGCTCACCTGTGTCTCTCTGTATGCGTCTTCAGGTACTCTTGGTCACATTTTTGGGGCTACAAACTTAATAAAGTTTAGTTATCGAATCATCATAGCCCCATGAATGGTCTGCCCGACCAACAAGCTAAGTTGGCTACAGATTCTTCTCTCTCTGCTCATCTGTTTGTCTGTCTCTGTGTGTCCACAGGCATTCCTCATTACATTTTGGGGACTACAATCTTGGGAATTTCCATGAGTACACCACTAGGCACCATCTTGGAACATTTTTTTTTTTTTTTTTTTTTTCAAAAAGTGCTCTTTTGGGTCTCTATGGTCATTTTGGATCATCAATTCCCACATTTTGTGCTGATATTTTTTACATAAAAGATCTATTTTTTTAGATAATTAGTTCTGGTACATGCACAGACTATGGTGATTCATTTATGTAAAGTATGGACAGATACTTGAATGTTATATTTAACTAAAGTTATATACAAACCATGCTAAAGATACATGCATACATTTCTCTACAAACAATGTTTCATTTCAATGATTACCCAAACTACTTAAATATTTCTTGGAGAATTCATCTTACCCAGCCAAGCCAAGCAAAACCATTAAAAACAGTATTTATTCTCAACAAATTTGTTCACATACCATATGTATTGCATCATTATTTAATAACAACATTTCATTAGTATCCAAGTAGAAGAATAATGAAAATAGAATTTTAAATCATTAGAAAACATTTATTAATTTAATTGAATTTTCAAAATTAAATCTTTTAAAAAAATAATTTTTCAGTGGAATTTTTTTCTCCACAACCCAAAAGTCTACGATATGTTTCAATAAAAAGAACAACTAAAAACTTCCCTAACAGAACGATACTTTTGTTTCATGGGAGCTTTTATTTTCTGATTCAGGGCATATTTTTACATTGTGTGTTCAAGTTTGGAATGAAACTTCAACTGATTTAATTTCTCTGAGGGATTATTGTTATAGGAATGTAAATATGTTTAGTGTCCAAATGATATTTTAGATGAATTTCATAGAATTGAATTGGGAGGGTTGTGTGATTGATTTGAAAAAATATTTTGTCAAATTTTTTTTTTAAAGTACTCTTTTCATATCTGAATTCATTCATGAAGTTCCAGTAATTTTATTGAAATTCAATAATTAGTTGATTTTTGGTAGATTTTTAAAATCTTGGTGTGGTTTGCCTGTCACTTTGTTGTCAAAAGTGCGCACACGCACACACACACACACACACACACACACTTTACTGGTGGCTATTATTAGAGAGATCATTTTTGTATCTGGCATATAAGACAATCTCTGGTTTGGGGGGATCTTTTATGATTCAAGTGTCATCTTATCCACTTAAATGTATGGTAATATATTTTCAAAGTTACTTCCATCCATCATTTCCTGATGGGCAAGATTTTTGTCTCTCCTTGTTGATCTAATCTCCATAAATTTTATAGCAAAGGAGAATTGTTGGTGGCACAAAATAATAATATGATAATATGAATGAGTACACCCCTGCCACTTTTTAAAGAAAATCTATTTTCTTCTGAACTGAATATATCAGAATCTTATTATTTCTAATGTTTATCATCAGGTATTATTCATGACCAAACTCTACAGCATAGAAATTCTGTTGTCCCAAGCATTTTTTTAGAAGTGTACTCATTTTTGGACGTCAAAATATTCAAATGTTTTTTGCAACAGAGTTTCAGTGCTGTAGAGTTTGGTCATAAATGATACCTGATAATATCCGTTTTAATTGTATAATGTTCCACTAGAAATGATAAAATCCTGCTATGTTCGGTTGAGAAAAAAATAGGCTTTTTATATTAAAAAAGTGTTAGAGGTGAACTCATTATGGGTGATACTGTATGTATGCTTTTTTAAAACCATTTTGAGTATCCTTTGGTAAAACAATGTAACTTCTTAAATTTCTATATTCATTATTTGTCAATGCAATTTATTATTATTATAATCTTCTCCTGCAGGGACCTGGGTACAGTGTACCAACAGTGAGTGCCTCAAATGGCGATTCCTTCATGATGTTCAAGACCCCATCACAGTTCCAATGTTATGGACATGCGATATGAACACAGGTAGATTAACTTTTCCTTTGTTAATTTTCATCAGATGGCAAGCAATTAATCCTTCAGGTACCACAGTCAACAGTCTGTAGAAGATATATATGAAAACACAACTAAAAATCTGTTCTGCATATAACTAATAGGTAGCACACTTACATCAGCATAATTCTGAAGTAAAATATTGCGGTCATTTTATTCAAATTTTTGCTGTAAATTTGGAAGTAAATATTAGGGTTTTTTTTTAAAAATTTTATTCAAATTTTATTCTCGGATGAAGTATTTCAACATTATCATTGTTATTCATTATCATTATGTAAATATATAGCATCAATTTATATACTAAATAAACACTCGTGAGTCCTGAAATTTTGTTTTGTGCTTTATAGATACTAAACAGAATGACTGCTCTTATCCTGAAATTTCACTTTCTAACAAGGATGATGAAGAATTCGAATTCATCTACACCAAGTACACAGAGGGCACTGTTGTGTGGGCCAGAGTGGATGGATATCCTTGGTAAGTAATTGTTCAAACTAGTTCTCTTCAACCTGAGCAGTACTGCTACTAGTGGAAAATTTAAGCTTTTAGGTGGGCAGTTGAAGAATTGAAGCCTCTTTTAAAAATATGAAAAATTGAAAATTACAAATTATCTAGAGATATACCAATAACTGCCCACATAAAAGCCTCTGGGTGCATCTCATCATCAGTCTTTTAACGTCCGTCGTTGGACATAGACCTTCCCCAGGATTTGCCACAATTCTCTATCATGGGCATCGCAGAGCCAGTATTTCCTGAATCTGTCGAGTTCATCTCTCCATTTTGTGTTCTGTCGGCCTCAGTTTCTTATGTGATCTCTTGGGATCTTCCGGGACAAGTATTGTCCTCCCTATGTGCACTGATTGAAGATCACTGCTCTAAACAAATATTAGAAATCATCATTCAAAACTGTCACCATAGATTTCTCAAGTTTTCAAGAGACTCTGGCTGGCTATGTATGTATCATATGTATAAGATATATCAATGGCACTAGATTGCTGAAAATTTAGACATTAATTTGTTATCAAGTCTTGGAAAGTCCTCTATTGTTTTTTAAAATTCCCCACATTTTAGGTTTTTAGTGTGTGTGGGGGGGGGAGAAATAACTTATTTATTGATCATCCCCTTTTCCAATTTTTCAATTGATCATCCCCAACATGGCTTACTGTCAAAAGATGTTGGTCATGTGATATCTTCTATTGAGTGACTAACCAGACATGTTGCTTAGAGTAATTATTAAATGAATGATATGAGCCATATGAGGCTAATAATATATGAGCTAGTGAGTGCTTGTACGTACTGGGGAAATTAAAATATCAGTTTGAAAATCTTTACATGTTTAATAATTTTGTCGAATTTTATTCCTTGATTAGAGAGTTACATAAAGGAAGGTCTTCAATTTAATTGCATGATACATTTTATAGACTTTAGAAATAGTAATTTTTGTAAATATCGAATCACTGTAGCGTCCCGACCAATCAGCCAAGTGGGCTATAGATTCTCCTCTCTTTGAGTGTCTTCATCTATATGTGTGTTTGTGTGAATGTGTGTGTGTGTCTCTGGGTGCTATAACGCTGAAAATTTGCATAAGTTCACGACTAGATACAATCTAAAAATGTTGTT
The DNA here is from genome assembly GCA_963457665.1 of Thysanoteuthis rhombus. Lineage (NCBI taxonomy): Eukaryota > Metazoa > Mollusca > Cephalopoda > Oegopsida > Thysanoteuthidae > Thysanoteuthis > Thysanoteuthis major. Next base: position 8,269,480 of record OY735242.1, read on the forward strand.
TTTTCTTTTCTTCAAAAAGTGCTTTTTTTCGGCTTCTGGTTACTCTGGACCAAAAATGACCAAATCTTGTGCTGATATTTTTTAGATAATTTTAGATAAAAGATCCATATCTCAAAGATTATTTAGTTTTCGTACAAGTGTGGGCTGTAGTGATTCATTTATGTAAAGCGCAGATATTTCCACTAAAGTTTCTGTTGAGTTGGTCAGAAAATTTCTGAACAATTAACAAAAGTTTATGCACTCAGTATTAATTATTGAATAGTATTTCTTTCATCTTAATTTTAGTCATTTTTCATTGCAACCACTTAGACTGTTAGACAGCCTCAAGTAAAGAGTGCAGATCGGAGGTACGGAATAAGGTCTCAGTGAGACTTGAACTTGCATCCCTTTTGTCTAAGGAAGCCTGGTTATCTGTACCAGTTGCTCTGCTGCTTGAATTATAAAAGATTATATGGCCAATAGAAGATCAAATCAAACCATTTAAACTTTCCTTTTATTTTTCCCAGATCACTCAGCACCACATTTGTTATTATTATCAACTTCTTTAAGTCTGACTGGAAGACAAATAGATATGATTTTTTTAAAAATTGTGACACCTCACATAAAGGTTACATTTTGACAAAACTTAAATACATATGTGGTGAGTGTCCAGAGTAGGAGTTTGACAATAGTTAGCAATCTTTCTAGTGACAAATGAAAAGGAAAGGGGCAATGAGTTTTGTTTACTGAAATGTTTTTGCCTAATTCATTTCCTTTTTACAGTTGATGTAATCTGATTCAGTAGGGGTCTTTCTATTTTTGTATTTAGCTAATATTTTGAAAGCCAAATTAAATATTTTGATAATTGGAGTCCATGCTTAAACTGCATTAAAAGCAATTCTGTGTTATTTCAGGCTACATTAAATCACAGAAATCAATAAAGATGAATCAATATACAGCATCCATTTTACATTTTGGTCTAAGTAAAATATGTTTGTTGGCTTTTTACCTTCAGGTGGCCTGGCATGGTTGAAATGGATCCTGACAGTCAGTCTTACTTTGATATAGAAACAGAAAGCAGTATGTATCCTGTAAGTGTATCTTTTGTTGTATTAATGAAAATGTACATCAAATAAATATTGTCTGTAAATGGGGTTAACATTAGAAATTATTAATTCAGTTGTGGGATTTCGATCAAATGATTATTAGAAAACCTCATCCAAAACTGTCTACATCAATAAAGGTTTCTTCAGTGTTTAAATGTGTCTGTCAAGGTGGTGATCTATCTATCTATGACATGTACAGACAGCATCAACATAGCTGATATGAATTAACTCTTTATTATGTCTAAAAAAAAAACAGTTTTTGGTTTTCTAGAAATTCCCTCCCAAAATAGGTTTTCAGTGGTGGGGTTCAATTAACAATGTAAGTTAGTGCTAAATTCGCCATTTTGTTTATGTTTGGCAGCGTTCATGCTTATTTTTTGAAAATTCAGACTTTTAGTGATCACAGCCCAGCAAGAGGCAGGAGAAGTAAATTATTTGTTGATCACCCCTTTTCCCAATTGATCACTCCTAACATGGCATGTTGCCAAAAAGCATTGGTCATGTGATGGTTTCCATTGACTGACTAACCAGACCTGTTTCATTTTAGATCAATACTCTTTGCCCTTAATTTTATTTTCTCTATAGAAGTCTGTATGAAATGCTTTCTTAGGGATGCATTTATTCATACACAGAGAATTAGGTATCCTTTCTAGGAACTATAGTTGATTTCATTTTATATTCTCCTTATCATTCTTATTAGTAAAAAGCTTAGTACTATTGACAGAGGGGTTCCAAATGCTTTATGTAGATTCGTTTAGCACATTGGGGAATCTCGATAGAAATTATTCAAAATTGCCATAATTAGCGGATACTTTGTAAAACGTAAAAGAAATAAGTTTCAAATTTGTTTTTTAAAATAAATCCGTCAAAGTCTCATTTGACTGACACTCAGCAGGGGATTACCAAACAGAAGTGTTTTAGATATACTGTGTGGAAATAATTTGAAAAAATTCAGAAGATGTCGTTTAAACTGAAAAATAAACTTATCAAAAACATGTGGAAAGAATTACAGAATCAAAAAACAAAACACGCTTAGAATACAGTTAAATTTTTAAAGTTTTAGCACAAAAAACGAATTCTGTTGGTTTACACAGTACTTTATAAAAAAAATTTGATGTTAATTGACTCCAAACCCCCAGGTGAAAGGAAGATCTTGCAATACTGACAACTTTGAAGCAGTCATCTCTATATGACTTTGCACACTCTGGAGTATCCTGTAGATGTTGGCCTATTGCCAAGTCCATTTTAGGTTTATACATGTAAGATGTTTTCTTTTTTCTGTTGATTTTTGCCGAATGTTGGATGGAATGTGCTATTAAATTCACTCCTCCAATCTTTGTGAAAGTGTGGCCTACATTCCTACGTATTTATTCAAGATAGTTTCCTTGTTCTTCCCTGATATGACTAGGAACTATCTTTGTTTTAGTTTTCCCATTACTTGATAGTAATATTTGACCTCTTCTTATTCTAGCCTCACTTTTTCCTTGTTTCATGACTCTGTAGCTACAGTTTCAGTTTCTTTTAGTTTTTAACTGAGCAACTATTGCCACTATCAAACTGAGCTAAAGCATCTCTCTTTATCACTTTCTGTTCTTCATGTATAATTCATTGTACAACTAGGACAAATAAGAAGAGGGATGCTGCACAAGCCATGCTGATATACTTGGAAAAAGCTTGTTTACCATTCATGTGTCTTGTATCAGTTTGACCATGATCTTGTCAATGGGGCCTGCTGTAGCGAAACACGTGTTTACTCATTGAACAAACGAAGAGAGGACCATTAGTTTAAGCTGTAATTAGCGGTGGGATCTATCAGCTAATCACAGTCATCCTTACAAAAGGTTTTGACTTGCCTAGCTAACCAGTATATGGCTTGAAAGTAGCCCTTTTTTTTATTGATTGACTCTTCAAACAAAGACACCCTGAGCCACAGTGTCAGTGGGAGGGAAATTGGAATTTTAGTGAGCATTAGTGGGAAGACACAAGAAGTAGCAAATCACTCACCAGATA
>OY735242.1:8277574-8415074 GCA_963457665.1 Thysanoteuthis rhombus
GGGTAATAAAAAAAATTAGAAATAATGATAAGTTGAGAAGATGGTGTTTGTAAGGGGCCAAGTGAAATTCTTCTGTTCACTTTTGTGCATCCATAGTCTATTTCGACAATGGTTAAAAATTATGTGGACACTAAACAATGCTTTTTTTCAGCAAATTATGTTTATTCATATTGAAGTTTTATGAAAATAATTTAGGTGATTGTTCTGTGCCAGTTATTTATTTATTTTTTTTTGCATAAGAGGATAAACCCGAAAATATTATTAAGATTTTTTATCTACCCCTCATCTGAACCTTAACCAATTCTTATATTTCTTTTTCAGCAACTGATCTTTAGCTTATTATAGCCAAAACAAACTGTCAGTTTTCTGTACTATGCAAAATGTGTGAGACTTGGCAGAACTGGTAACTTACTAATGAAGTTTGGGTAAATTTGAGGTGTGGGTTGGCCGAATGATTATCTGCATTGAAAATCAACTTGGCGAACTAAGTTTGAATTCCGACTAATGCTGTTTATCTTCATTTTGCTTTAATGCCCTTGGGAATGGCATGACTCCACTTTTTGTCTGTACTCTGTTCCCTCACCTGGTATCTTGAGAAAATTTCATCACCGATATATCATGATGTTTAATAGAGAATAGTGTTGATGGGTGAGCATTTCGGCAAATCTCTCTCCTGTAACCATGTTACATGCAAAGGCAGTAGTAGCTAAAAGCTGTAGTCAAATTTGACACTGTCCACTTACTCACTCTTGGAAACTGCAATGTACTTCTGCCAACATTCTGCAAGCTCTTAAATACCAACTTTACCAAATTCCGTACACTGGTATTCTAGTGTTAAAAACAGTTAATCAAAACTGTCAGCATAGGCTTCTCTAATCTTTAAGTTGGTCTGGCTTACTGGCTATATTTGTACATCCCGCATGAATGGAGCTAGAGAGGTGAAAAATTGAACATCAGCTCCTTATTATGTTAACATCTAAATCCCCCATAGATTTTAAGGGGCTGGTCATTTTACAATGTTCATTATTGCTAAATTGGTCTCTTAATGTCTGGCAACTTTCATTTGAAAAAAAATTTAGACTTCTTTTCAGTGATCACTGCCCAACAAAAGGCAAAAGAAGTAATTCATTTATTGATCACCCCTTTTGAAAATTTTTTAATTGATCACCCTCAACACATGGCATTCTGCCAAAAGACATTGGTCATGTAACGGTTTCTATTGAGCGACTCCCCAGACCCTGTTTTCTTTTATCTATTATAACCTATCCTTGATGCAGGGCAATATTTTTGTATACAAACCAGAACAACTGGCATGAGTTTATTTGGTATTCTAGATGGGCTGTTAGATGGACAATTCTTTGTTAATTTAGCAAGTCTCACCCTCTAAGCTCTAGCATTCATAAGCAGGCTGTTAGTTGTGCACTTCCTGGTAAATACTATGGCTCGCCTATGTTTCTATGTCCTGTGCAAGCTCACTTGTAATTTATGCAGCAATTGTCTATTTTTCCTGATGGATAGCTTGAATCACATGTACAGAATTCTCTATTCTAGTGATTTGCCAATTGCTTATTAACAAACATATCTCCAATTTGATCACAGCTATAATTATGTATAATGACTGTCCTGAAAGTATCCAGCCATTTAATTATTATTAATGGATTAAATAACCTACCCACGGCAAAGTACTCTCCCTTGAGACCTCACGCACTTATCTCAACACCTGTTCCACTTTTCAAAACAGTCTGCAAACTCCTCTTTCGGGATTGCTATCAGCTGACTCATTGCATTCGCCTTCATCTCATCCTTGGTCTGAAATCTCTTTAGGCAAAGCTAGAAGTTGCAGGGAGCCAAATCTGGACCGTTAAGGGTCAGGGCTGGTACAACGTTTTGCCAAAGAACCCTGCACAAGACCTGAATTATGACTTTCTTTGTGATCATGAATGCGAAAGCAATACAGTGCACAAGCTCACTTGATTTTTCAGAAGTTTGAATTACTCCTGTTGTTTGTTTTGTATACATGACATATCAGGCTGATGGATTCTACGGCTTTCTTCAGGCATACAATCCAAATGTGATGGTGGAAAATAAATAAATGTGACGTCCATTATTCAACAGGGACGAGGTATGGAAATGCGAGACTAACAAGAGAAGAAAAAGAAAAAGACATCGCTTGAATCAAACGTTGTTATGTTGCTGCCCCTGGAAAAATTCTGCCTACCACTAAGACATTCGTATAGTGAATGGATCGGTGGAAATATTATGTTAAAAACACAAGTAACAAGAAAATATTCTATCGCCAGAAGAAATCTTTGATGACCCTTCTCAAAACTCTAGACTCTATATTCAAAATGTTTGGATGTTTTCTGGACAGACATTTGTATATTTATCAAAGCATGACTTTTAATCTTTTTCTACTTATAAAAATAATGAACCGTTTTTTGATCTTCTGAGTATTATCACCTTTTTTTCCATTTTACACAGAAGTTCTATCATGTTGTGTTTTTTGGCAAGAAAGTATCACGTGCATGGGTGACAGTTTCCAACATTGCAGCATTTGTTGAAAATAAACCTCCCCCAATGAGCAAAGGAATGGTAAGCATATTACATGAAAATGTGGGATGTACTTTTTATCCCTGCCACTCCCTGCCATGCCTACTGGTTCACAAACATAAACAAACTCCCTGCCATTCCTTGCTACTTTAAACACTTCTATTTCTCAAGCATAAACAAACTCCCTGCCATTCCCTGTTACTTCTAAATACTACTAGTTGTAAGACATAAACAAACTCCATGCCACTCTTAACTACTATTAGTTCTCAAACATAAACAAACTCCCTACCATTCTGTGCCACTCTCAACTACTACTAGTTCTCAAACATAAACAAACTCCCTACCATTCTGTGCCACTTTAAATACTACTAGTTCTCAAACTTAAACAAACTCCCTGTCATTCCCAGCCACTTCTAAATACTACTAGTTCTCAAACTTAAACAAACTCCCTGTCATTCCCAGCCACTTCTAAATACTACTAGTTCTCAAACATAATCAAACTCCCTTGAATATCAGTTGTATTAAGAAGTGGCAGGAATAGTTTTTATATTGTAATATTTCATTAACTTTTAACAAAGATGGTTTTTGCATTAAAATATACCATTATCATGTGGCAGGGATAAAAAGTATAGCCATGAAAATATTTGTATTGTTTTTTTTTTTGTTTTTTTTTACATTCTGCGACCATCAAGTGAGCAGAATGTATATGAAATAAACAAGTCGCCTCCAACAAAACTTGTTGAAGATTTTGATAACAAACAAATTTTCTATTAATTGTTTATTTGTTGAGTGATTTGTATTTTACTTCTCTAGGGGCTAAACCTGATGTCAAGTCATGCTAATTGGGGGGAAAAAAAATTAAAAAATCTCTTCCTAAAATCTTTTTACTCTGAATTTTGTTGGAATTTTCATGTTTTAATAATTTTGTTTGTAAATCCACTGACATAACCTGATGTGGTGGCTGAGGTAGTTGTGTATTTCCCACACTTCAGTGTTTGAGCTGAGGTGAGAAAAAAAAAAAGGTTTATATGCTGATTTTCGAGACAGGCAGACCCTTTACACCTGGAAGATTGGCACAATACAATCTTCCTGATAGGTTGTTCCACATAAAATGGCCATTTATAAAAGGAAAAATATGCTACGTGACACCTTATTGTTGTTTTCAAAATTCATATGAAAGATCTTTTTTCAAATTCTATGGTGTAATGGATTGAAAGCACCTAAAAAGTAATGAAAAATTCTCCTTTGAGAACTGTGAGGTTCAAAGAAACGAATCTAAATCAAAAATTTCTACCCTCCAATAAAAAAAAATTTATGTAGACCAGCATGAAAAATCACTCTAATTTCTTACACTTAAATTAATTAGTTTCTTTCAAAGTATATTCACTTGTGTATATGCTTTGAGACAAACTAAATATCCTTTGAGACAAGCTAAATATACTTTGAACCAACTAAATATACTTTGAGACCAACTGAATATACTTTGAGACAAATTAAATATCCTTTGAGACCAACTAAATATACTTTGAAACAAACTTTCAAACTAATAAATTTAGGTATAAGTAATTGGAGTGAATTTTCCAGTTGATCTAATCACATTATTTTCCATGTTACCCACTACTACATTTGGTACCGATTTAAAATGGAAACAATTTGGTAAAAAATTGGAAAATTAAACATTTATATAAGACTTGATATTTATTTCAAAAATAACGTATTTTTTAAAAAACTGAAACAAAATTTGTTGAATGAGAAATACTTTGTTATGAAATAAATATGCCATGGATACAAATGAATTTCCAGTTTTTGAGCCCAGGTACATCGTCAGATTGTTTCACCCTGCTTAAATATTATAATGAGATCTCTCTGAATCGATAAATTCTTTGTAATATCAATAAATATATGTATGTATGATACATTCTTTCAAAGTTTCTTTACAATATGGCGCAATTGAAGAATGACAATTAATTCCATTTTTTTCATATTCTCATTATAAAGCTTCGCATCAGAAGTCAGGAAATCAATTGTGCTGAGAAACTAGCTGTAAAAGCTTTGGAGTTGCCCATAAAAGTAAGTTTATTTTATAATTCTTGATTATTTTGGTAAATTCATAGTAATTACAAGATGCTCAGAAAGCTGTCTAAAACATAAATTAGGAATTTTAAAAAAATTATCGGATGACCGATCAGGTAAGATTGGTTTACTATAAACCAATCTCTTATGTTGAATAATCAAGTCAAACTAGAAAATTGCCTTGTCTGAATGTCTCATTTTACGCTGCTACCACTAAAAGATAAAACCTCCGGAATGAAAATATGACTTAAAACAGCATGTACAACATTCCATACAGTTGAGACAGAGAATACATGGACAAAACTATCCGTCTGTTAAAAATAAGACTTTAGGAGCACCTGAAAACTGTAATCTGGGGAGAAATTTTGAAATCAGTAATGGTTGATCATGTGTCAAGAAGGGAGTCTTGTGCTTGTAAAATCCTATAATTGTTGAAAGCATGGTATTTTGAGAAAATATCTATTAATAAAATCATTGTAATGGGGTAGTGTCATCAAGTGGTTATTGATATAAAAACCAGTTGGTCTCAAATACTCTATTCAAAGTTGATTAAAAAATTAAAAAAATGAATCTCATATCAATTTTTTATAATGTAAAGTTGTTTATATTAATTAATTTAATTACATAATCAATTCATAACAATAAATGTGAATTATTCCAATTATTATATCCTTTGCTTGATGTTATCAGCTAGTTATTATCATGTAAAAGACCCTGTTCCAAAGTGATCACAATAAGCAGATTCTTCTGTATTTACCAGTTCTCACAACTTCTTTTAACGAATAGTCACTACCATTGGCACCCACTGGGAGTGCGGGTAAATGGGGCATTTATCCCCCCCATCTTTCTGGATCAGGCCCTCTAAGCTTGAGTAAGGGGGTTAAAAAGTTGAAACCTTGTAGTCAATAAAGGAGAATGGTGCTGTACTACTGTTTTATGTAACACCAACTTGATGTCAGCATGTAAAAAAATATTACTATTCTTTACTGGTAACATAGTTGCTGCAAAGATATAGTCCGTATACATTTTTTTTTTTGCACCTCCATCCAGAAAAGTGGTAGCAGATGCTATTAGTGATTAGTATGAAAAAAAAATCTATTGTTTGTTAGAATCTGTCAACCAAAACTTTCACCAAAACTGTCAATGTAGGTTTCTTCAGTTTTCAAGTTTCTCCTGCTGGCTGGCTGGCTGGCTGGCTGGCTGGCTATTTATGTATCATGTGTACAGGTCCCACCAATAGAGCTACAGGGCTTAAATTTTTACTCTTTACCATGTCTAAAAAAAACAATTTTTTTTCTTACAATCCACCCCTAACCTAATAGATATTTGCCAAGAGTGGTTTCAGTTTGCTATGTAAGCTAATTTAATCACTTGTTTTTTGAAAATTCAGACTCTTTAATGATCACTGCCCAATAAAAGGTGAGAGAAACAACTTATTAAACACGTCTTTTTCCTATTTTTTAATCAATCCCAACATGGCATCCTACCAGAAGACGTTTGTCATCTAAAATTATCTAGCGTAAGATTTGGCAATGGTTGGTTCAAAATGATCATAGAAACCCCCAAAAGCAATTTTTTGAAAAAACAAAAAAAACAAATGTTTTTGATAGTATATAATGGTATACTCATGCATATTTTCAAGGTTGTAGCCCCAAAAATGTGACCAGAAATATCTGATGACACACAAAGACAGACACAGAGAGAGAAGAGTCTGCAGTCTATTTGGCTGGTGGGTCGGATAGGCCATTTTTTGGGCTACGGTGATTTGAAAGAAAGAGACACATTTTGTGTACAATTGCTTTTCTGCTGTTATTGATATGTGTAAAATTTTTAGTTTAAAGCAAATGTTATCAAATCATTGGAACATAGTTTAATTCTTCTAGTATAAATGAAACTAGTACAACTGCAAGCATGCTGTTTTGCTATTATTAGTACAATTTAGTAGTAGTCATAGTGTTACTGTTTCTGTCAAACTCCTGCTATTCCATTTTGACTTTATATACATATCACACTATCTATCTATCTATCTATCGTTGCACACTTTTCTCCTCCACTATGCATATCGTATCCCTCTATTGTCAAACTCCTAATGCTGAGTTTTGATTTCATTTCTGTATGTAACAATAATGACGGGTGACAATGACTGGACTAGAAACCAGTGACATCATTCACAAATAACAGTGACACAATGATGTACGCAAAAACCGATGACAAATTCACTCCCACTTCTAAAGCCCAACTCAAGTCAATTTTGCAAATCGGTTTCACAGGAAATACTAATAAAGAAGTTGAAATGGGACACATAGTTATGGAATTAATATTGCATGGAGAAATGAATTTTGTTTTGTTTACATTTTAGATTTTAATGAAACAAGGGGGTTTGACCCAAGCTTGTTCTAATGTTGTATTAATGGAAGTAATATCATTGCCACAATGTCTCGAGAATTGAAATGATAACATAAAAACTATCATTCATACATAACACTCTTGTATCATTGGAAATTATACACTCCCAATATTATAGCAGCTAAGGTATTTATTACTTCAAGAAGCGAAAATCTCGAGGTCTGGTCAGTCACTTAGTAGAAACCATCAAGTGACCCATTTTTTGGTAGCATGCCATATTGGGGGTGATCAATTAAAAAATTGTAAAATGGGTGATCAATGAATAAGTCACTTCTCCTGACTTTTGTTGAACATTGACCCTTGCAAAAGTCTGAATTTTCAAAGTTGGCCTGGATGCTGCTGTACTTATAACTTAGAGATCAATTGAGCATTAACTTATGTTACCGATGGAGCTAGAGGACTGAAAATTTGAACATATGCTTATTATGTTAAGAAAAAAAAACACAAAAAAAAACATTTTTTGTTTTTTGAAAATTCCACCCCTAAATAGATTTTTAGTGCATGTTGGACACCCCACTGAAAATCTATTTAGGGGTGGAATTTTCAAAAAACAAAAAAACATTTTGTTTTTTTTCTCAACATAATAAGAAGTAAATGTTCAAATTTCCAGTACTCTAGCTTCACCGGTGTTACCTGTATGTGTGATACATACATAGCCCACCAGCCAGCCAGCCAGCCAGCAAGACCAATTTAAAAACTGAGGAAAGTTATGTTGACAGTTTCTGTCACTGTCATGTGTATCCAAACCCTTATGTCGCATCCAGGTGTCTTTAAAAGTTATTTGATACTTTCTTTTCTTTTTTTTCCCCTTCTTCTCATACAATGTATACCTGGGAAGGACTGAAGAATATATCAGCTGGAATGTTTTATTAAGAAGAAAAAAAAAAAAAGAAGTAGATAATAATCTGGAAAATCACGAATCAGAGGTATATGACATTGGTTGAGCGTATCTAGTAACCTGCTTGGCAGTCACTAATTCAATTCCTGGGTCAGGCAATACTGAAAAGTCATATACCTTGAATAATGTGGATTTTGATGTAGTACAGTTACAGTAGTGCAGTACTAATTAATGTAGCTTAGTATAATTTTTAAAGGCAATCATTAAATTATGATAAAATCTTGAACAGTACAAAAAAGTTTTGAATGAATTAACCGCATTAATCAAAGTATATCTGTATATCTCAACATTTTTTTCTCATTTTAGAAACTATAGGAAAAAAAAGTCACTATGTTGACTAGGAAAAAAGTCATGATTCAATTTATTAAATTTGGATTAATATAATGAGTAATAAAGCAAGAAATGTCAAGAGAATGCAGTTTAGTTAATCAAAAAATAAAGGAAATGAAACGTCTGAGCTGATAATACCAATATAAGTATGACAACCCTTCTTTATTTATCCATCTGTTTTTGAAGTGTATTAGTCAGGATTTTGTTGATATTTGATGAAAATAGATCACTTTGTTTACAATTGAAGCAATACTTTGAATAGTATGGGTTTTGAGTACGCTTAAGGTCATCATCATCATCAGTCTTTAAACGTCCGTCGTTAGACATAGACCTTCCCCAGGATTCGCCACACTTCTCTATCATGGGCATCATGGAGCCAGTATTTCCTGAATCTGTCCAGTTCATCTCTCTATCTTGTGTTCTGTCGGCCTCGGTTTCTTATGTGATCTCTGGGGATCCATGTTGTGAGACGTAATGTCCATCGGTTGTCTTTCATTCTTGCAACATGGCCTGCCCATTGCCGTTTGAGTTTTTTAATAGTTTCTATGATGTCACGGACACCCGTTTTCTTCTTTATATACTGTGCTGTCTTGTGATCTCTCCATGTAAGGTTGAGCATGATTCTCTCATGTGCTCATTGCATAATTCTCAGTTTGTAGGTCTGTCTCTTGGTTAGGTTCCATGTTCCAGCTCCATAAGTGACAGTTGGGAGAATGCATTGGTTGTATACTCTTCTTTTTAGGATTATTGGGATCATCTGGATCTTGAAAGCTGAGCTTGCTCTGCTGAAGGCTTGGCATCCCAAAGTGATTCTTTGCTTGATTTCCTCCTCTTTTGAGGGTCTCTTGGAGATTTGTTGTCCTAGGTGGATGTAGTGGTCTACCTTGCCAAGTTTTGCATCTCATCTGTAAATCTAAGGTTGCTCAAGTATTCGCTGTCTATTTTGGTATCGCTGTACAAATCAATGTAGGTATGTATGAGATGAAAGCAAAAACACAGTGAATTATAATAAAGCCTTGAATAGTGCGATAGAAAATTTTGGAATGAATTGACTGCACTATTCATGGTATTCCTGTAATCTGGTTCAGGCAGACAAGAGACATTGCAAGGATGAATTAACTAGTAAGAAATTAACCGATATGAGATATCCTTTGGCATGGACAACAGAATAAAAACAATCTACTTCCGTGTGAACCCCTGGTTTGAAATTCCTAGAAATACTGACTATGATAGACACTAGAAGAAAGCCAATGAGTACAATGGCTGGAATGTTATGAATATAACAACCAAGATGAGGACACTAGTCTGAGTGAATCAGTGCATAATAATAATTTCTCATCTTGGAAATTCAGAAGAAAATGTACATTTGTAGTTATATTTAAATGAAGTCTTTATATTTTTCGCATACATTTATACAGTCACACAAATACACACATGCATGACTCTGTTTATGTATAAATGTGTATGTAATTTTATATCCAGATACACTATTTATGCAAGTTAACATATATAATTTGTATCCCCGTAGCCATGATCACTGATCCAACCAAAACGTAGGCTAGAGATATTTTTCCCTTTTCATTCGTCTGTCTGTCTGTCTCTGTGTTTATTTCAATACTCCAGGTCATATTTTTTGGCATTGAGCCTTGAGAATTTCCATGTGTAGTCTAATAGCCACCTTCTTGAAACAGCTTTTGCATTCATTCTGAAATTCGTCTTTATCTCTAGTTCATAGAGGATGCTATATTTACAATAATAATCCATTGTAAAATGGACACTTTTTTACATTTAGACATTTGTGGAAAAGCTTGGTTGGGAGTTGGAATCATAGAAAGAGAGAGAGAGAGAGAGAGATGTATGAGAGAGTACATGGTTAAATTATAATTTTTTTGTAAATAAAAACTACATCCTTTGTTGTCCTACTGGTTCTCTTACATCTGTTCCCTTGGAACTGACAACTCCAATCAGTCAGCACCTTCAATCTCATTGAATCATGTATTGCTCTATGTAACTTTGTATTACTGTCTGAGAGTCAGGATTGGGTAGGTCTTGGGTGACAGACAGAGGGTATTCTGAGGAAGACTAAGCTTCCTTGCTACATTGGTTCATTTTTAGGCAGAAGTGGCAGTATTTGTTCACATAACGTTTATATTTTACTTTGTCTCAATTTTTAGCTTACATGTTTATTTGTGTTACTTTGTATTGCACATTCTACAAAAAAAAATTATGTAATATATTTTTTAAGAAAGTGTTGTAACTGTTGAGCAGTGGAAGTGATTAATTAATTTACAGTGTAAAACAGCATTTTAATTTTATTTACAATTTCATTTAAATCAGAGGTCACCAAAATGCTTAATATCGACCCTTGAGGGTTGATAGGATTTCCCAAAGGATGGATAAATGCCAGGATTTGAAAGGGGGTCGATAAGTGCTAGGAGAAGTCTATTAGACATTTGGTACATTTTACATCTTTTGACCTATATTCTTGTTTACTTTGTATTTTACTATTGATTTCTTGTTGATCTTCCAATTTTGATGTATAATTGATGTTAAATCAAAAGGTCCAATACCAAAAAGATCAAAATACATAATTCTATTGCAAATGGTCCTAAGACGAAATGTTCAAGATGTAAAAGATCCAAAAAGACATTTGGTCCAGTGCAAAAATATCCAATTTATGTATATACACACACAACATACCCACATGATACATACTCTCATGTACACGTGCACACATATCACATATGCAAACACGCCCACAAGCACGTAAGCAAACACACATACACATGCTCTACGTGCGAACACACGCTACACACACATATCATATTCACATATGCTATATACATAGACACATACACATATGACATATATGCAAACGCATAGACATATATGCATAAACATAAATACCATATACACGCATACTACATACTCACATTTATACTGGAACACATGACATATATGCACACACATACATGCCACATACACACACCACATTCATGCATGCAAAAAATTAATTATTATTACTTACAATACTTATTGATTATTAGTTACAATACTTATCAATTATTACTTACAATACTCATTAATTTTTAGTTACATTACTTATTAATTATTACTTACAATACTTATTATTATTTACAATACTTATCAATTATTAGTTACAATACATAATCTGAGAAAAATAAATGCATTACCAATGCTACGAATGCATGAACCAATATAGCCAAGAGATACGAGGATACACACATGCATACTCACACATACATGCACACACATGCACTTACATATGCAATATACACACACTCATACACATATGCATACATGTATAAAGAGGTGCAGCACCCTTTTGTATGCACATAACACATGCACCTACATATACTCACATGTACACTTGCACAAACATGTCATAATGCACACATGTGCACAAATATCATTTATGCATATATGCATACACATACACACACATTACGTGGAGACACATGCCAAATACAAACTGCATACAGACATGTCACAAATACACTCATGCAAACACATACCACAGACACAGGTGGTCCATACGCTCACACATTCATATATGCCACCTACTCACATGTTATTCAATGTAAAAAGGTCCAATGCAATATTGACCGATACAAAATGGTCCAATACAAAAAGTCCAATGCAAAAAGTCTTTATGCGAATAGGTTGTTGGGATAGAAGTGCCTTAATTTTTTTTCAAAGACTTTACAAGAACGATTGCATCAGTGCCAGGTTTAGACTTGGCACAGCCCCAAACTATATACATACTGCCAAAAGACTTTGGTCAAACGACAGTTTCTATTGAGTGACTAATCAGACCTGTTTTTATCTCTTCATTTCTTCATTTCTTTCCATTGATTTTGCTTCCTCTTTTTTTCAGGATGTTTTTTTTTAAATTTCACCTTGTTACTATGAATATAGAAATTTGAATAGGTTTAAATATAGGCCAGCAGTTGGGGTATTACAACCAATGCTGCAAGAATTATAGATTCTATTGCTTTCAAGTAATTTGTTTTTCATGCTTCATCAATATTCATTGGTAAGCATAGACAAAGCTTCATTTTTATTTACATTCATCTATTGTTATAAATTTCTGTACATACCATACATTTTGTGATTCTGTACACAATCAAGTTCATATCTTAATGATGCTGAGTCAAAATTAATTTTGTTTTATGATAAGAAACAAGTGTTGGGTAAGTCTTTCTTTATCTAAGAACAAATTAAAAAGTTATAGTAGCTTGTTTATTGATACAGTATTCTTACAAAAATATTAATGAATTAAAGTAAGTATACAGCAGAAAATAGCAATAGGTTCGTAATAATAAAAAATACCATAAAATGCTGTAAGCCAAACTATATAGAATGTCCACAAAATGGAAATATTTCAATTCTATGTTGTTAATAAAAAATTTTCAAAATTTATCAGGCAGAAATTTGGTCTTCCCTCCCTCTTTCTAGTAAAAAAAAAAAGAAAAACTCAATAACACATTTAAAAAAAATTTTAATCATGTTTCAAAAATGGAATATTGACAATATTGACATTGTTGCTGTGTGCATGAAACTATGGTAAATGTTATATTTGTGAGTAAGGAGAATTTACATTGAAATGACCATGAAAAATACTGTAGAGTAAATATATAAGCCAGTAACATACATGTTTAATATTGCTGTCAAGTTTTATGTACAGTTGGAAAAAATTTTACTCATCTAAATATTAATTTTAAAAGCAATTCTGCTTATTTTAGTTAGTAATGTGTATGTTAAATTTTTATCAAAAGTTTTACTTCCTTTTCAGACCCGACTAAAGGTGTTCAGCTTCAGTAGCAGATACAAAGGGTCTTGGGCCGACTGCAATTGCCATGGTAATACAGACTTTTATTCTCTCTTTCTTACTGTGTGCCAAATTAGAATTTGTTTATAAAGACTTAGATCAAAAATGAGTTCCTTATATTTTCTCCAGCACCAGATTTAGAATTCTGGAGAGGAAGGTGATGGGTGGACTAGCTGTTACCAGAGTGGAGAACGGAATTGGCAAACCAAGTTCAAACTCTGGCTGGGACAGTTTGTGTTCACTTCTCTCAAAAACCCTTGAGAAAAGCATAGATCCACTTCTCCACCCAACCATGAGTAAATAGCAGGGTAGTTGGGGCCCTTCAACCCCATAAGACAGTCCATTTTAGGTTTCAGGCTAGCCAACAGGCCATGTAAAAAAAACACAATCTAATTACAAATGCAGAAATCTTTGTGTGTGTGTGATATAAAATATCTGAATTGACCAGAACCAGAATTCTTTGAAGCCGTAATTTCATACGGGAAATGGAAAGTTATTTTACCTGACAATTATAGCAAACTGCTCCACTCATCATAAAGTCCGGGCCCTTCCATACATGCTCCTTTGGAATGGGCACTACCCTAGTCACTACAAACAATGATGGGGTCTCTGTATAATTTGCGAAATTGAGACAAAAATCATTGCCTCGTGTCATGTGCAACACGGGAAGCAACTGAGTCTGAATCACTTGGAGGATGAAACAATTTTTAAATTAAGTCATAATTTTATGAACATGATTGAAATTTGATCAGTTAATGAGCGTTAGTTTTTCAAATTCTTTGCTCCCTCGTAGGTGCCTAATTACTGTTGGGTGGGGGTGGAATCAGCAGGGTGGTTGGTAAATCTGTCATAATTTTATAAGCGGCTGGGTTGGGATGTCAGAATAAGCCAGAAGAAACTATGGCCACTGACATAATTTAATAGGTTCTGAACAAAACAAAGTTGTTAGAAAAAGATTTATAGTATAATTTCTAAACACAATTAGTTTAACCAAGTTCTCCCCCTTGCAGTATTGTTTATGATAGTTGTCTTCTGATGGGAAAATTTTGACAAATCTGTAGTTTGTGTCTCCTTCCAACCCTCTCATAACTACTGGGAAGGAAAGAATAGAGACAGATTCTCAAAAATTTGATCAACAGAGGCGAGATGGGGGGGGGGCAGGAATTAGAAACCAAAGAGAATGTTTCCAATTACCTACCAATTTTTTCCATTAATTCTTTATTGTACCTTTAAATTATCTGTTCACCAATTAATATCTAGAAATAACAGACGCAGGATATATTTGATGAAAGAATAAGAAATAAAGCAATGTAAACATAACCTGATCAGAAACCTTTAACCAAAAGATAGGTTTCTTCAGTTTTTATGTTGGCCTGGCTGGTTGGTTATGTATCGTATCAAATGTACAGGCAGCACCAATGCAGCTAGAGGGCTGAAAATTTGAACATTTACTCCTTATTATGTCTAGAAAAAACAAAGGGTTGGAGGGGTGCTCAAACTTTCACCCCCCCCTAGGTTTCTGGTAGAGGGGTTCAATTTGCAATTCAAGTTTATGTTAATTTGATCCCTTAGTTTGCGTCATGATCATTTTTTTTTTTTTTTAAATTCAGGCCTTTTTAATGAACACAGCCCTACAAAAAGTGAGAGAAATAACTCATTCATTGAACACCAGCTTTTCCAATTTTTTAATTGATCATCCCCAACATTGCATAGTGCCAAAAGACATTGGTTACATGACAGTTTCTATTGAGTGATTAACCAGACCTGTTGATCTTATAATGACATTTTGTTTAAAACTATCGACTCCTTACAAAATTAGGTACATAAATATATGTATTTAGCACATGAGGTATGCTATACAGGGTCGTTGAGAAGTAACTCGCTTGTAGAAATTATATGTAATCTATCTGAATGACCTTATGCCTTGTGACTTCTGCTTGTGTGGTGCAGCGAGGCCACTATCCCTCTCCAATCATGGTTTGAGAAAGGAGTCAAAGCAACTGCTCATGTGTATCCCATTTTGATATTCTGCAGGGTCACATTAAACATGTTCCGTGGAGAGAATTTTTGGCATTCTAACACTAGACAAAGAGTGACTCAACAGTGGCTTGGTGACAGCATTCCAAGTCTTAGGATTGACCCTATGGAAGACCAATTCTCAGTCCTCAGGATTACAAATAGTGGTCAGAGCTAAAAAGAATTATTTTTTGCAAAAGATACTCCAATTTGGACTGTCTCAAATGATCTCTGGTTGAAGTAGCCACCGATTTCCCTATGGAAATAGTGCGTATTACAAACCATAAATGGCCTTACCGTTTGAGGCCGTGTATAAAGCACAAATGAGAGCATTTTGAATAACCTGTTGATTTTTGTAATCTTTGATAGTTAATCAATGTACCAAATCTTAGTATGTTTATCATTTACTCTCCTTTCAATCAATGGATACATTTGTGACAGTATATATAGCAGTACTATATGAATTATTATTGTATAATGAAGGAGAGACAATTTGGGAAATAAATTTTTGCTTGGATCAATTTACTTACGGTAGTAAACAAATGGTGTTGATCTGAAAATAGAGAATAAGCCTTAGGTAGAACTTGAACCACACCCTTCATTTAAGTGCTTTTAAGCTAAGCCTGCTCTTACCGATTGAGCCACCAAGACACACACGGTAGATAAGACAAGTAAGCTATTAATTTTCAAATTTTCCAATTGATTATTCCCTACACGACATGACGTTGGTCATGTGACCCGAGTGACTAACCAGGATTGTTTTTCTGATGTTTTTGTTATTCACCTACCTATTATAGTTATCTTTTATTTCATTTTTCTTTTCTTCTCAATTCACAGCCTGTTTTAAAGCGACGTCCACAGCTGACCATGGCAATGAAGAAGAAGCCAGCTTTTGATAGTTGTCTTAGATGAACAAAGGTGCAAACTCACTGGTCTATCAGAGCTGCAGTTTTATTTAACTATTTCATTTGCCATACTTCATGGTCATTATTTATGTAAAATCTTCTCTTTATTCACTCAACATATCTAAGATGTTAACACTTGGTCATCATCCAAAGTTTATACCTCATATAATTCAGGGTGGAGTATATTTCATCGAATATATACATTTATAGTTGATACTACTAGTCATTCCCGGTGAAAAGATTTGCGGATGTATTTGAATTTCTATTGGATTATTTTTTTTAGAAAAAAAACTAAATATCTATCTATCTATATATCTATATATATATATATATATATATATATATATATATATATATATATATAGATATATAGATATATAGATATATAGATATATATATATAGATATATTATCAAGAAACAGATATATAAATAAATGAATAAATATATCTGTATGTATATCTGTCTATCTATCTATTTATATTTATATATATATATATATATATATATATATATATATATATATGTATATATATATATATAATCATTATATGCCCTATTTCATTGTTATTGATTTATCTTGAATGACCCTTTTCTAAAATGTGGAGCACTAAGTATTTCCAACAAATGCGTACAGAAAAATATATATATACATATATGTATATATATTTATAAAAGTTAGAAGGTTATTGTATTATTACTAAATTTTACACAATAGAGAAATTACAAGAATTTAGTAAGTCCCTAAAGTTTATTTATAAGTATTTTTTTTTTCTCTTTGGAATTTGTTTCTTTACAGATAATTTCTCCTCAATTTAAAACTCTACATTTCGGTCAATTCTGAATTCAACATTTATTAGTATACCTTTTCAATGCCAAGTATGTTTCATTACAATAAAAGCTCTGAAAAGTCTTGGTGAATGAAATATACCAAGCCTACAATATCTCATGATGAATAGTACACATTAAAATTCAACAAATTACTGAACGAAGTTCTCACATTTTTAGGAAGATAATTAAATTGACCGCAGACTTTTGAAAATAAAACTTGTGTTGGATTATTGGTTCGTTTTTTCAGTTACCGGATGGAGAAGATTCACAATTTGTCAAGCAGACTTTCTACGACTGTTCCGTGCAACTAAATACTTTTTAATCTGTAAATGCAAACTACCAGTTCCAACCGTGTTTCTTTAAAAAGAACTTGTTGAAGTTTTGTTTATTTTCTCATTGTATTCCTGTTTATTCACATCTTTATGCTGTTCAGAAGATTAACAAATCAATTCTACTTGAGCATAGTTAAAGTATGGAATTAAAATAAGCTGAAAAATGTATCAGCTGAAAAAGAACACATTGAATTATAATATCCCCCCCTTGTATGAATGAATCACCATAGCCCGTGTGTGTATCAGAACTAATCATCTAAAGTTATCTAAAATAAATTGATCTTTTATCTAATATTCTTAAAAAACACCAGCATGAGATTTGGGCATTGTTAGTTAGAAATGACCATAGAGACCAAAAAAAGCAATTTTTTGAGGAAACAAAAGAAAACAACTTTTTTAGGTGGTGCTTAGTAGTGTACGCATATTCATTTTCAAGATTGTAGCTCCCAAAATGTGACCAGGACATGAACACACACCCATAGACACGGACGAGCAAAGAGAGAAGAATTTGTAGCCCACTTGGCTTGTTGGTCTGGTGGGTCATTAATTGGGCTATGGTAATTCGATAAGACTTGAACAGTACTATTTTGGACAGGATGGAAAATTTTGAACAAATTTACTGCACTAATCAAGGTGTAACTGTGTTTGAATTTCTATGAGATGATTTTTTTTTGAAGAAAAACAATACTTACTTCAAGACTTGATAATTCACTATTTCAAAGCTGTTTACATCTTTTCAATTTCATCTGAGGTTTCATTAAAAAGTGACTGAACTTGTTAAAGTGGAAAAGTCCATTATTTCAAGCAATGAGTAGGAGGTATTTTTATTAGCAAAGTTGTTACCTTTAAGTGGAAGAGTCCATTGTTACAGCAGAGAAACAAACTGAAAAAATCAAACTGCCCATTATATAGATAAATTCTCTCATCTCAGATTCACTTTTTCAAACCATATAGGTAAGTGTTGAGGTATATTTTGTATGTTCTGAAATATTTGTTTATATCTAGCACTGGCATTACTGAAATTTAAGGAAATGCGTATAGAAACCAAAATGAAAAACTACAAAGTGAATAATTCAAAATATTTTTTATTTCAATCTTGACATACTGTTTTTTGAATTCCCAACACTAGTGTGTATATACTGCAAAATGTTTATTTTATTTGATAATTTATTTTCTCTAACAATTTGTACAATTTTTCCGAACTGTTAAAAGTTGATGCTGATCTTTTGACTACCATTTTGCAGTATTTTTACTCAGTTAATGTTTTGTTTCCTTTTTCTGGATTTCTTTTTTCCAATAAAGCTTTTTGTCTGAACATCACCTTGTGTTTGTTGTCTATAACTTTGAGAAGATTCATGGACTCACCAACTTTTCTTCTTCTCATCTTTGATATTGACACAATGTTCAGGCCGATCCAATCTACTATTCTTCTTTAGATTTAATACGTGATATCCATAAGGAAAGAGCGTCTCTCTTTATTGATCTCTTTCTCTGTTGGTTTAAAGCAAAAAAAACCCAAAAAACATTTACTTCCTGAGAACTTACTATGGTGCAAGCTGTACTGCATGCATTATTAAAATAGAACAACTCATTTACAAGTGTTACGGTTAACGTTCGAATTTTCTGTTTGTTACCTTTTTTTTCTAAAGAAATCAGTCCAAAATGATGAGAAGAAAAGATTAGATTGTCAAAACAATAGTTGGTATATTACCCTGAGTTATTTTGTCATTAATCATCACATACAATAGGTTTTCTCTTTAATTTTTGTTTTTATACAAAAATATCTATACCTGCACACAATGAATTACCGTCGCTCGTACATGTACTGGAACTAATTAACTAAAAATAAAAACAGATCTGTTATGTAGAATTATCCAAAAAGATTTATCTAAAATTATCTTTAAAAAAAATACCTGATTTGAGTATCATTAGTCCAAAATAACCATAGACACAAAAAAGCACCTTTTTGGAAAAAACATTTACAAATTTTCAAGGTGACAGCCCCCAAAATGTGACCAGGAGTTTCCAGAGATACACACACTCATAGACATACTCTCGAAGAGCGGAGAATCTGTAGGAAACTTGGCTGGTTGGTTGAGGCATTTGTAGGGCTCCAGTGATTCAATAAATAAAGTAATCATCCATTAACTACATTGTATTATGGAGCCGTTATTCTTTCAAAATACTTTCCATGGGATCTCACACACTTATCCCACTGTTCCTTCCACTTTTTAAAACAGTCTGCAAAGTCCTCTTTTGGGATTGCCATCAGCTGCTGCCCCAAAGCATTCTCCCTAATCTTGTCCATGATCTCTCTTGGAAAAGCCAAAAGGTAAATCTGGGCAGTTCTAGGAACAGCTGACAACCAGGGTGTTGCAATGTTTTGTCAAAAAACTTGGCATGGAATGTGAAGAATGATTTGCTCGGTCATTGTGAATGCTATGGTCACACAGTACTCAAGACTCCGCATTTCACTGCCTACTGACCAACTTCACGGGAAAACTGTTCAGACTGCACAGTAAGGTCCTCTCTGGTTGCCAAGTAATAACAAGGCCGTGCTACTCATTCTTAATCTATTCAAAACGGCTGTATATTTTATGGACATGCCTCATATTTTATGTATTGTTATGGATATTTGTATAGTAAAAATTAGTTTTTGCTCTCTCATGAGCCTTGATCAATATCATCTTGTTGATGTCATTGGCCAAGGTTGAGTTAATCTACTTCAAAATATCCTGTTAACAAGCCTCACCAATTCGATATATAACTATTGAGAAAAAGCTGCTCCAGAGATTACTGTATATTCTTGAATATAAGACAAGGTTTTTTACCGGAAAATTGGCCAAAAATCCTCAGTTGAACTTATATCCAGGTCAGTTAAAAATGGCCAATACTTTTGCCTTTATGAATACAGCATTGATAAACACATTGCACATTAGTGAGCAGTTTAACTCAATTAATTGCCCTGGTTTGGTATTAGATGTTATGTAGGTAGGATACTGTTAGTATTGTGTAGTATTCTTTTAAAAATAATTTTTCCGGAAGATTTGTCATCACTGATAAGAATTTCATTTTTTACGGCCAGAAAACAACGATTGAAATGTTGAGGACAAGAGAAATTCGTGTTTCACTGACAGCAAACCTATTGCTATGAACAGTGTATCAATAAGGAAACAATATCTTTTTCTGAAATTTTAATGCTCAATTCCGAACTCGATTTATATATTGAATGATAATGATGATTATCGTCAGTCTTTTATCGTCCATCGTTGGACATAGACCTTCCCCAGGATCCAACACAATTCTCCATCATAGGCATCACAGAGCCAGTATTTTCTGAATTTGTGTAGTTCCTCTCTCCGTTTTGTACTTTGTCAACCTTGGTTTCGCATGTGATCTCTGGGGATCCATGTTGTGAGAATGCATTGGTTTTATACTCTTCTTTTTAGGATTATTTGGATGATCTGGTTTTTGAAAATTGGGCTTGCTCTGCCGAAGGCTTGCCATCCTAGACTGATTCTTTGCTTGATTTCTCATAGAAATTCATTGTCCTAGGTAGATGTAGTAGTCTACTTTCCCCAGGTTTGCATCTTCGATTTTGACAGTAATGTCCTTATTCTCGATGTGATTGTTGCAAATGACTTTTGTTTCAATGAAGTTCATGTGTAGGCCGACTTTTTGCTTTTTTTGTTTAGTTCATCTAGCATTAGTTGGAGGTCGTGTAGGTTCTCTGCAAAAAGGACAATAGACGTAATTCAATAAGCTAATGTCTATTATACTATTCAAGGATAAAAACTCTGATAAAATTTGTCTCAAATTATCTCCCTTGAATTTTCCGTTAATCTGAAAATGTCTACATCTTTACATTTGGGAGTAGAAAACGTAGTTAATCTATGTATAGAAGTTTAATTTAACTTCATAAAATTTGATTAAAAATTCAAAATTAAACTTCATGATTAAATCATAATTAAATAATTTAAGCAATCACAATTAAAAATCATGATATTTTGAATTTATATAAGTTTAATTGAATTTCAATCTGCAAGAAATTAATTAAGAGAATTAAATGCTTAGAAGAATCAAAAATTGAATTTTACTGTGATATTAAATTATTAAAATAGCTTTTATTTGAAAGAAAACTAATTTTAAAATTTATCTTGAATTTATAGAAGTTCAATTTAAATTTTAATAAACTGAAAAATTATTTAAAAACTTCTTAAAAAACAAATAAATTCGTTAACCATAATCTTGATTTTGATTTATGATTTTCTTCAAATTCATTTAAATTCTTATAATCCTCAAAAAATTGATAAAAAGTTGTTTGCTTAAAAAATTAAAAATTAGATATTTATTTATTTAAAAACAACTGTGATTCAAGATTAAATTTCATGAGTCAAAATTTATAGAATTTGATTTAGATTTATAGAAAGTTCAATTCAAATTGTAATAGTCTGCAAAAGAAATGTTATTTACACTTTTAAAACTGGCATTTTTATTGATGAATTTACAGCTCAAAATAAGTTCCTGTCTAAAATATCAATCACTGCTACCCACAACAGGCTAGTTTAAATACTGTTGCCAGGTTTACGTTATTCATGTGTTCTGACATTTATATGAATCTATGTATATGAACTTAACCAAGCCCTGACAGTTAGCAGAAACTTGAAATTTTGTACACACACTCCCTTCAATGAGTAGGGAAAACTTTTTTTGTTTTTTGAAAGTTTCCCCCCTAAATAGGTTTTTATTCGGAGGTTCAATTTACAAGTTTATCCTAAATTGATCATTTTGTTTGTGCACAGCAGCATTCATAATTGTCCTTTGAAAATTCAGACTCTTTTAGTGATGACTACCCAACAAAAGGTGGGAGAAGTAACTTATTCATTGATCACCTCTTTTTTCCGATTTCCTAATTGATCACCCCAACATGGTGTACTTGCCAAAAGGCATTGGTCACATGACAGTTTCTATTGGTTGACTAACCAGACCTGCTCCCATAGTATATAGAATTGATTTCAAGATCTAACTATATTCAATGTGACGGCCTAATCATTTTGGACACACAGGTTCTTAAACAATTACCAAAGTTGTGCAACATCGAGCCCGGTTAGTACCTAGATGAGTGACTATTTGGGGATACCTGGTGCCGTAAGCAGGTGGGAATCATATAGAAAGCCTCCCATGAGGATCCCATTAATCTCTGAGGAGGAGGCCAATCTCTACATTATGCTCAATAACCCAAACCAAAATTTTCAACAAAATGTGAGAAGTGAAGGAGAAGCCTGTCAGTGCTAAAGTTCATTTTTCTCATCTTGCTTAATATATGGGGTCATTCCCTATGAAATATCTATTCAACCAATTCTATCATTGTCTATAAAATTTTCTACACTATGTCAGATACAACTAATCCATCCAATTATCATACATACATACATAAGCAGGTGGGAATCATGTAGAAAGCCTTCCATGAGAATCCCATTAATCTTCCTGAGAAAGAGACCAATCTCTACATTACGCTCAATAACCCAAACCAAAAGTCTCCCAAAACCTCTGCTTAGCAACATGAAATGAATGGATTAAACCATGGCCAAATCTCCAAGGAAAATGAACATTTTTGAAAATGAAAACATCTTATTTAACCATGATTATAAGACATGTTAAATGCATACAACAAAAGTCATGTTAGTCACTCAATAGAAACTGTCATGCAACAAACATCTTTTGGTAGCTTGCCATGTTGGGGATTATCAATTAGAAAAATAGATTAAGGGGACGACCAATACATAAGTTACATCTTCTGCCTTTTGTTGTTGGGCAGTGATCACTAAAAAAAGGATTGATAGAAAAAAAAGCAAGTGGACACGAACTTAGGGATCAATTTACCATGAGCTTACATTGTAAAAGCTAAGTTTCTCTCTAAAGAGGTATTATGGAGGAGAATTTTGAAAAAAAAACTTTTTTCCCAGACATAGTAAGGAGTGATTGTTTAAATTTTCAGCCTCCTAGGTCCATCGAAGTGACCTATACATGTGATTCATACATACATACATATTGAAAATTTTTATAGACCATGAGGAAAACACAGATTGGATGAATAGGTAATTTATTCATGGGTGTTTCATAGGGAATGACTTCCACATTTTCACATAGGTTTCTTCAGTTTTGTAGTTGGTCTGGCTGGCTATGTATGTATGTATGTATGTATGTATGTATGATTATCAGATGGATAAGTTATATCCGACACAATGTTGAAAATTCTATAGATAATGAGGAAAACACTGATTGGATGAAAAGATATTTATTCATGGGCATTTTTTAGGGAATGACCCCCACATTTTCACATAGGTTTCTTCAGTTTTGAAGTTGGTCTAGCTGGCTTTGTATGTATGTATGTATGTATGATTATCGGATGTATAAGTTATATCTGACATAATGTTGAAAATTCTATCGATAATGAGGAAAATACAGATTGGATGAATAGGTATTTATTCATGGGCATTTTTTAGGGAACAACCCCAACATCTTCAACGAAATGTGAAAAGTGGAGGAGAAGCCTCTTGGTGCTAAAATTCAATTTTCTCATCTTGTTTAATATATGAGGTCATTCCCTATGAAATATCTCTTCAACCAATTCCATCATTGTCTATAAAATTTCCAACATCATATCAGATACAACTGATCCATCCAGTAATCATTCATACATACATACATACATACATACATACATAGCTGACAGTTTTGACAGTATGTTGACAGTTTTAGTTGATGGCATCTAATAACAAGGTAGGTTTGAATTTCCAGAGCAAAGGTTAGAAAAAAAACAGATTTTTGTTGATGACAAAGAATCGGGAAAAGTGAAAATAAAAGATGTGAGTTCAAATCTTGTTGGAAGCTTATTAAAATCGGTCAACCAAATCTGTCAACATCAACATAGATTTTTTCAAGTTAAGTTGGTCTTGCTGGCTGACTGGCTGGCTGGCTGGCTGGCTGGCTATCTATGTATGTATATATGTATGTATTGTGCATAAAGTCTACACCAATGGTGCTGGAGAGCTTATGATTCAAACATTCACTTTTATTATGTCCAGAAAAAAAAACAGTCTTTCTGCTTTTTGAAAATTCCCCCACCCTATAATAGCTTTTAAAGGGGTGTCAATTTACAATGTAAGTTAATGCTAAACCAGTTCCTTTGTTTGTGTCCTGCTGCATTCATGCTTGTTTTTTGAAAATTGCAAGATAAAGGCCCTTGTCCATTGCAAGATAATCCTTTATCACTACGAGATCCATTGTAAGATAAAAGCCCTGACTCACAGATAGAACTACGTTGCCATCAATCACAACAAAACAGTATCATTATTGAGTTGGCCATAGAAATTCAATGACAGAAATTCCCCTGATAATTCTAGGCAAGATAAAAGCCCTGATTCACTGATAGAACTGAGTTGCCATCAATCACCATGAAACGCAAATTTTATTGAGAACATAAAACTATAGAAATTCCCGTCATCCGCAGTTAATCGGTCAAGATGGGAGAAATCAATTTTCATCAAGGGAGACAATTCAGTCAATTAGTGTCGCCTCCCTTGATATCGGTCGCCATTTTAGATGACGCGACGACGTCGATGTCTTCGTTGTAGCAGTAAAAGAAAAAAAAATTATTATTAATTAAATATTCTGGACTTTTTGAAAAGATTTGGCAGGTAAGTCATTTGATCTACAGTATTATTCGTTTATTTCTCACTGATACCTGGTTGTATGTTTATTTTGCTGTAGTTTTGAAGTAATCTTTGCTTTGACGTACATGAACTATGGCGGTGTTTTACCACTGAACTAGCCAGTATAAGGTATGAACAGTCAACTGGGAGCTCCAAATGTATCATTTTTTCGTTAAGAACCAATTTAACAACATATCTATCAGATATTGTGCCAATAATGAAATTCAAAGCCCCTTTTTTTTTGTTCTCAATGAGGTATTGCACCATTAATTCGTCTAGGTATGATAAAAAAAACAGTGCACCCGACGTGAAAAACTGACGTTTTCAAGATGAATACAAAAACAGAATTTTATTTCCATTATTTCGTTAATTTTTGATAAATACGTTGTTTAATTCTACTTTTTGTTTTAAAAAATTCACACTTTTTTGAGCTTTTGTATGACTTTTTGGTCTCTGTTTAACATCGCCATAGTTTTATGTACGTCAAAGCAAAGACCGTTTTCCAAAAAAAAATTGAGCGATTTTTCAAATTCCCTGATTATCTTGTTCTACAGGTGATTAGAATAAGAAGAGAAAAATAATTATGTTCAAGTGACTTTTTTGCTTTGAATTATCTAAAAATAAGTGTTATTTTAATCAATTAATTACACCTTTTTGAAGCCTAATTCAATTTTTCTCGAAGCTGTCATTGTTTTTGTTTTTTTTAATATATTTTTCAATTTTTTATGGTCGTAGTACGACTGACGAGTCTCTCTTTTTATGCAATTTCTACCCAACCTTTTTTTTAATTTCTAAATTAAATATCTCCCACAATTTTAATTGGTATAATTGAATGTGGAAAATAAATAATAAGATAGTAAAGTTTCAAGAAAATCAAGGATACACCTTGTCTACCCTCCAAAAAATGTAAAACCGAAATATTTGACAGATAATTTTAAATCATTAAACAAATAAGTGCAAGAAAGTGAAAAATTTTATTATAAGCATTAGAGAAAAAAGAAAAATTTTCCTTGAGAAAATTCAAAACCAACTAGTAGGTAACTAAACAATGAACATTGATTATACAAAAAAATCTATGTACTTATAATGCCGATTTAATAGGGTTAATTTTTACACCTTCACATAGAGCATCTTGTGAAATCATTCGAAGTATGTTTTTTTATTTTCAATTCTGCGAAAATTGAAGTAATTTACGAAAGAAATGCACGTAAAAAGTTTCATATATTAATGTTGATGACGTCATAGGCCTTAACACAAACCATAACTAACCATTATTAACCCTAACTTGAACCTTGACGGCAAATCCTTGCCCCCAATCAAATCAGAACCCTATCTTTTAACCCTTCTCAGCAATCTTCTTAATCAGAGTCTTGATGTGTTTCTGCAATGTAGAATTTGGTAATTGTTCGGATGCGGTTCGGAAAGAGAAGGGAGGTAACATCCTAAAAGCGTTGAGTGTTATTTATACAAGTTACCTCCCTTCTTTCTACGAACCTCACTCAAACAATTACCTGAAGTCTTTCGCTGTCTGTTATATCCTATTATTATTATGGAAGATTTTATAATCGATTGTAACTGGCCATTTTTAGATTTTTTGTAATACAAAAATATGGATCTCGTACGGCACGTACGTACTATTATGACATCATAGCAGCTGATGAAAAGAATTTATCAGAAGATGTTCTTTTAATGACATCACATTTTTTTTTTTTTTTAAATCAAAAAATGTTTTCAGAAGGGGTCTAGTGAAGTACTTATGAAAATCTTCAGCCTTATAAGTTGATTGGTGCCGCCTGTAGAAGTTCCAGTTACATATATAGACAGAAAGTTGCGGAAATTAAAGAAGCCTATTTTGACAATTTTGGCGACAGGTTCTTGTAAGGACTTGCTGACAACTAAGATATCCTCAGTCTCTCGCATATACTTCCGCGATTGAAGTATATGATTATGTTCTAGTAATTTATTACTATAGAATGTATCTAATGATAAATAAGTTAATGAGAGTAATATTGATCAACCGGGCAGTGAAGGGTTCTATCCTTTTTTTTATGTTTGTGTGTTCCACCACTCCTGGCCATATGGTTTTGTCTACAGACATTAGTATTCTACTAGGTACCTTCTAAAAATGATTATTTGCATTCTTAGAAAGAAAGGCTTTTGGACCTTTTTTTTTAATGGGTAGAGTTTATAAATAACATCTACATTCTCCAGAATCTAGATGTTTCTTTACTTTATTTTAGACATTTTCTCAAGGAGAACACCAGTGTGTAATAGAATTGATTCTTCGGTGGAATTTTCATTTCATGACTTGAGATTTTGACGCTACAGTTATTCTATTATTGACTGTGATGGCAAGTTATTATTGTTTAGTGAAGTACAGTGTGCCAATTCATGTGTGCTAGTGCAAGATTCTTAGAATCTTGGTAATATGTAAGAATTCCCAGATGAAGTGATAGAATGAAGTAGATGTAGGTAGTATGAATGATCAATCTCTTGTTACTGTCTATAAGAAGAAAGGAATAGGAAATTGTTTGTCTTGAAAGTAAATTCATAACCACTAGGACAGTGCCTGCTCCAAAGGTGTATGTTTGGAAAGGGCTGGACTTTATGCTGTGTTGAGCAGCTTGCCATAATTGTCATGTTAAATAATTTTCTATCCATCATACAAAATGACAGCCTCAAAGTATTTCATTTACTTCTCTTCAGAGTTGCGAATTTAGATATTTTATATCTTAATTCAAATCTATGATTTCAGATCAAAGATCTATGATGTATGATTTTTTTTTTTTTTCAAATTTATTTTCATTAAATTTTTCGAAAATCACAGATCCAAACACTGTTTAGCATGCTGACTTATGTATCTAGCAAATGTCAACTTCTAACAATGGTTGTTTGCCAAGTAGTTACAGTGCAGAGGTGTAGAGAAAAAACAAAAATAAAGTTTTCTTTTGTAGACATAATGGAGAATAAATATTTGACCATTATGCGCAACATATACATTGCCAGCCAGCCTAACTTGAAAACTGAAGAAACCTTTGTTGATGTTGACAGTTTCTAATATATCTCTGCTCCTTTTATGGGCATAGCTTTTTGAATAATTTTCCATTTTTTTCCTATTTAGAGGTAACAATTTTGACTCATTTTGTGTTTTACTAACAAAAAAGTCCATTTCTCTCCATTCAAAGAACTGTTTCAGTATTTTTAGAATGTGAGATCGTATGAAATGATATGAATAACAACCCTATTTCAGGGTTATTTCCTTTGGGATAATAGTAGTAAAATTACAGGTCATATTTCAGATAAATAGACAAAATTACTTTCACTACCTCTCGGAGGAATTCTGTAGTTAATTATGGAAGCTTTTTGTGCTACACTGGTTGGGTTAGACATTATTATGCACTTGAATCTCCCCTGTCCCCGTTTCCGCACCCACGAGAAATTATATTGCTTTTCATAACTTTCTATCATGCTGGTAGTTGGAAACCTGATTTAACGAGAGAGATTGCTGTGAAAAGTAAGAATATTTGTTTTGGTTGTAAGTATAAAAAACTTTTTTTATACTCTTAAAAAATCTATATTTTAAGGAAAATTAGGAAAGGAATTGATAAAAAGATTATCCAATGATGTATGAGGGTTCTCCCTCCTGCAATATATGCTGTTATGTAATTATATTATTTCTTTCTAGAATCTCATTGAAACACACTAAGTTAATGATGAAAAATATGTGGACATTTATAGTTTATACTGTGGTTGGCTGGCCTTATGAACTAGTCCAGTGTTTTCGAAACTTGGGTCTGCAGACCCCTAGGGATCCATCTGTTAATGGTTGGTGGTCTGCAGATGAAATTTATAACATGAATTAGAAATCAAGATAACTGAGTTTACGACAACAATAAGCCCTCTATTGGAAACCATAATTATTGGACAAAGGCCTGTACCATATTTTAGGAGTCGAATAAATGTAATCCATTTTAGATTTTAAAAAAAATGATTTTAAAGATCAAAACTTGCTTATTGCTGTAGTTCATTAATCCTGCCTAAAATCTAAATGCTAAAAACTGGTCCACCAGAATATTTCTTTTATAAAAAAGCCCTTTGAATTTTCAAAGTTTCGAAATCACCAAACTAGATCATCATTAGTAAGGTCCTTCATAATATCTCTTAGAGCAAGGAATTTTATTTTAAGGTGCCCATCCTATTTCCAAGTTATGTAAGACAGATAATACTTATATCTGGATATCATAAATGTATTTGTTCAGATTTAAGATGAAAAACAAAAGCATCAGAGGCAATACAAAACATCTTTGTTGTGTAGTGGTAAAAAAAAAAATAACCCAGTAAATTTTGGTCCCACAAAACGAAAATAAAGTTGTTTTATTTCATTTTTTTTGACAGATTTCTATTCTTACCTGTTTTAAATCTCACTCTTCTTATAAAATTAGCAAAAAAGTGTAGGGTTTATACCACAATTCCTAAAAAACTTTGACACCCCCTCCTTTTTTTTTTTTTTTTTTTTTTTTTTAAAGCAAAATAGATTTTATTTTTAGGTGTCTTGGTTAAAAAAATGTCTGTAACCAATTTCTGTTATAATCCAGAACATTTTGATTTGGTTAAACATTCTTACACAGTCTTATAAAAAAAACTTGGTGTTCATCACCCTTTTTTTTCAACAGAACACAATTGAATAATTTTCCATTTAGAGGTAACAATTTCGGGTCCATCAGTGCTTTACTAACAGAACAGTCCAAATATTTCCATTTGTTTAAAGAACGGTTTCTCTAATTTGAAAATATGAGATTGTATGAAATGACATAAATAACAACCCCTTTGATTATAATTGTATCCTGAAGAGTCGATACCTTGAGGCCTATTATTCAATTACAACCCATTCTGCCATTGGTGAGTCTCTGGCTGTTCATAAATCAAAGATTACGCAGCTTTTTAGACTTAATTGAGCCCAACTTAGCTCAACACCACCAGTGTGCCCAGAAGATAAGATTACCCAAAAGGGATCAAAACAAATGAGAAAATTTACCATTGGTGAGTCAGTTTGGGCCAGGAATTACAGCCAATGAGAGAAAATGGGTCCCTGGAAGGATACTGGAAGCCACTGGCCCAGTTTCATATTCAATATCTGTGTCTGATAGGATTATCTGGATACCCACGCCCACAGGTCAGGCAACTGAGAACCCCTGCTGTACAGTTTGATTAGGAGATCCAATCATATTGTAAACGTATTTCTGTGCTATAGCTACCTCGTGAGCATGACCCCGTACCCTTACTTCCAGTATGTGAAGCACCATCCCTTGCCAACAAACCTACGGCAATTCCTACTTGCTTTCTTGGCGCAGCATTAGACCCTTCCCCTACATAATTGACATAATCGTCTTTGCCAGAATAAGCTGCATGGCCATGTTGAAGTAGGAAGCCCCCATCCTACCTTGGTGATAATGAGGTAGGATGGAGTGGTGTGGTGACCCCCTTGCAGTTGGAAGAAAATGGTTTCACTTTTGACTGACTAGGAAGTTCCCATAACTCATATTGGAAGAGTGAATCTATTTACACAGACATTGACAAGTATGGGCTCTAAACAGCATTCTTCCAACCTATAAATTTTGTTCGATAATCATAAGTCTATTTTCTTCATCATTTTCCTGGAGTTGAAAATATGAATTTAACCTTAAAAATTTTTCATTCCGATGTTGATGTTGACTTAAAGGCGGTGTCAGGAGTAAAGGGACAGTTTTTTAAAATTTCAGATAACCCTTCGGTTAAGTTAGATGAATTGTTGATTGTTGCATACAAATCCCTGGAATCTTATTTAGGGAAGCGTGTTACTCGGTGAAAAAAAAAACATGTCATTGAGTGCGCTGAAGAGAATTTCCAGCATTTTGAACCAATGCCACAAGATGCACAGAAATTGAAGTTTTTCTTTTCTCTCTTTCAATTCTCTTTTAAATTTCTAAATTTTAAAATTGTCTTCTCTTGTGGATTGATGATTATGTGGAGAATCTCTAAATGTCTGTATCTCACATAAATGAATCACCGTAACCTGCATGTGTACCGGAACTATCTGAAAAAAAAAAAAAAAAATTCAAAAAAATGTTCTAAAATCATCTTTGAAAAATAGATCTTTTATCAAAAATTATACCAGCACAAGATTTAGGCATTGTTGGTCCAGAACGATCTTGAAGACACAAAAAAGCATTTTGAGAGGAGGAAAAAAAAAACGCTTCTCATGCAAATTTTCAAAGTTCAAGACCCAAAAATGTGACTATGAGTGCCTGAAGAGACATGAACACAGACAAGCAAAGAGAAAAGAATCTGTGGCTGGTTGGTCTGGCTGGCCATTTGTGTGGCTATATGGTGATGCAATATGATTTTGCTAACTTTCATAAGTCTCTATTGTTTTTTTTTTATAATAAATTTTTAGTTCTTTTCATTTTGTTGACCATCCCATTACGTCTGCTTCACTTTGTATAAAATAGATCCATCCTAAGCTTAATTTTCAACATTGATTTTTTAT
The DNA here is from genome assembly GCA_963457665.1 of Thysanoteuthis rhombus. Classification (NCBI taxonomy): domain Eukaryota; kingdom Metazoa; phylum Mollusca; class Cephalopoda; order Oegopsida; family Thysanoteuthidae; genus Thysanoteuthis; species Thysanoteuthis major. The sequence goes on from OY735242.1 coordinate 8,309,007, forward strand.
TTATATAAATTCTTTGTAAATTTGAATTTTCTCTAAGTGAAGACGCAAGCCAGGTATCATTCTTTAAGAAACTCCAGATATGAGAAATATTGGTGCTGCTTGCCTTAAAACCAAAGCCTAATTTAGCATACCTAATGAATGTAACATCTTCATTATTAACAGGTAGAAGTCTGACGAGGACTTAGTTGCTGCTTCCAACCGAGTGGATCCTGTAGCCACAGTTTATCTCCGCCACACAAACTCTTCCTTCCCAACGTCCATCATGCTGCCGAAATTCTCCGTCGAGAAGAAACTTGTAAACAAGTTGGCTTCTCTACTTCCTGCCTTCACAGATGTCTTCGATGAGGAATCATTTTACATCTTCTTCCTCTTCTTCGTCTTACTCACCATCGTCGGAGCATTTCTTCTCTCACGTTACGTCACAATCAAAGATGCCGGTCATGTCGAATAAACAAACACTCCACCTTGCCTGGAGTTTGACTGCCACCTCATGCCACACCTTGGACAAACGACCATTGCTGTGGGACCAGCATTAAGCGGGTGGGCCGTCATTTCTCCCACAACTCTGCATTCTTCTCTTCCACCACTTCGGTGTCCCCTCATCGACACTGTTGACGTTATACTTCTTGTCTGTAGAATGTTAAACGCTGTTTTTTGATCATTGTATGTGGTTTAGTTGAATTATTTTCCTCGTCTTGGTTGATCGTTCTTTCTCAACGTTTTGGTCGTGTCCCTTCTGGCTTTCTTTTTGAACAAGGAACACCCAAAGAAGGCCGGGGTTACTCTGCCAAAAAATTGTGTTAAAATTCACAAAATGAACAAGGAAAACAGTCCGACTAAACCACTTACAATGATTGACGTTACTCTGTCCAGCCGTGTAGTGTTGTAATTTCTGGATGTGTGTTCACCACGCCTGTCACTTTGACCCTCTGATGAACATTTAGAGGGTCATGAGGAATTTTAAACTATTCTTTTTCTTTTTCTCAATCTGATTTATTTTTATTTTCTGTCAAAAGTAATGAATCTATCTGTTAGACCCATTTTAGAGCAGTTGTGGTCTACAAGAGTTATCTCCCCTCTCAAAGTCCCTCTGTCTTGAATCATTAACCAAGCAACACTTCATTCATATCAGTGGTTCTCAACCATTTTTGCTTCATGCCTTAACAGCTAAAAAAATTAATACCCCCATTTCTATGATGAAATTGATTTGGTGCTGAAAAAGTGTGATAATATAATGTTAGATTTAGAAATTTGCCAAAATTCAGAGTTTTTAAATCAATGAGGAATAATTCTTAACAAATTTAGAAAAAATGTTTCGATAAAGTTCTGAAGATTTTTATCAGATATGACATGCTATTATAATACCATTCTGGATTTACTATATCATCGAAAAACATAGCAAAACTCACCAACATGGTCAATAATTGAACAACCCTAGCGTCAAAAATTAAGTCATCTAAAAAAATTTCATCAAGGTTAGATATTTTCTGAATAAACTCTATTTATGACATAGTTGGCACTTCCCACTGGAAAACATCTGAAATAGAATAAAGAAACATCTACATTCTGCAGAATGTAGGTGTTATTAATAAACCCAACAAAATAAGGAACAAAAAAAGGTTGAAGCTTTTTTTTAAAAAATTTTTATCAAAAGTTTAAAAAAATATAGAAAAAGTTTAGTTGGAGTACTGATGTTAAATTTCAAGTCTGTTGACAAAACGGTATGGCCAGGTGTGCTGGGATGCATAAACACACACACACACACACAAAGTATAAAAAAAAGAATAGAACCCTTTGGTATCTTTGATGGCTACAGATATTCAATGTTTCATTGAAAATTGGAAAAAATGTGGGATATTCCTTGACAATATATAATAATTGATATGCCACAAAACCATATCTATAACTCTTAGCGATTTAGCTTTTTTTTTCTTTCTTTTTTTGAATTCAATGCAGAATAAATTCTTTGTCTGAAGTTTTGAAATTCTTTTTCAAGTTTATAGACAAAACCATATGGCCAGGAGCACAAACAAATACATTCACATATAAGAAGGGATTAGAACCCTTCACCAGTTTTGATGGCTACGGTTGTTCAATTAAAATTTTCAAGTTTTTTAATTGAGTGAAATGGTCTTGATTCCATTCTCTAATTTAGTTTTAGCCTCAGTAGTAAGTCTCTTCATTTTGTGGCATGTAGTGGGTTTCTTTTTTTTATTTTTGAGCCACAGAAGATTTTTTTTTTGCTCTTGACACCCCAAATCCAAATTGCTCCCTTGTGGGGCATACATCCCACATTTAAAATCACTAATTCATTTCTTCAAATCACTATTTATTGATTTAATTTTACTACCTTTATTATCAGGATATCTTCAACAGCATTAATAGTTTGTTTGAAGTCATTCAAAGCAAATATATATAAAAAAAAATGTTTCTTAGAATTTGTGGCAAAATCTTTATTCCTAATTAATTTTCTAAACTTTAAAACTGAAATAGTTATTTTTGTGCTCTGGCTTGCCATAAGTGGGTCTGTTTGAGAGTTGACTTTTTGATCATCCATAAATGAAGTTTTCTTTTAGTATTCAAATGATACCTCTAAAATGTTTTTTTTTTTTTTTTTTTTTTTTTCCCAATATTTATTACATATGATCTCTCAAATCAATGTTGAAAAAATCTTTTTAAAATGCGTTTCGAAAATGAGATTTAAAAAATTTAGGGAATCAGTATTATTTTCTCAATATCTCCTCCGTTCTTATAACGAATCAAAATACATAAGGATTCTGTGATCCCTATTCATTACACCAAGACTTTCATTCTTGATTTATTTTGAATCTATTTATGAAATTTATTTATTCACCCAATTTATTTTCCCCACAAAGAGCTCCCTTATTCTTTTTTGAATTATCTATATGTATTCACCTACCTACCTCAGTTTGTTAATCTCCTCCTCTCACTATTTAACTCTCCCTCTCTCTTTTTTAATTATATATATATATATATATATATATATCTTGATAAGCTATACTAAGACAATTTCAGTGAAAATGCAGATGTAAAAGAAACTGAAAGTTTTCCCAGCCTTATTTCTCTATTTCCTTCTGTTCATTTCTTTGATCTATCAAATAATTTATTTACCAATAGCACAATTTCAATTTGTCCCCCTTCCTTCGTGTCCCCTGAAAATCTCTTGTATTGGCCTCATCAGCCATCAGTAGGTCTACGCCAAAAAGTAAAATGCCTTCTGAGAACTTGGTTCTCAAAGCCAAAGCCAATAACAATTTGTTGATCAAACTGTCCAAGCAGCTGATTGGGCTTCTAGATTTAGTTGAGTCTTTCGCGCCCCAGATATACCACGGTCAGTCTTGTATCTACAAACTAAACCCTGGATAGGTAGTTTATCTTATCTAATAAGTATATACACAGTGGTACCACTCCTAGCGAAGGGCTCTTATTATATTGAAAGGCCCCAATTGCCAAAAAAAAAAAAATCTGTTACCGAAATATTTTCAGTTAGCAAGAAGGAAACCAACCCCGCAAAATCTGAAATTTCATTACATTATCCAGAATTATCTAATTTTCATTTATAATTATCTAGATTTATATCTAGTATCCAAGCTCTTATGTTCAGACTCATGGTCAAACATTTAGTTAATCATAATAAGATTATTTATTCATTTATTTATTGGATTATCTATATGTTTATTTGTATTTACACATTTTTTGCAATGGATTACTGAAATCCCATTTGTTTGATTATTCATTTAACAAATTTTCATTTAACGAGACATTTTATAGAATGGATTGTCCTTGTTAAGAGAGGTGCCACTGTGTGTGTGTAATGTATATAAATATATATATATATATATATATATATATATATATATTCCCCCGTCCCCACACACACTGAGACCCAAGCCTGGAGGTGTGCAGGTATCTAGATTTTGGGCAAGCAAGCATTTCTCTTCTCAGATGATGCCCGGGAAATCTGCAATATTTAAATTATTTGAAAAAAAAAAACAAAACATTTTTTTCTTTCTCTCGTCATATTTATTACTTATTTATTACTTTCCATTTTTTGTTGCCATCTTTTGAAAACGTTCCCATTCTAATGTGTATTTTATTTGAAAAGTGTCCACAGTCCTGATTCCATAGACCCCTTACTACAAGGTGGTGTCCCACCCCCCCGACACGCACACACATGCACAATATTTATCTCATATTCTTGCCTTTTCATCTTGTTGGCCACGTTCTGTTTCTCCTGTTGTTATTGACGCATTCAAATTTGATGGAGAAAAAATTTATACACTGCTAAATAAAGACTATGGAATTTCAGTTTTGTTTTTCGTTGTTTTTTGTCATCCTCTTTCTCTTTTTTTTTTTTTTTTTTTTCTGAAAGTTTTTGCAACCTTATCTCTCTATTTCCTCCTCTTAATTAAACTGATCGATAAGAATGAATTATTTATTTGTGAATCTCTTCATGTATAACCAAACTCGACCTGACAGCACAACCGTGAAATTCACACTGTTGTTCAGAGTTTGGAGTCAGCTTTATTTTTTCAGTTGTCTATTAACCGAATGCTTAGGGCTCTGCTGCAGGTCACTCCTGGGCAAGGTGTAAGACTTGTCAAACTAGTTCTGATTTATCATTGGCTATGATGAAATGGATTTTAGAAAAAAAAAAAAAAAATTATGAAACTTTTCATTGAAGACTGAGAAAAAAATGTCTGATAATCCATAGCCGACAAATAACAATTAATGTGCCATGGAATGATGTTTATAACTTATAGCGATTTACCTTCTTTGTTTTGTTTTTTTTTTTCTTTAAATTGGATGCAGAATAATTTCTTTGTCTAGAGTTTCAAAATTCTCTTTCAAGGGCGCCAAGGATTTGTGCACTTAGTTACTTCGAAAGCCTGAAATTTGTGTCTCTTCATGTATGAAGGAATTTGTCAGGACAGCACAACTGCAAAATTCATACCGTCATTCAGTGTTGCCTTTATTCTTTAAGTTGTTTATTTACAATGTTTAAGCTTTGACCTGCCTTGTGTCAGAGATCATGTTCTGATTTTCTCACCAGGAAGTGAATCCTTTTTGCTTGGGGGAATGGTATGAGTTAATTCTCCTACTCTCCCATTTCTCCTCATTTGGCCTTGTGCCGTACTGAACCTAGTCTAAAAAATATCCATACCTCGCATAAATGAATCACACCTTTACAAGAACTAATTATCTATAATTATCTGTAAAAAAATAGATGTCTTATCTGTAATTATCTCTAAAAAATAGATGTCTTATCTGTAATTATCTCTAAAAAATAGATGTCTTGTAATTATCTGTAAAAAATAGATGTCTTATAACTATCTCTAAAAAATAGATGTCTTATCTGTAATTATCTCTAAAAAATAGATCTAGCTATAATTCTTAGAAAATAGATCTCGTCTGTGATTCTTGAAAACAGATTAAAAAAATAGATCTCTTCACTATAATTATCTTTAAAAAATAGATCTATCTATAATCCTTAAAAATAGATTTCCTATCTAAAATTATCTTTAAAAAATATCAGTACAAAATTTTGGGCATTATTGATCTAAAATGACCATAAAAATGCACTTAAAACAAAACAAATGAAAGACTTTTTTAAATGGTGCCTGGTAGGGTACTCATACAGATTTTCAAGGTTGTAGTCCCCAAGAATGTGACGAGGAGCACCTAGAGACACACCCACTCACTAGCAAAGAGAGAAGGGTCTGTAGCCCACATGGCTGGTTTATCGGGCAGCTGGGCAGGCCATTTGTGGGGCTATGGTGATTTGATATTTCCACTTATGAAGGCTAGAGAAACAAGCTGCTGAAACCTTGTATTGATACTATTCTTATCTGAATTTTGTTAGATAGGATTATTAATCGTTGTGTGTGGTATGGTTGGACAATTTTCCTTTTCTATGTTGATTCATTCAAAACATTTTGGCTGTGTACTTGCCGACCATCACCAGAAGTTCTTTGTTCTAGAATGTGGAATGAATTCCCTGAATGCATGCTTGTATTCAATTTGACATGTCATAGCTGTTTTTAGAAAAAATAAATTGTATATATATATAACATGAACTGTAAAGAGTGAGACAGACTCAGGAGTAAAGTGTTTTGAGGTAAGGTTTATTTATCCATAGATGTTAATGGTCCAGACATGTTTCGGGATTTATTCCCATCTTCAGTTGTGTGAGTATGTGTTTTCAGGGTTTAAAGTTTCCATGTGGAACCAGAGTCCACTATCAGGAGCTTTGCCTTGTGGGTAAAATATTTTATAAAGGCTGCTGGAGGCATCCCGCTGTGTGAGAGAAAGTCCAGCTAGTGATGAAGTCTTTGGTTAAGCAGCAGCAGTTGGTCTTAGAGAGGGCAAAGTGTGTCAGGGTTGGAGGGAAGTGATGTGGAGTTAGATTTTTTGGGTATGTTAGGGATAGTGTAAACGGAGCGGTGGTGAGGTTAAGGAACTACATAGGTATCAACCTTACAAGTTATCCAAAATGTGTTGGCTATGATTTGGACAAGTGGTATAACTGGCTATATATATATATATATATATATACATATATATTCTGAAAGAAAAATGAAAAATACAGATATGACTTGTCAAATCGAATACGATGTGAAAGGCTTGTAATATGATCTTATACTTGACTGCTTATCCTGTATTTTTCTATCGTACATTTCTTTGTAGGCACTCAAAACATCCTGCAAACCAACCATAAGCCTATTTGCCCTTTCAAAATTCAAGTCATTCTTTTCTGCAATCATTGCAGCATAATTATAGTGAAAATCTCCTGCAAAGTTATTTTTAGGTCAGGGGATGCTCAAAATCTTTTTACACATAAATTATTTTAATCGCTTCTTCTTTTCTGTTTTGGCTTATGCAAGGTTTCGGAGGTACACCTCACTTTCCGATAACAGAGTAATTTCTTCAGGGGTTATGTTGTTTCATCAATTTATGACGTCTTCCTTCCTCAATTACAATGAAGTGTTCTATTCTCAAACTCTCTCTAGTTGAGTAAGTGTGACCGTTCATGTTGGATCAGGCATTAAGTACCATCTAAGAAGATGGAATCATATTCTGCACATCATGAGCTTCATTTTGATATTCACCCCATTTTGATAGCTCATGAGATTGCGAAGATATGGTACATTTAGTTTCAGGTACTTTGAGGAAATTTTCTAACCTAAGATTTGTGAAAACTGACATTGATGGGTTCTTGAAAAAACCCATTGAAACATCATGAATTATTAAACATTCGTATTTTCATCGGGAAGGATTAGATAAAAAGACTGTTTTTGATATAATTTGAAAATTACAAAAAGCTATTTTCAGGTCTAGATTGACATCGACCTGTGTGACTTGAAATCAAAACAACAATAATGAGGATGCTAGTCCAAATAATGAGAAAGTTTGTCTCTGAAATCCTGACAATAGCAGCCATGATTCCTTTTTTTTTTTTCTTCTTAGGACAAACAGTTTTTCATTAACAAATTATTCAGACTCGTATTCGCTATCCTTACCATTGATATTTTTTTATTACAATGTTTCTCCTGGCATTTCTTATGCTTTCCTCAGGTGTACATTACATTTGATAACCGTTCACTTAATCTACCAAGTCTTGCTTAGTCTGGCACAAGGCCACGTGTACATAACCTGTAATTAATGAAGGGTTTGACTTTCCTGGTTTCGGAATCAGAGTTGTCTGTTCACAAGGCTGGTCTCTAACTCAATCTGCTCTGTCATTTATCCACAGAAGAGACGGATTCATGCCTTTCCCAACTCAATTCAATGATCCCATTTTCAGTGTCGAAACACCTATGCAACCTATGATTAATTGTACCAAGAAACAAAACAGAATTTAAAGACTGACCACAAATTTGTTGTCTAAAATTCAGATAGCAAACACTTTCACTTTCCTATGAATCACTTGGACTAGTATTGAATCACCATAAGCAAAATCACTGATCCGACCAAACGAGAAAACATAGGCTAGGGCTATTCTTCCCTTTTCTCTCATCTGCCTGTCTGTCCCTTTGTCTATTTCAGTTGCAGGTCATATTTTTTGACATAGAGCCTTGGAAATTTCCATGTGAAGTCCAGTAGCCAGCTTCTGAAGACAAGTTTCTCATTTTTTTAAATCTGTTTTTCCTTTGTTTTTTTTTTTTTCTTGTACTTAGGGGTGCATTATAAGATGAACACCTTTATTTTGCCATTACCGTGACAGAGCTCTTGTGATGTGTTTGTAGAAAAACTTAGTTGGAATGATGGAGAAAAATAGATATAGAGAGAGTATGTGGTTAAATTTTAATCTAAAAAAATCAAATTTCATGTACAACTGGTTGTGTTGTACAGATTTCCATGAAACTGACAACTCCAAATGGTCAGCACCTTTGATCTCATTGAGTCATATATTGCTCTGTGTAACCTTGTATCACTGTCTGAAGAGTCAAAGTGGGTTAGTAAAGTCTTATGTGACAGATACAAACTCTCAGAGAGGGAGAGACAATGAAGCAACTTAGCTACGGTGATTCATTTTCAAGTAGGGGTGGCAATATCTTTATTGCTGTTTTGGTTATGTTTTGATCTGTGCCTTCTCCAGCCTTCTTCAGCAGTGTCATTTTTCTATGAATTATTCAAACTAATATCTTTGTCAATCATTATTAATTTCTGACAAGTCTTTCTTTTGGTTTTTAACTATCATTCTCTGAACATTAAGTAGTGTGTAAAAGAAATGAAGAATAAATCTCTTACAAGAGTTGAACTTGCATCTGTTACTTCAATCTTGCCTGTGGAAAGGATAAGATGACAGAAAGTCAAATATGAATAATACTTACAATACTTCATCTAATAATAATTGTCAAATTGTGAAGTGAATTCTTCATATTAAACCAAGCTGATATGTATAATTAACATTACCCTGCAGTGACTTGAAATCGCTACCAACAGATTGGTAGGTAGCTCTCTTACTGACTCAGCTGAATTGACAAATCTTACATATCTATGAAAATTTGTTAGAAAGGGCTTATTTCATTCTAATAAATAAACCATGATTTTAAATCATGACCAAGTAAATAGTTGGTGGCTCTCTTACCAACTGAGCCAAACTTACAAGTCTTACATATATATGAAAATTTATCTTACAGATATGCTAGGGCTTACTTCATTCTAATATACAATTGTACTAAAAAATATATATTAATCACCACGACCTACAACAGACCAGTTTTATCACTGTTCATGGCTTTAGATTATTCATGTGTTCTGACATCTAAATCTATCTATCCGAACTTTGCCTGACCATTCATAGTTGAAATTTCTAATTTTGCACACACACTCCTCTCAGTGAGTATAGAAATTTCTTCTTTTTTTTTCCCGCCCACCCCCAACCTGGGATTTTCAATTTAGAATGAAAGTGTATGCCAAATTGGTCCCTTAGTTTGCGTCCTGCGGCATTAATCTTTGAAAATTTGTACTCTTTAGTGTTCACAGCCCCCCTTCCAGCAAGAAAAATAACTTATTCATTAATCACCCATTTTCCAATTTTTTAATTGATTTGTCTATCAAGTGACTATCAAACCATGTTTTTTTTTTTTTTTTTATAAATCATAAATTTATGATTCAAACTATACTGGTTGTATTTCCATCAAAGTAACTGAATTTCACCACCACCACTGCAGCTTAATTCCCGAGGTAAAAAGCAGTAAAAATAGATGGGTGTGATATATAATTTCCCTTGGAATACTAGTGTATAATTTTTTCAATTTATTATGTATACAAAACGAAAGTTGTAGTAATCATCTTTAGTCAGAATAGGAATGGAATTTGACCCTGCCGCAATCAGGCTTGTTATCCTTCATTTCTCATCTTTATGGCTTACTTAATTACTTGGAATAACAACTTGGGAGTTGCAATAAAAAATACTGGTCAAAAATCTCTTTGATGTGTATCTATCTATAACTGCTTGCAAAAATTATGGAATCAGTCCATTTTGAGGATGTTCACAGCAAACAAATTACAGATGTAACACAAAACAATTTTTGTTTAATCAACATCTTCAGTCTTTAAACGTCTGTCATAGACCTTCCACAGGATTTGCCACACCTCTCTATTGTGGGCATTGCGGAGCCAATACTTTCTGAATTTTTCTAGTAAGTCTCTCCATCTTGTATTCTGCCAGCCTTGGTTGCACATATGATCTCTGGGGATCCATGTCGTGAGTCGTGATGTCCAGCGATTGTCTGCTATTCTTGCAATATGACCAGCCCTTTGCCATTTGAATTTCTAACAGATTCTATGATATCTCGGTCTTCCGTTTTCTCCCTGGTATATTGTGCTCTCTTGTGATCTCGAGCATGATTCTCTCTTGTGCATGTTGTATGTTTCTCAGTTTGCGGGCCAGTCTCTTGGTTAGGTTCCATGTTTCAGCTCCATAGGTGACTATCAGGGTAGATGCATTGTTTGTATACTCTTCTTTTTACGATAAATGGGATCTTCTTGTTTTTAAAGGTTGAACTTGCTGTGCCAAAGGTTTGCCATCCTAGAGTGATATTTTGCTTAATTTTTTCCTCCTTCGAGGATTTCATGGAGATTAGTTGTCCAAGGTAGATGTAGTGATCTACTTTCCCCAGTTCTGCGTATTCGATTTTGATTGTTGTGTCCTTGTCTTTGTTTAACAGCTCGGCATTTTGGCTTCGTTAAATATAACGCTGAGAAATTAGATTAAAATTTTCAAAATGTTGGCTTTTTTTTTTTCTAGTGAAAGTAGAGAAAACTACTATGGAATGAATTGAAAAATCACAATTACTTCTTTGCTGACCCCTTCACGCTTTCATGGCAGCCTGTATTTTTTAAGGCATGAACTTCACTAATGAAAAACAATATTCTCAATCAAGCTTGTTCCAACTGTCCATCATCATCATCAGTCTTTTAATGTCCGTCGTTGGACATAGACCTTCCCCAGGATTCGCCACATTTCCCTATCATGGGCGTCGCGGAGCCAGTATTTCCTGAATCTGTCAAGTTCATCTCTCCATCTTGTGTTCTGTCGGTCTTGGTTTCTTATGTGATCTCTGGGGATCCATGTTGTGAGACGTGATGTCCATCGGTTGTCTTTCATTCTTGCAACATGGCCTGCCAATTGCCATTTGAGTTTTTCTAATAGTTTCTATGATGTCACAAACACCTGTTTTCTTCCTGATATGCTGTGCTGTCTTGTGATCTCTCCATGTAAAGTTGAGTATGATTCTCTCATGCACACGTTGCATACTTCTCAGTTTGGTTAGTTTCCATGTTTCAGCTCCATAAGTGACAATCGGGAGAATGCATTGGTTGTATACTCTTCTTTTTAGGATTATTGGGATCATCAGCTGTCCAAGATCAAAGTGAGATTTTTGAAAAAAATTTCAATCCAATTGAGATCCAGATGGTTTGTTGGCCATGTCATTGAATTAAATTCCTTAAAGAAAGTTTCAACATTCTTTGCTCTGTGGCAAGATGTATTCTCACCTTGAAAAGAAACTTCATCATCAACAAATTCATTTTCTATTGATGGAATGAGAAAAGTGTCCAAAATTCCAACGCGGACCAGGGAGTTGATTGTTGGGGTAATGGTTGTTATCTCCCCTAGGCCTTGACCTGACATACAACCTCATACCATAAATGGGTGGGGAAATTTGCTTGTTTTCAGTCATCTTTATATGTTTTATTTGGATGGCATTCGATAAAAGTCGCAGTATCATTGCATAGACTAATGCAGATTCATAATTCATTACTTTCATATCACTTTCATCCAATCATCCTCACTTCATGATTGTATCTCTTTAGTCCATTGTAATCTTGTTTCTTACTGTACAAGTGTTAGTACTGGTTTTTGTTGGACTTTTCTGTATGTAAATCCCATTTCATTCAGCCGATTTCTTACAGATCTTTCACAAACATAGATTTATATTTCTGCCCACTTATTTTTCATTTATTTTGTTTTTGCATTTCCAGGGCATATTTAGTTGAGTTTTCTTTCCTTAACTTGGGTCTACCTATATGTTTTTTCTTTATAACTTTCTCTTTTTGTTTATATTTGTACCAACTTTAAGACACAGCTGACTCGGAACAATTAACATCTCTTGCCATATTCAGTATTGGATTTCCTTCTCAAAGGAGTGTTTTTCATCGTCTCCCATTATTACAATTGGGATCTCTCTTGTTGAAGCCACATTTCCTTTTAATCAGCCTAGACCAACAGCTCCTTCAGGTCTAAAAGTACTCTTCTAACTATAGACATACAAGCTTATACCATAGATTTTTTACCAGTGCTCGGTATATCACTGTGCAGGTATTTGTTTTAAAAATGCAATTTTCAAGGTGATTTCATAATTCCCCCAGCATTGGATGAGTCCATAATTTTTCTTTCAAACTGATCTAGAAAATTAATGTGCCAATAATTCACATAATTTAATCTATTCTTATTGGAATATTTCATAGAGCCAAAATGTCAAGCTATTAAACAATTGTTTTGTGTCATATCTATGACCTGATTATTAGCTGCCAAGTAAAAAAAGTTGGTGGAACATCCTCTAGATGTGCTGATTCCATTATATTTGCCAGTGGTAGTATATATATAAGTATATATATATCACTGATACAATATATTTTGTGCAACATGATCATACATCTATATATATTTTGTGTAACATGATGTATATATATTTTGTGTAATAATATATATAATATATATATATGTATTTTGTGTAATACTTTTCAATAGATGCTCAGATACTGCACTCTGTTTTAGGTAGTACTGATCCAGACGTAAATAATCGAATCATTTTTTATGGGTACTATGCTAGTATTATAAATAATAATTATTGATGAAACATCATCATCTAGAAAAACTACTGTAATATGTCTTTTCCAGGTGCACACTACATCCAGTTATTATGAAAATATTCTCATTATTTCTACTGTCAGTTTAATTCAAACACTTTATTGAATACCTATTCAGCAGAAGGGTTATTTAGCTAGTATACACAGGTATACCTTATTTTAGAAACTCCTGGCTGTAAGCACATTAAAATAGAATTTTGAACTTGAAGGAGTTTTTATAAAATCATTTTCCATTCAATTTGGACACAGTAAAAAGTAGTTCCCAAGTAAATAGCACTTTAACAAGTTTGTATGTAAGTGTCTGTTGATAGAGGATGAATAGTTATCTATGAATAATACCTCATTTTCTAAACTCCTGCTTTATGGACTATCATTTGGCAAAGGCAAGGTATACCTGTATAATGAAGTAATATTTTTTCTGTTTGTTTCTCTGTCAGTAACAATGGACACTTCCACTTGAAGTTAACAATTTTGGTGGTGAAAATATTTCCTACCTACCATTTAAAACAACAGACTGTTCTGCTTACGTTTAGATCGTTATTGAGCACACCAGATATCAGCAGCAGTTTTGGTTGCATATCCTTACATTAGTATCATTAAAAAGAGAAGGTAGGATTGGAGAATTGGACAAATAATGGTCACCTCAATATGGAACCATAGTTAGCAAGGTAGTCTCATCGTTTATAAATTACTGCCAAGAGTATGGTCCTCACTGGGTGCTCCACTTAAGCTAGATGTAGTGAATAACCAATATCATGTGAAAGTGAAAGTGAAAGTGAAAGTGAAACTACAAATAAAAAAAAGAGGCACACAAGTTCAACAGGTAGGATTTCTATGGTCATTTTGGACCGACGATGGCCAAATCTTGTGCTGGTATTATTTTAGTTAGATCTATTTTTTTAAGATAATTTTTTCCTATAATTAGTTCTGGAACACGTGTGGCCTATGGTGATTCATTTTAATTGTGTCAATGGCCATGATTTCCTCCCCCACAATTAAGCACCTAAAAGTATGTAATGTACTGTATGAGTTTTTCAATTTCTCTGGGAGAATCCATGGTTACGGACACTTTGAGGTAACAATTTTACTGTTAGTAACATTCCCTACACAACATTTGAAACTAGATTATTTCACTCAAATCATTTCAGTAATTTCTTTTCTGAAAGGAAAAAACAAAAGAAAAAAATCATCTCCTTGAAATACAAATACATCTATGAATTTCTCACATGGGGGAAAAATAAGAATTCTAAATAAATACCGTAAATTTCAGCAGATAAGACAACACTAGAAGCGTCCAAGAAACAAGACCCCAGGGGTCAGATACAAAAACAGTTCTTGCTTTTGCTAATATGCAGTCCAAAAGCGGTCAAGTATTTTCTGAGCATGACCGATTCATTCAGACATTTTTTTTCTGATGTTATCTCTCAACTTCTTGCATTGATTTTTATACATTAAAAAAAATTTCATTGCTTATTTTCTGGATGCTTTTATAAGCTGTTTGTATGAAAGAACAGAAAGATAAAACCATAAAATTCAGAGTGATCTTGGTTTGTCGCCTAATCAGCAGAAATATATGGTATTTGATATCCTATTACAAATTACTCACTTCTGATTTTCAAGATAATTTTTTCATCTATATATTTAGCACAATAATGTTTATGGGGACCCTAATTTACTTAATCCGAAAGATTAATTTATTTTTGGTCTTCACTGGTTTTGATGTAAAGTTTCAGTCTTTCAATGGAGTTATCTGTCTTCTTTTTTTTTCTTATACAAAATAAATACATAGTTTTTACTTGGTCAAAATTTAATTCAATCAAAACTATACTCATTCCAGGCTCTTTATTCTTATTTCTTAAGTCATTTTTTCATAATTTCTTCAATCTTTATTGGCAATGTTCTTCAGAAATGAAGTCGGTTAAAAACTATTGAAAAGTGAGTGTATTAGGTTGGTGCAAAAATAATTACAGTTTTTCATGAAGTTTAAAACCGTATATCTCAGCTTAGAAGACTAAAACATATTAATTGAAATAACCTTCAGAATCTGCAATTTTTGCCAACTAGAAACAACTTCATTCATTTCAGAAGTGTACAATTCTGGGGTTCTTGGAACCAATGATTTCTTCAAAGATGTTTTGGGCTACAGCTTAGTTTTTAAAAGCAAGAAGTAGATGAAATGCGTGAAAAAAAACGGTAGTCATTCAGAGAGAGGTCTGGTGTGTAAGATGAGAGATAGATTCATTCGTGCGATAAGTTATGGAGAAGAATTGGTCCTTCTTTTAGACTGACCAGAATTGTTCAATTATGCTTTTTTTTTCCATCTTTAATTTGTCAGCCTCAAATAAGCCAGAATAAACAGTGAAAAGAAAAGGTTCAGCTTAAATAAATAAAGTGAAATTCACGGGTTAAAATGGTATATTTCATGAACATAGTAGGATGATAGTATATTCCAAAATAAGCATCAAAGTTCAGAATAATAAAAACCGCAATTATTTTTGCACCAACCTTATACTTGTATTGAGATGTTCAAATATACAGTTTTCCAAGATCAAAACTGTTTATACAACTATGATATATGAGAAGCTAATTTATGCTGCCTACTAGGATTATCAAGTTTTGATTGAATTAAAACCATGTATTTATCTATTTTGTGTAGAAAAAGACAAGATCTATAAGTTCAATGATGCATCCATTGTAGCAACAGAAAGTGAAAGTAGAAGAAGAACAAGTAGTCTTTCTCTGAGTCAATTGATTCTCATACTTGTAAAATATTGCAATATGGAAATATTCAGCAATAAAAACCCTAAGTAGCCATTTTTGTAATTTTGTTTTTTTTTTAAATATAAAAATTCTATTATGATATCAGCAGTAGTTGGCAAAAAAATCATTTGAATAGTGTTCTTTTAATGATATCTCATCCTTCCTCCCTATTTCAGTTGATTAACATAACTGGGGCCAGTCAGCTGATAGCTTATAAGTGTCTGATAAAGATGTATGGACACATCTGTAGAAAAAAACAAAAGAAACACATCTCTGTTGGAAGATAAACAATCGTACGTGGCACGTTATGTTACAACTGGTGGAAGACAAAAAAATTAATCTTTCAGATTGATCAAATTTGGGTTTCCAAAAACGTTATTGTATCAATTTTTTTTGGTACTTATACAATAGTTGGGTCTAACAATCGAGACAAAAAAGTTGCTCCCCTGCAATGAATTTTTAAAAAATTTTCAAAGCTTGACATGCACAAAAATAATCCCTTGAAATGCGTGAAAATAGGACACAAACTGTTCTAAAATCTCATCTAAAGGTCGTATTTTCAAAGACTAACGACTAAAGTGAAGCTTAAAGCTTGTGTGAACTGCCCTGCACTTATATAAATTAACCTGAAAGAGACCTGCCTTGCAATTCGAGGCTGACCATAAACAGTGATGTTCAATCACGCAAGATTAGGTTAGAAGACAACCAAAAAAGTATGTATCAAATAAAAAAAAAAATTGGTATAGCTCATAGCAATTTTATTTGCTTCTATCTACGACTATTTCAAAGATAGACCCAAGTCAATTCATGGAGTAAGCATAATTTGTGGCATAATTGTTTGACAGTTCCGATCGTCCTAAAATTATTTCAATACAAAACGATTGACAATATTTTGATACACAATTTTATACAAAATTACTTTATAGTTTATTTTGATGCAACATTGTAGCATGTAGATTAAACTAGTAAAAGATTGCTCTAACAAAATCTTCTGGAATTCAAGAGGGATATTTCAAGATGAAAATTTTGTAAGGGATTTTTTTCTTCATGTATGTCTGGCCTCGAAAATTTAAAAAAAAAAAAAAAAATTCATATTTATGGAGAGCAACTTTTGGTCTTGTTAGACCCCACGATGGGATTTATATATATATATATATATTTTTTTTTTTTTTTTCAAATCCTCATGAGGAGAAGAAAAAGACATTTGGAAGCAGGACCTTCACTGACTTTATTAATTTAAATAGGCGTACAACAATGAGAACAAGAACAACATTGTCATTTAACATAGAAGAGGCATTCAAATAATGGCATTCCACTAAAACAGTTCTGAAGAAATGATAATCAGCCGAAAGGTAATCGAGGGTTGTGGGGGTGGGGGTTGGGACAAGAGCAGGGGCCTGGGAGGGGGGGTAAGGCTAGAGAAAGACCAGAGAAAGACAAAGGGAGATTGTCCATGACTGCAAGAAAAAAAAAAAAAAAAAAAAAAAAAGACAGAAGTTTCATTCTGATAGAAGACTAAGAGTAATCGAAGAGACTAAGGGGGGAAGGGTAGGATAAGTGTAAGTAAGTAAGTAACATTTTTGTTGTAGTAAATGATTTCATATGATAAAGGACAAAAAAAAAAAATTTGTATAGCTTTTAGTTTGTTTTTTTTTTTTTCTTTGTTTTTGAATTTTTACTGCTCAGTGTATACATTTTTTTTTTTTACCCCCCAGGGACAGGTATACAGATTTTTTTTTTTTTTTTTCTTCCTTATATTATTTACTCAAATATTTTTAAGGGAAAAATTTTTTTTTTGCTTTTTGTTTTTTGTTTTTTTAATATTAAATAATTATCGTTTATTTATTTTTTTTTGGTTTCTTAGAAAAAAAAAATTTTATGATTTTTTTTCAAAGATCATATTTGTAACTTCATCTCTTTAGGCTTAAATGCAACAATATTTTTTTTTTTTTTTTCATAGTAATCCAACATTAGGATATACTAATTCTTTTAAAAAATTATTCTTTTTATTTCCTTTTAAAAGAATTTTGAAACGAGAGAGAAAAGTATCATAATTATCTCTTGCGATAATGATTATTGTTAAGTCCTCAGAATTCTAATTATCATCCAAAAATTTCAGAAAAAAAAAACCCAACTTCTAATAAGTAGCTTGAGGTACATTTTCTTCTCCAAAAGATAAAAAAACAAATTTAGATCCTTTGAAATCTTTTAAAGAATTACTCTATTTTATAAATGAATATTTAGTAACTTCAACATTGTTCAGCCAAAACTGATTGTTGGTAAGGTGGGGGGCATTTAGTTTGAAGATATCTGATTACATAATATAAAAAAGAAATGTGTGTGAGCTTGTCTGCGGATCATAGTTGCTAAAAATTGTAGAAGTTTTATTTTAATGCCTTAGCTGAGAAATAAACCAAAAATATAAACATTGCAGAGGGAGTGTGAGATGAGATTAGCACAGCAAAGAAAAAAGATTCAACCGGGGGGAGTAAAGAATGGGAAACAAATAGTAGAACAGCTGAAGCTGTTTTGAAGTATTGATAATAACAAGCAAGATATCGGGAAATCAACTAAGTATTACTACCTCTGTCCCCAAATAGTTGTTTCATGTGTATACACATTTCATACAGTAAATGTAACAACTTTTATGGGACAGAATGCTTGATATTTTTTTTTATTTCTAAAGCACATTGTCAAATGTGTACATAAGCAAGGCTAAATGAAATAACCATGTTAAAAAAAAATATCAAGTTGTTCTCAAAACAATTCTTATTTGTCGAAGAATTGTTGTTGTTATCATCAAACCTTAAAGGGGGGAGGGGTATAAATATTTACAGTAAATCTTTAACATTTACTTTGGTTTAAATGAAAGCTTTTGTAAACATTCAGGAAAGTAAACGATGCTTAATAAATAAAGCTGTGTTGACAATCACACAAAACCTAGGAGCAATTTTCACTCATTGGTATGGAAAGTTCAGGAATAAGATTTGGAACTCAACGGTATGAAATAAGGAAGAGGAAAAAATACCAGCTTTGCTTGTTTTTGGAAATGAGGGAGAAAGTCAGAATTTGCCAGAATTTCTGGAAATGTCTTCACGGATTGCATTTCCAGAAATTGAAATTTTCTACTTTATTTTTTTTTCCAGAATTGCGGTCTGGTTTTCAAGATTAGGCCATTTCAGTCTGCAACGAATCAAAAATGTTAATATGAATCCAAGCAATGCAAAAATCAAAGTGCAGTAAATTATTATTGCTTATTCATTTTTTTTTTTCTCTCTCTTTCATATGTCTTTAGTTTCCCTTTCAAAAATGTACGGTCATGTGACTTCCAAAGATGGTCACATGACCAAAGTTGGCACAGCAACTGCAAAGCACCATGGCATTTCTGGTCAAACCAATCCTGCAAAGACCTACAAGCAAATATATATATATATATATATATAATGAGTGTGTAGTTAGGTAATTCAACAAGTCCGTAACCTAATGATGAATTTACACAACAAACATTCATTTTTAAGCATAATCTGTCATTGACATAAACTTGTCAATGCACTTAGTTCAGTGATGATTATTACTTGCATAGATCGAACATTACACAGTGAAAATTTCAGATCAAAATACAATTAAGTATCAGACTACGGACCCATTGATGACGTGTGTGTGTATGAATTGCCTGGTTAAATAACCGTCACCTTTATTAGATGAAGCCACACCACACCACACATAAGATACCAAAATAGTTGATTGTAGGCTTGAGCCCGAGCTGTATACTTGGCAGTTTGAATAACCAATGTCATCATAACACCTCGATGGTACATACAGTAAGATAAGCGAAACTGACTTCTCTCATTCAAGTTGTCCATTTTCAGATGGACATACCCTGCTGACCTGAGGACAACACCTCCCCTGTCAGTCGAAAGGTTGCCAACTTCCACTAGACGAGAAGTCGGGGGGGGCCGAGGAGGGTGTGAGATTTTGGGGCCAGCATCCGAGTTGAAGGGAGACATTTAATTGAAGTTGCGGGGAAACCAAAGACATTCCATGGGTGCAACTAGAGAAATGATAAAAAGGTCCCGAAATTTTATTTATTTATCTTGAAAAACCAAAATGATTAATCCCTTTTGTTTATTCATTTTTTTCTTTTTTTGAAATAAGACTTTGGCGTTTCCCCTTGTATAGAGATTTCCTCGGATAAATCCGACGCTTTAGGGAGGAATCACTTCACAAACAAACAATACCGGCAACTTTTCCAGGAATCCTGGAGATGAGAAGAAGAAGAGAGTAAGACTGGCGAGGGACTGGGTCTGAAAACTTGGGTTGGGGGGGGGAGGATGTGTGATTTTTCACTAAACCAGGAAAACGTGGGCCGAGACTGACTGAATGAAGGTAGGAGAATAGAGCTAGACTGGCACGGGACTAGGAATGCGGGGAGGGGAAACATAGGTAGGGACAGAATAAAGGTAGGTGGGTAGGTAGAAGAGCGTGGGTAAGGAAAAGGGGGAGGGGGTATTTCCACCAAACAAGGAAACGGGGTGGGGGGGGGGCACAGAAACAAAATTATAACAACTTGCTTAAAATGTAAGTATTTGAATCACAGTGTATTGATTGAATATGAGAAACTTGTAAGTGGACTTTAAATATTTTTTTCAAGTCATCAAGACAAAAAAATTTTTTTTTACAACTTTTGCATTTTTTTTTTCCAGAAATAATAATAATAATGATAATAATAATAATATATTCAACAGAAAAATGCATTTTTTTTTTTTTACACATTCCATTTGTAGCTTGATAAATAAAAATTATGCGCACACACTTTCTCTGTACACACGTTGAAAGATCATATGTGTCTTCCTTCTTGGCTGGGTATCTAGGCCTGTTTTTTTTTTTTTTCATTTTTTCTGGGACCAGCCCGAAAATAAAAAAAAATTTTCTGAAGGGAACGACTAACCCTTAGGGCAAGCCAAGAACTATTTCAGCTGTTTCTTGTCCCTTCAAGCACTGAGCTCCCCCCCACCGCATCATAAAGCCAGATTCTTCGTAAAGAAGTGTAGTTCTTTTCTTCGAATCGGAGGCAAGTTATCCGTTACACATACACCAACGTGTGGACACGAGAGAGTATGCCTATCCACTAAATTGTATGCATCACTTTGCCAAAACTAAACGAAGACGAGTAGAAGGACGTACCAACAGGAATCCATTAAACTCTTAAATTCATGTAAGAAAATTTTTAACGGCAATATCACGGGGAATAACTACGGATTAAAGTTACCTCCCTTCCACCTTTAGGTAAATCTTTTCATTTTTTTTTTGTTGAAAATTCTATTCACAGAAGAGTTCCATTATTTTTTTTGAAATTCTATTCACAGAAGAGTTCCACCGTCAATTGGGAGCGGTTTCAAGCGGTTTATGACACTAAGAGTAAACGTTGGTCTTTCTCAGTCCTTGCTTCCAACCTAAAGCCAAAAAAAAGGCAAGCACGCAATTAGAATTTGGGATACAAGGATAGGTAGATAGATAGATACACAGAGAATATCTAGAGAAAAATCAATCACTTTTTTTTTTTTTTTTTTCTCTCTTTTGGTGGGGTGGCTCGCTTCTTCTCTTTTAATCCTTCTGGTTTTCCCAATTCTCGGAACTGTAATTCCACCATTTATTTTTCTTCTCTTTTATTTACAAGGAGAGTTTTAAAGTTTCTTTTTCAATATCAGAGCACGGAACAAAAAGAAAAGATATTGCACAGAAATTGGTCAATCGACAAATAAGACCGAGAGGAAAAAAAGAGACAAAAAGAAAGTTACGGTGAATTAGTAATGTGAAGATGGTCCCCACTTGATGGCAGCGTTAGTTTCATTTTAGTTTAGTTTTTTAATTTTTTTCTAACTAAATATCACAAACAGATCAATTCGGTAAGTACCGCATGTATATATATATTTTTTTTTGATTAAAAAAAAGAATAAGAGAACTGATTTAGAATTTGCAAATGACTAAGTATTTTGATAGGAACAGGGAAGGGGGTCAAGAAAGAGATTGTAGCAAACTGATATGCCCACATACGAAACATTTCAGTTTATTTAATCTTTTTTTTTTTTTTTTTTTGAGCGGAGAGGATAGACGGGGAATAGAAAGTTTTGGGAAAAGCTTGTTCTTTGCGGAAAGGAATAAAATAAACTTAAATTACACAAAGGATGAAAGCAGAGAAGAAGCAAAAAGAAAAAGAAAAAAGATAGACAACCACTACAACAAAAATAATTGATATCTCCTCCACCCCTAACCTAGAATTAAGGCAGATTTCATTTTTCTAAATCAAAATCTATCAAACAGGCTTCAACCCCCGACTCTCCCAATCCTTGTTGACATTGTCACATACCCAAGTAATGACCCCCAACATTCAAGGCCCAATACCAGGTTGTCAGTCATGTTGCTAACAGGGGTTCATTTCTGGAGATGTGTAAACATTTCCCAGGAATTTTCATCCCATTTGACTGGCTACTGGAGCCGCTTTTGTTATTCATGCCTAACAAATTGATTGGTTCAGAGCTAATTTTGGTTGTTCAAGTCAAACAAGTCGATTTGTTCAAAAGTAATTTTGGTAGTTCAAGCCAAACCAGACAATTGGTTCAGAATTAATTTTGGTTGTTCAGGTCAAATGAAACAATTGATTCAGAATTAATTTTGGTTGTTCTGGCCAAACAAGACAATTGGTTCAGAATTAATTTTGGTTGTTCAAGCCAAACGAGACAATTGGTTCAGAATTAATTTTGGTTGTTCAAGCCAAACAAGACAATTGGTTCAGAATTAATTTTGGTTGTTTGGACCAAACAAGATAATTGGTTCAGAATTAATTTTGGTTGTTCAAGCCCAACAAGACAATTGACTCTGAATCAATTTTGGTACAGACCAGAAGTTCTGTTCACAGAGTCAAATTATAAGCTTATTGGAGTGCTGGGAATGATTAGAAATGTGTGCTCGATGCTGTGTGCAATCCTTGAGGTATCCTTCACAGATGCTAATATCTTTAGGGTGAGGTACAATCTTGATAGAATCATTGCTATGACATAGAGACTGTCACATTTGGAGATAGGTGTATCATCCGACACTCCATATCAACAGTTGGACAACTGAAAACGATCGTTATATTCTCAACGTCTTTATGCTAAGAGTGGACACGTGGGTGGGCAGTAGAACACCATGCCAGAGATGGACATGGTGAACACCATCGTGTGCACTCGAATGCAAAGACATCCATCGTCAAAAGGACGATTCGCAAGAGGATATAGCATAAATTGGACACCACACAAAGAGCACAAGAATCTGAAGCATTCAGTAGATGTAGAGAAGAGACTTGGTTCTGCACTTAAAACAACTGACTCCCCCTCCCCCGATAAGTAGATTAGAACACAAATGCTGACATCCCCAATTCAGTGAAACAATACATTAGGCGTAAAGAGACTTATTCAGAGGTATGATTTGAAAACAAGAACCCTGCCGGTCAAATCGCACTGAAAGCACCGGTTCTTAATCGAGCACCGGAGTTAAACAGTGTCGAGCCTAATGAGTACTTAGATGCTTGACCACTGGGAAACATCAGGTATGGTCAGCATGTGCCGCCCACACACACGTGTATGGGTCCTCACATTAAAATTGACCTTGTGTCACATTCTACCCTCGTGGGAAAGAAGTTAAATAACAAGTACCCTGCCGATATCAAGGAACATCATGTAGAAAGCAATAAGTTCACGATCGGTATGAGGGAGGCCTATCCTGATACATGAACGCCGTGTGTACATACTAGTTGGCAGTAGACTAATGAGACACTGGGAGCGTGTATCCAGGCCGAAATCCCGTCAGGTACAGTTGGTGAATTAATTTAGTACACACCATAATGAGGACTGTACAAAAGTTAGAACACCGGGTTATATAAGAGGAAGGAAAATGTCAGTATAAATGAAAGACCTTTCAAGAAATATCAGAATTTAGACCAGGGGTAGGCAACCAATGGCCTGTGGGCCGGACCAGGCATTTGGGCAAATATCCAGATACTATGCTTACTTTTCATGTTTTAAGGATTCTTTGCGTCATTTCAATAGATTAAAAAGATACCTTGATTGGAATAAATTGCGACTAAATTGAGTTTTTCGATTACTAATTGGCATCCTTGATTAAGCACAGATGATTTCCTAGAATGTGTTAATCATTGATTTGAGGCAAAATATGACTAGATGTATTTAAATGGACGATTCCCGTATTTAAAGTTTTTCATGGTATCTATATAGCTTATAGTCCACTTATTGATCCACGATCTGGCCCGCAGAGGCAGAAAGGTTGCTGACCTGATTTAGACCCTGCGGCCATTCAAACCCTTTTGAGTAGAAATGTAAAAAAACTCGGAAGAGAACTGAATCCTTATCAGACAATTGAAGGGGGGAAAAATAGTGACTCTGCTGGATACGGGACTTGAAAGCCTTACTCAAGATTTAAATGTGGGTGGTACCATGTTTTGTATGTCTTCTGACAATGGACAGATTCAGTTTTATTGCAGGTACCAACCAGGCAAGTTTACAGTGGCTCTCTTGATTTTTTTTTCTTTCTCACGGGCAAACCCGTTCGGAAAAGTCTGACTTTACCAAAACTCCAAGAAATAGAAATGCGTCAAATGAGACTTATAAACACAACCCTTATCACAGCTTTCAACAGTGCCGGAGTAAGGCATGGGTATAAGGGACCCCAGAACAGGGGCCTCTGTAAACAGGAGGACCTCCAGAGATCAAGGGAAAACAAGGGCCTACAAAATCTTAGTCTCACACTGGCATTCGATATCACTTTTCAAAAGAAGCTGACTTTTGGAGAAAATATGAGTAATTTCAGGGTTAAGCATAATGGTGCGATTTCTCAAGGGAGATAACTCCAAGTATATCAAATGCTGATTATATAGTAGTTTCCCTTTTATGTGACAAAGCAGACAAGGATGGGGAATTCCAAGAATAAATAATAAATCACCAAGTCTAAAAGTTAAAAAAGCAGATAAGAAATAACTATCAAACATCATATTCTAATTACTGTATTTGCCGACATAAAAGACACACATTTAAATAAATTTAAAAAAGAACTATACAAATATCACAGTGTGTCAAATGCACTGGTATTATGACTAGGGGCCTGTCTATTGAGCTTAAAATGAACAGCTAAGGGGCTTGGATGAGTGGCTTTGAGTGGTAGTCTTTCAAATACCATTGTAAACATGTGTCTCATAGGTCAACAAATATGGTAGTTTGATTGTAGACTTTACGTGGTTAAATTGATTTTCAGGGATTTTAAAAAAAAAGTGTTTGTGATTCAAATTTAAAAAAACCCTAATGGGAGAAAATTAACTCTTAAATTCATACAAAAGACAATAGAATGTTAATCTCAAAGGAAGTAACTTCTGATTGAAATTATCCCCCTTTAACTATTTGGTGGATTCTTCAATTTGTTTTTATTCAATTCAGAGAAGAGTACCTATATTATTCATGTTAATGCACATTATGAATTTAAGCATGAAAGAAGTCTAGGAGACAAAAATCCCCAGGTAAGTGAAAAAATAAATGTCAAAATTAGTCTGTATGTATATTGAGTAAGGTGAACTTGAAGAATAGAATTAAATAGTGTCTGTGTCTATTTACCTAATAGGATTGAGGAGAAAATCCTGAGATTCAGAATTAATTTTGCTTGTTCAAGCCGAACAGGCCAATCCTGAAGAATCCTTCTCTCAACCCTTCAACAGCTTAAGTCACTCTCAAATCATCTAGTTTTTTTACTGAATAATTTATTCATTTTGAAATCAAGTCTTGTCTTCTTTCTGTCTCTATTAATCACTATTTTTGCTCTACTTGGCCCACGGTGGGATATTTAGAAGAAAACTTTTAGTTAATTTCCCTCCCTGAGCTATCAATGTGTGATGTCATATCAGCAAAATATCTCATCAGTTGCTCCAGGACAATCATTACTTTCATCACTCTTTATTAATTGTCATGAATCACTATTCACCGCTAGAATAAAAAGACTCAGGACAAAGATATTTCTTCTGAAATATCTTGTTCGCCGCTCCAAATCGGTTGAATAAATAAATTCCCTTCTCTCTCAAAATTTATCCCTTAATCATAATAATCAGGATTTCAGGTAAAACGACATCTTTTTTTTCCCAAGCCCTGTGCCTAAATTGATATTGACACTGAATCACATAAGAATCTAAATTTAAGATGGCACAGAGCATGTATATAATGATGCGATTTCTCAAGGGAGATAACTTCAGGTATATTAAATTCAAATTATAGAGTAGATTCCCTTATTTATATGCAGATAATTATGTAAATTCTATAAATAGGAAGTGACTCGACATTGAGCTTGATGGCAAAGCAAGTAAATATAAATTTAGTATCATGTCACATCCAATTGTTCATGTTAGATTAGTGTATGGGTGAGGCCTGATACTCCAAGATGGTGGGTTGGGGCTCAGATAGAAGTCCTGACTAGTGTGACCCTGGCGTGGCATTTAGTCACTTTTGATATAATGCCCCCTAGTTACAAAAGTAAAGGGCAGGGAAGGGAGAAAATAAGAAGGGTGTAAGTAAGGTAGGAATCCTCCACCAAAATGAAGATTTAAAAATCATAGTTACTAGAAAATAAAAATTCAGTGGAATAATAGTCACCCCAGCTCTAATTAAAAATATAAATAAAAACATTTACCATTCGAAAAAAATCAGGCAGGGAAATCCATGAGACAGAGCGAAGATTAACAGAGAA
Organism: Thysanoteuthis rhombus; assembly: GCA_963457665.1. Taxonomy (NCBI): domain Eukaryota; kingdom Metazoa; phylum Mollusca; class Cephalopoda; order Oegopsida; family Thysanoteuthidae; genus Thysanoteuthis; species Thysanoteuthis major. The sequence goes on from OY735242.1 coordinate 8,335,446, forward strand.
GATATTTCGTGTTTATCTAATAGTTCCACATCTCTGGCACAAGAAAAACTAATATAATTACTTATATGTACAGGCTAATTTTTTTTTTTTTGATTTTTATAATTGATCTAAAGTACATTTAGTACATGAAGCATAAAACAAGGTACTGCTTTTTTTCTTGAGTTTTTTTAATTTTTTTTTTTTTTCTCTTTCAGTTGGGGAGGGTTGGTTTGCATTTTTTATGTTTATCATGAGAGGTCATCATTTTTTTCTTATCCCCCAGGACTGAGACAATAATGACCATATTTGACCAGGAAAAAAAATCCATCACACAGTTTGACGATTGATATTGGTTGAAAAAGAATTCTGAGAAAGAAGGGAGCAGAAATTAGGTAGGTAGGTACGTACGTATGGACAGACAACCAGAAAAGACCTTTTCTCGATAAATAATTCTAAATAGCTCAACGTGTACCTCTATGGAAGTCTACTCATTAAGAGACAGTTACACAAAACAAGCTGTTTATATAGACAAAAATATATATATGATGTGTGTTTTTTTATTTTTTTCTCATATATACACACACACACTTGATTTTTTTTGTTGCTGTTGTTGTTTTGGTGAAGATGGTGACTGGATTCTTAAAATTTTGAAAACTTGCTTGCAATTTCATTTTTCTTTTCACGTGATTGTTGCTAAAGAAGGTGTGGTTGTAATACTAAAAAGAGGAAAAGCTAAATTATAGAATAAAATTTATCCACTAAGGATTAGATTTGGATAAGAAAGAGAAAAAAATTTTCCTATAAGTTTTATCTACCAAATTTATGTTCCTACCTTTTACTTCCTTCAAAAACAAAAATAAATAAAAAAACTCTTCCCATGTTACAATTAGGGACCAACAGGCCGGTTCTTAGAGCTAACGACCATCTTGTCTTCAAACAGGCAAAACATCTCCCCAAAACTATCAAGAACCTAGCATAGAAATCGGAGGAACTAGAAATCCGGCGAAGAGCTGAGACTATCCTGACGACAGCACTACTGAAGTCAGCCAGAATACTGAGGAAAGTCCTGGAGTATTGAGGAGACTTGCTGTCACTTGATTTCCAGTGAAAGTCACTGCTGGTGTGAAAACTCAACAGCTTTTATTATAATTATTATTATTACTATAGTAAATACAATTATTGTCTGAAAACTGTGGTTGTCACCTTTTAGAATAATCTAGAAAAAATAGTGATAGAAAGAGAGATGGAACAATAGAGAGAAAGAAAGAGAAAGAGAGAAAAAACAAAGAGGGAGGGATTCGAAAAGGGAAGGAGGGGGGGATAAGGACAAAGGAGAGGAAGGAGAGTAATATATATTAACAACATCAAGATGATAATGAAATATAAATATACATACATTTATATATGTATATATACATATGTGTGTATGTGATGTGTGTGTATATGTATACATGTGTAATTGCTTCGTATATACAGATACCAACAAGTATATATCAGTATACACATATATCGATAGGGTCATATATATATATGTATATATATATATATCTATAATTTCTGCACACCTATAAACATGCATATATGTGTATAGGTATGCAAATATATAATACCTATGTGTGTGTGTATATATATATATATATATACAATAATATATATATATATGTATGTATATATATATAGTCACCCACCCACTTATACATGCATACACATTAGATATAGATACATTAATACATGTTTGCGTGTGTTATGTGCATGTAATATATGTATACATACATACACACACATACATATACACACACACCTTCATTTATACATACATGTATACATGTGTGTGCATATATATATATGCACGCACACACACACACATAGACACATCAATATTTAGCTATATACATATACTGAATATGCGAGACAGTATCCTGGGCAGAGATCCGAGTAACTAGATATGTAGTATGTGTGTCTGTAGGTGTCTGGCCCCTCAACAAACAGGAGTGACCGACAGCATCTTGGCTGATGCGGGCGTGGTCACCATGAGGGGTCAGTATTCAAACAGACAAAAAAAAGATGAAATGAGCACAGAAAGCAAAACTCAGTCGAAACGTGTTAAAGCAGTCATTTAGCGTTTTTAAAATGGAGAAATCGGTTTCATTTCAAATCATTAAGTTCTCTTCTCGCTGTTATAATCGGTTAATTATAACATAATTAGATTAGTATTAATTAGTATCAGTTAAACATTATTACATCTTTTTTTCCTGGGGGAAAGGGCAAGGGGTCGAGAGTTTAAAAATTGCTTTTTTTTTTGTTTTTTGTTCCTTTTTGTAACTTGATTTTCTTGTTTCTTAATATTGTCTTTTTTTTGTTTTGATTTTCTTTTTGTTCTGTTTTAAATAACGTCGTAGATTGGCCATTGGGATGTTGTCCACTGCAAGACAGGCTTTAAGGGGTCACCGCAGCAGCAGGGGTTCATTTTGGCCACTGCTGGGTTAGAAAACCATTGACTGGTCATATCTTCACGGACTGTTTTCTTCGTGACAGTTTGGACCTGAAGTAATAGAAAAGGAAAGAAACAGTTAGATTTTGAAAACAAGAATGATACATCTGAACCTTGCATAAAAAAAAGAAAAAAAATCACTGTAGCCCATATGTGTACTAGGGCAAATTACCCCAAAAAGTAGATCTTTAATCTGAAATTATCTAAAAAAAGTAGATCTATCTGAAATTATCTTTATGAAGTAGATCTTTAATCTGAAATTATCTAAAAAAAAGTAGATCTTCTATCTGAAATTATCTTTATGAAGTAGATCTTTAATCTGAAATTATCTAAAAAAAGTAGATCTTTAATCTGAAATTATCTTTATAAAGTAGATCTTTAATCTGAAATTATCTAAAAAAAGTAGATCTATCTGAAATTATCTTTATGAAGTAGATCTTTAATCTGAAATTATCTAAAAAAAAGTAGATCTTCTATCTGAAATTATCTTTATGAAGTAGATCTTTAATCTGAAATTATCTAAAAAAAAGTAGATCTTTAATCTGAAATTATCTTTATGAAGTAGATCTTTAATCTGAAATTATCTAAAAAAAGTAGATCTATCTGAAATTATCTTTATGAAGTAGATCTTTAATCTGAAATTATCTAAAAAAAGTAGATCTATCTGAAATTATCTTTATGAAGTAGATCTTTAATCTGAAATTATCTAAAAAAAAGTAGATCTTCTATCTGAAATTATCTTTATGAAGTAGATCTTTAATCTGAAATTATCTAAAAAAAAGTAGATCTTCTATCTGAAATTATCTTTATGAAGTAGATCTTTAATCTGAAATTATCTAAAAAAAGTAGATCTATCTGAAATTATCTTTATGAAGTAGATCTTTAATCTGAAATTATCTAAAAAAAGTAGATCTATCTGAAATTATCTTTATGAAGTAGATCTTTAATCTGAAATTATCTAAAAAAAGTAGATCTATCTGAAATTATCTTTATGAAGTAGATCTTTAATCTGAAATTATCTAAAAAAAAGTAGATCTTCTATCTGAAATTATCTTTATGAAGTAGATCTTTAATCTGAAATTATCTAAAAAAAAGTAGATCTTCTATCTGAAATTATCTTTATGAAGTAGATCTTTAATCTGAAATTATCTAAAAAAAAGTAGATCTTCTATCTGAAATTATCTTTATGAAGTAGATCTTTAATCTGAAATTATCTAAAAAAAAGTAGATCTTCTATCTGAAATTATCTTTATGAAGTAGATCTTTAATCTGAAATTATCTAAAAAAAAGTAGATCTTCTATCTGAAATTATCTTTATGAAGTAGATCTTTAATCTGAAATTATCTAAAAAAAGTAGATCTATCTGAAATTATCTTTATGAAGTAGATCTTTAATCTGAAATTATCTAAAAAAAGTAGATCTATCTGAAATTATCTTTATGAAGTAGATCTTTAATCTGAAATTATCTAAAAAAAGTAGATCTATCTGAAATTATCTTTATGAAGTAGATCTTTAATCTGAAATTATCTTTATAAAGTAGATCTTTAATCTGAAATTATCTTTATGAAGTAGATCTTTAATCTGAAATTATCTAAAAAAAGTAGATCTATCTGAAATTATCTTTATGAAGTAGATCTTTAATCTGAAATTATCTAAAAAAAAGTAGATCTTCTATCTGAAATTATCTTTATGAAGTAGATCTTTAATCTGAAATTATCTAAAAAAAAGTAGATCTTCTATCTGAAATTATCTTTATGAAGTAGATCTTTAATCTGAAATTATCTAAAAAAAAGTAGATCTTCTATCTGAAATTATCTTTATGAAGTAGATCTTTAATCTGAAATTATCTAAAAAAAAGTAGATCTTCTATCTGAAATTATCTTTATGAAGTAGATCTTTAATCTGAAATTATCTAAAAAAAAGTAGATCTTCTATCTGAAATTATCTTTATGAAGTAGATCTTTAATCTGAAATTATCTAAAAAAAAGTAGATCTTCTATCTGAAATTATCTTTATGAAGTAGATCTTTAATCTGAAATTATCTAAAAAAAAGTAGATCTTCTATCTGAAATTATCTTTATGAAGTAGATCTTTAATCTGAAATTATCTAAAAAAAAGTAGATCTTCTATCTGAAATTATCTTTATGAAGTAGATCTTTAATCTGAAATTATCTAAAAAAAGTAGATCTATCTGAAATTATCTTTATGAAGTAGATCTTTAATCTGAAATTATCTAAAAAAAGTAGATCTATCTGAAATTATCTTTATGAAGTAGATCTTTAATCTGAAATTATCTAAAAGAAGTAGATCTATCTGAAATTATCTTTATGAAGTAGATCTTTAATCTGAAATTATCTAAAAAAAGTAGATCTTCTATCTGAAATTATCTTTATGAAGTAGATCTTTAATCTGAAATTATCTAAAAAAAGTAGATCTATCTGAAATTATCTTTATGAAGTAGATCTTTAATCTGAAATTATCTAAAAAAAAGTAGATCTTCTATCTGAAATTATCTTTATGAAGTAGATCTTTAATCTGAAATTATCTAAAAAAAGTAGATCTTCTATCTGAAATTATCTTTATGAAGTAGATCTTTAATCTGAAATTATCTTTATGAAGTAGATCTTTAATCTGAAATTATCTAAAAAAAGTAGATCTATCTGAAATTATCTTTATGAAGTAGATCTTTAATCTGAAATTATCTAAAAAAAGTAGATCTATCTGAAATTATCTTTATGAAGTAGATCTTTAATCTGAAATTATCTAAAAAAAGTAGATCTATCTGAAATTATCTTTATGAAGTAGATCTTTAATCTGAAATTATCTAAAAAAAAGTAGATCTTCTATCTGAAATTATCTTTATGAAGTAGATCTTTAATCTGAAATTATCTTTATGAAGTAGATCTTTAATCTGAAATTATCTAAAAAAAAGTAGATCTTCTATCTGAAATTATCTTTATGAAGTAGATCTTCTATCTGAAATTATCTTTATGAAGTAGATCTTTAATCTGAAATTATCTAAAAAAAGTAGATCTATCTGAAATTATCTTTATGAAGTAGATCTTTAATCTGAAATTATCTAAAAAAAAGTAGATCTTCTATCTGAAATTATCTTTATGAAGTAGATCTTTAATCTGAAATTATCTTTATGAAGTAGATCTTTAATCTGAAATTATCTAAAAAAAAGTAGATCTTCTATCTGAAATTATCTTTATGAAGTAGATCTTTAATCTGAAATTATCTTTATGAAGTAGATCTTTAATCTGAAATTATCTAAAAAAAAGTAGATCTTCTATCTGAAATTATCTTTATGAAGTAGATCTTTAATCTGAAATTATCTAAAAAAAGTAGATCTATCTGAAATTATCTTTATGAAGTAGATCTTTAATCTGAAATTATCTAAAAAAAAGTAGATCTTCTATCTGAAATTATCTTTATGAAGTAGATCTTTAATCTGAAATTATCTTTATGAAGTAGATCTTTAATCTGAAATTATCTAAAAAAAGTAGATCTATCTGAAATTATCTTTATGAAGTAGATCTTTAATCTGAAATTATCTAAAAAAAGTAGATCTATCTGAAATTATCTTTATGAAGTAGATCTTTAATCTGAAATTATCTAAAAAAAAGTAGATCTTCTATCTGAAATTATCTTTATGAAGTAGATCTTTAATCTGAAATTATCTAAAAAAAGTAGATCTATCTGAAATTATCTTTATGAAGTAGATCTTTAATCTGAAATTATCTAAAAAAAAGTAGATCTTCTATCTGAAATTATCTTTATGAAGTAGATCTTTAATCTGAAATTATCTTTATGAAGTAGATCTTTAATCTGAAATTATCTAAAAAAAGTAGATCTATCTGAAATTATCTTTATGAAGTAGATCTTTAATCTGAAATTATCTAAAAAAAGTAGATCTATCTGAAATTATCTTTATGAAGTAGATCTTTAATCTGAAATTATCTAAAAAAAGTAGATCTATCTGAAATTATCTTTATGAAGTAGATCTTTAATCTGAAATTATCTAAAAAAAAGTAGATCTTCTATCTGAAATTATCTTTATGAAGTAGATCTTTAATCTGAAATTATCTAAAAAAAGTAGATCTATCTGAAATTATCTTTATGAAGTAGATCTTTAATCTGAAATTATCTAAAAAAAAGTAGATCTTCTATCTGAAATTATCTTTATGAAGTAGATCTTTAATCTGAAATTATCTTTATGAAGTAGATCTTTAATCTGAAATTATCTAAAAAAAGTAGATCTATCTGAAATTATCTTTATGAAGTAGATCTTTAATCTGAAATTATCTAAAAAAAGTAGATCTATCTGAAATTATCTTTATGAAGTAGATCTTTAATCTGAAATTATCTAAAAAAAGTAGATCTTCTATCTGAAATTATCTTTATGAAGTAGATCTTTAATCTGAAATTATCTAAAAAAAGTAGATCTATCTGAAATTATCTTTATGAAGTAGATCTTTAATCTGAAATTATCTAAAAAAAAGTAGATCTTCTATCTGAAATTATCTTTATGAAGTAGATCTTTAATCTGAAATTATCTTTATGAAGTAGATCTTTAATCTGAAATTATCTAAAAAAAGTAGATCTATCTGAAATTATCTTTATGAAGTAGATCTTTAATCTGAAATTATCTAAAAAAAGTAGATCTATCTGAAATTATCTTTATGAAGTAGATCTTTAATCTGAAATTATCTAAAAAAAGTAGATCTATCTGAAATTATCTTTATGAAGTAGATCTTTAATCTGAAATTATCTAAAAAAAGTAGATCTATCTGAAATTATCTTTATGAAGTAGATCTTTAATCTGAAATTATCTAAAAAAAGTAGATCTATCTGAAATTATCTTTATGAAGTAGATCTTTAATCTGAAATTATCTAAAAAAAGTAGATCTATCTGAAATTATCTTTATGAAGTAGATCTTTAATCTGAAATTATCTAAAAAAAGTAGATCTATCTGAAATTATCTTTATGAAGTAGATCTTTAATCTGAAATTATCTAAAAAAAGTAGATCTATCTGAAATTATCTTTATGAAGTAGATCTTTAATCTGAAATTATCTAAAAAAAAGTAGATCTTCTATCTGAAATTATCTTTATGAAGTAGATCTTTAATCTGAAATTATCTAAAAAAAAGTAGATCTTCTATCTGAAATTATCTTTATGAAGTAGATCTTTAATCTGAAATTATCTAAAAAAAAGTAGATCTTCTATCTGAAATTATCTTTATGAAGTAGATCTTTAATCTGAAATTATCTTTATGAAGTAGATCTTTAATCTGAAATTATCTAAAAAAAAGTAGATCTTCTATCTGAAATTATCTTTATGAAGTAGATCTTTAATCTGAAATTATCTAAAAAAAGTAGATCTTTAATCTGAAATTATAAAAAAAAAAAAATACCAGCACAAGCTTTGGGCATCGTTGGTCCAAAATGACCTTTTTCAAAAAAGTATTAAAAAAAAAAACAACTTTACATGGTGCCTCATGGGGTACTCATGCAAATTTTCAAGGTTGTGGCCCCCCCCAAATGTGACCAGGAGACACATGGACAGACAAAGGCAAAAGAATCTGTAGTCTACTTGGTTGGTTGATCAGGGGGGCCAGGGTGATTCGATAAATACCTACTGAAAATTTAGGTGATAACCAATTGGTCATTACCATCAAACACTGTGGGCTTTTTTTTAAGGATTTGGACTTTCATTTAGGGGAGGGGCTGAAATACAATGCCCTATCTTGCTTACTAATCTGTTTAAGATTCTCTCAGCCTATACTGGCCATTCAAAATCTCCTTTAGGCCATGGTCTCTCAGATTCCAGGGCCCCCTGCCAAATAGAGATACAGCATAAGTATAGACAAGAATTCATTTATTCTTATTTCAGTCTATGGCCTCCTTCAAATGTGCCAGGCCCCCCCATGGGTCATATGGTACCCAATGAGAATGACTGCTCTATTGTACTGATAATGATTATGTATATCTTGCATTCACTACTTTGTGTAACAGCTGACCTAATGTTTCATCAAATTTAGGTTGAAGATAAGTATTAAGGATCCGATTTAGTTGGTGCTTACAAAATGAAGATCAGTTAACAACAGTGGCTCCAAACTTATATTGTTAAGGAACCCTCATACGATTTCCCAAGAAAGAAGAATTTTATGGACAACTCCAGCCACACTAACTTTAATGAGACATTAAATGAAACAAAAATGGTTTAAGGAAGAGAATTCATTCATGTAAAAAACAAAATTAATGAAACATTAAAATGAAAAACAAAAAAAACAACTCTTTTATAAATTTGTAATTGTTAGAAATATATCAACATAAGCCGATTAATGTCTTTTATTAAAAAAGACACCTTATCTAATGGAACCCCAGAATTTTTTCATGAACGTGAGATTCAGCAGAACTCACTTAGGGAACCACTAGTTTAAAAGAATTCGTTTGATTTTAAATTGATTTTTGTCAATTTTTAGGGGTCTTTATATACAGCCTTGATTTAAAAATAAATTTGTATGCAAAAGGAGAATAATTCTAAAAGAAACTTACCTGATCTGTCCGGCCAGAAGAGGGTTAATAGCATACAGCCAATCGTGGAAGTCCTTGTCATCAAGTGTTTGCAGGAAGAATCCCCGGTGTTTGGTCATAACAGAGAATGTGTTGCGGGTCTGAGAATAAAAAGAAACCATTTTGTTAAGAAAGGAATACATTGTTTACATAGCAGACACTTTTATAGAAAGTATCTACACATAATATATTAGCAATGTGCAGATGTCAACTGTCATACTAACTGCCATAGTAGATGTCATTCTCTGAAGATGTGATAAAAATGCTTAATTCAAAGAATAATTAAAGTATAAAATTTTAAATTAAAATTGGTCTATGATTAACAGAATGCTATTCTCCAAGCTCAATGCAGATCTTTATCCTCATATAAGCCCGGTTTCAAAAAATAAATGATATTCAGTATAGAATAATATCAGTATACGATACACATAATACCTTATATAAAATCACAAACTACACGTATGACAAGCTATATAGTAAGAAAGAGAGGTGATATTTGATGAACACTGCTAGGGTGCCATGTTTGTATAACTGTTCTGTTTTTAAAATCCCCCAAAGAGTCGCATGTTAAAGGACTAATGTTTGAAGCAAGAAACAATTTACAAGGAAAAAACTCTGAAGAAAATTACATGAATTTCATTGACAGATATTGGGAAATAAGTGACTGAAGTAACACTAAAAAAATCTATTGAAAAAGTTCTTTAATGTTTAGTGTTTAAAGCTGTTAAGCTTTCTAGACAAATACACACACACACACACACATATATATATATATATATATATATATATATAAATTGCATTATATTTTATAGAAACTCATTTGAAATGATCTGCCATTATTACATGATTAATGTATCCCTTGGCCTAGACAAGGTAAATAGAATAAATACATGGCAACCCAAAAAAGAAGTTTCATAACAGAAAGAGATATGTCCAGTGTTAATGACATCTTCTTACCTTGAGCATGGCCTGCTGGTCCTCACTATATTCAATCTGTGCTGTGGCAAGGTTGATTAAGCCCCTCTCAACTGGATCACGCTCATTATTATAGATGTATACATATGGGCGACGGACAACCTGAACAGAAAGAGAAACCATATAAAACCATCATGAACAAATCCCATCACAAATATTCAAACTATAAATTCGATCAATTGTACTTCAAAAAAAAAAAAAAAAAAAAAAAATTTTTTTTTTGGATTAATTCGATTTATCAGTACAAAGTCAGAAAGAATAAAACTCCTAAATTATATCTGATGTATCAGAAAAAAAAAGTATTAAACTGATCCCCTACTTTATGTCCAAAAAAAAAAAAAAAACTGCTAAAGGTCAATAGGGTTCAAACATGATCCCCCAATTAATGTCCAATAGGAAAAAAGACTAATAAATTACTAGCAACCAGTAGGGTTTATTTTTGTTATTATTCAAGTACTTAACTGATCTCTTTATAACCAAAAGAAGAATGCCTAATAGACTACTAGTGTCCATTACAGTTCATTTTTGGTATTATTTGAGTACTAAATTGATCCCTGACTTTATACCCAACAAAAAGCATCATACAATTCACATTTTCGCAATATTTCCCCCCAAAAGGCAAAATCGATTGTACTTACCACCCAGCGTTTCACCCATCCATTTGTTTTCTCCTCCAAGAAATTGAGGTACCCCTTCCTCGATACAACAGGACTGACTCTTACTTCTTCAATGTCTGGAACATAGACTTGCCGGTCGGCATCTGGCTTTATGGTCTTCAAGGGTAGGGAGAATTTACGTTCTGAACTCTCAGTCATGGCAGATATGCTTTCACATGATTTGGACTGTGTCTTGATGTCAGGGGACATAGGCCTGCAACAAAGAACAAAAAACAATTCATTAGAGAGAGAGAGAGACTTCATCAGCAGGAAAGTCCCAAAAGAGAATAGTAAGGAATGAAAATTAGTTTCACTTTTTGGTAGTGCATAAGATTTTTATCAACTTCATCAACATCAACCTTTCAACATCTGTTGTTGGACATAGACATCTGCCAGATCTGTTAATCCTTAGCCTCATGGTGCCAAAACTTTCTGAACTTATCTAAATCATCATGTGATCTTATTTTTTGCTAGCCACAGTGTCACAAATGAACTGAGAGGGTGCACATTGTGAGTGGTGATATCCTGCAGTTGTCTGACATCCTTGCAACATGGCCAACTTATGGTGAGTTTCAAAATGGTTTTTATATCTTTGACCTGTTTGTTCCCTAATAAACTGTGCTGTCAAGTGATCTCTTCAAGTGATTTGGGCATGATTTTTTCCTGTGCACATAGTATAGTTCTCTTGGTCAAGTTCCATGTTTATGCTCCGTTGGTGACTATCGAGATGACACATTGGTTGGAGATAGGAGAAATTATTTGGGGAGATGATTCCTGTAGTTGTCTACCTTCGAGAGGTGTAAAACCTTCATCATTTCTCAATGCTTGGCAGATCACCGCCTCGTTCTAACCTTCCATCTAGGGGACAAGTGTGGTCAAAAACTACGCAATAAAGATGAGTGATTGATTGCTCTTCCCTAACTCCTTATATTGGATTTATTTTTGTTTAAGCAGTCTATTGGTCAAAGTATTCGGAAAGGTTAAACAGGAATTCTTACGTTGTACTTCGTTGTTTTTCTTTTCCTTCCTCAAGTATCATGGGAGACAAAGAGTTCAAAATGACAATTGGAAAATGATCAGTCCGCTTTTTACTGCTAGTCTACAATATTTTATTAACGACCAATTCAATTGAGTGTTTTCTGCTACAAATGATAATCACTCTGTAGTGACTAAGAAAGAATGTGGCTGGTTCTCTAACAGAAAACGGTCGTGAATCTAAGTTCCGACATTTCTTGGATGGAGTGGTGCCTCTACCCCTGATTCTATCACTGGATGTTACATGTTAGATTAGTTGGGTTTAAAGAAAAAGAAACACAGGTTCTCTGTCCAACTGTTCTCCAAGCAGGTGTTGCAGTCACTACTGGAACATGCCAGAAGCCATGATTATATGGAGAATCTAAACAAAGGCAATTTGTTATTGAACCAGGGGGATTCCTATCCCAAACACCCACTACGTGCTTGGCTTTTGACTTCAATAAACGGTCCTTTTCAGGTCATCAATTAATTCTTATCTTTCCTAAGAAATTCCAATAGCCACAATTTTACTTACATTCAGAACTTCTGACATTGTTTTTTTTTTTTTCTTTTGTTGAGAAATGGATGAATTGAAAGGGTCATGAATTAATTTCTCCTCTCTAGAGGGAAAATTGAATATTTAGCATTTTAATTAACTTGACTAAATTCCAGTGCATCTGATTTCTTGGCTCAAATAACAAGCAATTCTAGGTAATGAATTTATTCATTATTTCATCAAAGTTGAATACATATTTCCAACCCCTTAAGCTGGAGTTTCATTTTTGTTATGCCCTTTTAACCAACAGAAAACAGGCACCCTCATCTCCCTAGACTTTGTCACAACTAACATTATCTACACCTTTGTCACCTCTATTTTTTCAGAAGATTCTTCCCTTCAGGGATTTCTCTGAAAACCCTGCATTAAAGCCATTTGCAAGTAGCATATTTACAAGTTAATGCAGGCCATTTCTCAAACCTTAGCATGAGAGATCTGATAACAAGCAGGAACACCTCCCCCTAATCAAGGATTAACTACTTGATTCAATTAAAAGTAATTACAACAATCTTGCAATCTAATTTGTTAAATTTGACCCCAGTGGTTTTCGCCACCTTGCCACAGAAGGAATCCCTTGAGGGTTTTTTTTCTCTCTAGCTTGTGCTTAGAGGAAAAGCTGCAAAAATTACTCAAAAGTCTTACTTGTCAAAAAGCAAAGTTTAAAAAACAGAGAAATGAAACTGGAAAATGGAGAAATGAAATAAAACAATTAGGTATAGGAACATAGTGAACAAAAAGTATCAATATTCAATTTATATGCATATATAGTATTGCCCATAGATAAGTACACTCCATTTTTTACAGAAAGTTAATTTTCTTCTGAACCAAACAGCAAGATCTTATTATTTCTAGTGGTAGCATTTATGACCAAACTCTACACCATAGAAACACTGTGGCCCAAAATATTTTTTCGTAGGGGTGTACTCAATTTTGGATGGCAACATATTCATATTTTTGGCAACAGAACTTCAATGTTATTGAAATAATAAAATCCTGCTATGTTTGGTTTAGAATAAAATTAACTTTCTATAAATTCATAACTTATCATATAAAGAGGAGGGTGTACTCATTTATGAGTGACACAGTACACATGCACACACACATATATATATATATGAACCAGTTTTGAATGTTCTGTATTCAATGGTCATTTACCCTGTGTTGAGAAAAAGTTGAAATTAAGACAGACAATATACACGTGTGACACTGGAGATTGTTCCTATTCAAGTTGGGCAAGACAGCGACAGAAGTGAGGAAGATGATTGATAGAGCCAATGGAGATGCTTCAGTTGGAAGCAGTATGTATCATGTATGGTTTGTGAAGTTCAAGAAAGGTAAATTCGATTTGGAGGATAAATCACGCAGCAATAGACCACAAGAATTCGGAAGTTATGAATTGCAAGATCTTTTGGATGATGATAATAATCCCAATCATTGTTGGAATTTCAAAATCAAAACAAACGTCATTGAATCACAAAACCCTTTGGCAGCAGCTACATACCGTAGCTGGTACCTAATTACTAACTGACCATTTAGTACACCCCCGATTATCAGAGAACCAATATTGGTTGGAAGCATAGAATCAGTTTTGTCTTGGGGGAAGACAGAATGAATATTTGAATCTCTTGGGAGAGATTGAGATGTGAAAAAAAACACAGAAAACAATTTTTGTCTGAATTTTTAAGACAAGAAATGATCATTGTATCTCCATCTTTTCAGACTATTGACCTTATCTTGGTTGTTTTTTTGGAGACAGCATCACAGCTGCTGTACTTTACGGCCCCGAGACACAAATTATCAGGATATTTCGTCCAATTCATTCTACAGCCTTCTTCAGGTATCTCATCCAAATGTGATGCTGGTAAATGGTAGCAACACTATAACATGGGATTTGGATAATTTCTTTTTCTTCCCTTGTTAGGGCTGGATTTCCCTACTATGTCCCTGTTGATAATTGGATTGAATTCTGCACTTGTCTGACACACATTCAGTTGACAAGTTGGTGTGGGCTGCGTCCTCGGCAATCATCCAAAAAACTCTTTGTTGGTGGCTGTTCTCAAAACTACAGACAAAAATGATCAGATCAGTATCCACCTGACATGATGAATTCTCAAAATCATATTAAGTATTTCCAAGTTAAATCAAGGGGAGTAACTACTGACTAGATTTACTTCCCCTGCACTTTTTGATGAATCTAAATTTTTTTTTCCCTGTTTATTTCATTTATGGGAGAGATCCATTTCTTAAAATTCTCCACATTGAAGATTTCCGCAGCAGCTCCAAGCGGTTCATGAATTTAGAGTTTAGCAATAAAGATGGCTAAAAAGGTTCCACTAAAACCAGGCATTAATGAAGAACCACTTGATTATACTATGGCTCAAAATGTCAGAAAATTCCAGATTTCCAAGACGACTGCAGGGTACAATGGTCAAAATACTGTGTACAAGAAAAAAACAACCACGATGGGGACGATAGTCTGAAAAGATCTATGTACAAAACAGAAGCCAATGTTTTACATGCAGAAAATCACAAAAGAGTGTGTTTGTTTTTTTTTTCTTTCTTGAGGACATTTGAAAATGTGCAAGCCAAAGAAAAAAAGAAATGAGTAGAGCTTCGGAAAGGAAAGCCAGTGCCACAAGACATCATAATAAGCTACATCTGGCAAGAGCTGAAATAGAGACAAAAAGCTAAAAAGAGTGTTGAACACACAAAAAAAAAATATTTGATAAGAAAAGGCTACGTCAGTGATTCCCAAAGTATGTGCCCTGGCTCCCTACAAGATAAGAGAGAGAGTGAGAAAAAGGAAAAAGTTTGGGAACCACTGAGCTCATCTAAATGAAAAAAAAACTTGTTATATTTGAAAAGAAAATAAAAAGCTTAAAACTAGAGCAAAGCTGAATAATAGACAGAAAATTCTAGAAATGTATAGCTTGAAAAAAAAAAGTCTAATCACTACATTTACTCAGCCTGGTATTAATACCAATAGGATTTTGTGAATTTTACAAGTATGTGAATGTGCTGACAGCATTTGCGAGAGAAAATCGTGGATAAAGTCTAATAAATATAATATAGAATAAAGCAATGTAATATGGGGTCCTTATTGGATATTAAAACATTGGAGTCTATTCAACTGAGAGCGACTAAATTACATCGCTGAAAAGCAGATCCTACAAGGACTATTTGAAGGAATTGAAACTCCCATGCAGAGTCATGATCCAAATTTTTAAAATCTTGAATGGATTAGTACAGAGAGAGATGTCAATATGCTGTTCCGTCCCACTGAAATTTCTTATACTTAAGGACATTTTCAAAAGCTATTCACGAATCGTTCAGTTAAACTTCCAAGAGCTAATTTCTTTACACAGCGGGTTGTAAATGATTGAAATAAACTGTCATTTTATGGTCATTATTAAACAGAGTAAATTGGAAAGAAAGTATCGAGACCTTTGCTACTTAATTCAAATTGATTATTAGATCAATATCTATTAAGAGTATTTCCTTGTCGGGCTTGTTAATCAAAAGCACTTATAAGGACGTGGATGATTATGGTTTGCCCCAGCATCCATCCTCTTGTCGTTCTCACCAACTTCCTCTCATCTATACCTTCCACTCAATCAAACCCTTCAAGTAGGTTACTTGCTGCCTACCTTTGCTCTTTTTGCCTTCTATGTGCCCTGTGAGCACTTACTATACTTATAGATTTGCCAAATCATAAAAGAGCAGAATTTTGATTTCTAAACACATGGATATCGATATTTGTAAATACTTCTACTACGCCAAGATTCCATGTAATCATATATGTAAGGAGTGCCACATCTATCATAGTTTGTAGCATCAATCAGCTGAGCCTACTGTTGCTAAGCAACACTAATTGTCAACAGCCTGGATGAGCACTAAGCGTCGGAATTTGAGCTGTGTCTATCATACTGATATTGACATAAGAGGTCTTTATTATAACAAAACATATGATAAGAGCCTGTCTGTCACACTTGTGTTGATTTTAGAAGTCTTTATTTTTAAATATACAACCCGAATAAGAGAAATGCACTGCCATCATAATGAGGAAGAAGAGATGTTGTCTATGAAGAAATAATTAGTTGATATACATGTAAGTAAATAGTATCATATATATATATATATATATATATATATATATTATTGTGTCATCCACAGACAGCTGTTTTGATGTATTACATCTCTTCAATGTGGCTATAGACTTTTCATTATCCCATCCAGTACCACGAGGCAGGATTGAAACCTTTGCTTCAGACCTCTGAGCTACAGAACTGGACGGTAAGTAAGGCTGAATTTAAGCGATATATTTATTTACTGATAAATTCCTCATCCACCAGAGTGCTCTATTCCCATGGAAGAGATTGATTAAAAATAATGATCATTTGAACTAACATGATTTAATCAAAATATTGCTTGGTTGGGTTGAACTCTTCTTGAATTACCCTTTAAACAATGTATCAATTTTGGCAATTTTTTTCACAAGAAGTTACAATCTTTTGATTTGTACACTAATGACAGTTATCAGCAAAGAGACATGTCATGGACTAGGTTTTGATAAATTGTCAGTTTCTAACCCAGATTTCCTGTCAACAAATGCAGCCAGAAAAAGAAATTCAATTGAATAAAAACTACAATCTAAGTCTACAAAATCTACGCCATACAGATCATCTACATTTGAAACTATGTGAGTGAGAAAAAAATTTTAAAAAATGGGGTGCTTAAATAGACACAATGTCAAAATGCTGTATCATGCAGTTATATACGGGCAAAACCCAGGAAAAAGAAATGTTGATGGTAAAAAATTGAACAACTGTAGCCACAGAAGGTAGCAAAGAGTTTTATCCCTTTTTATATATATATATGTTTATATGTTCCAGCATTTCTCGCCATACCGTTTTGTTAACTGACTAAAAAATTGGCATCGGTACTCCACTAGAACCCTTTTAAAAATCTTCTATTTTTTATTTTTCGAAAAAAAAAAAGCTTTTTGAGCTTTTTGGGGCCTTATTATTTAAACAGGTTATTAATAACATCTGGATTTTGAAGAATCTAGATGTTTCTTTACTCTATTTTAGATCTTTCTCAGTAGAAAATGCCAGTGATGTCATAAATAGAATTTATTCTGATCATATTTATCCTTTGATAGAATTTTTCTTTTATGAAACTTCAAATTTTGATGCTACCGTTGTTCAATTATTGACTGTGAGAGTGAGTTAATAATAACTGATTAAAATTAGAATTTTAGTCATCATAGAACATAGTAGTAAATTTAGTAGGTACTGCATATGATATAAAACTATATATATATATATATGATTTTTGTTTTGCTGTATTCAACACTTTCTAATGAGTGCACAGATAAAACACTCTGATCCTAGAAGTGCCAAGCAACGACACATGGGATCCTAGGCAGAGCACATAGGTCTTATATTCTGATTCAAGACCAGTCAATTTGTTGATAGGACGATTCATCACCAACTTGAAATTTAAAAAAATCAAACTAAAGTTTAGTATATAATATATTGAAATAAAACTCCCCCACCTTCTCTGAAAAAGTAAGCTTACAGATGACAATGTTCATGGATAGGATCCTTGATAACGGGAACTAAATTAGAATATATACTAAATTGGTATAAGATCATTTCCCCAATGAGTATTGCTCAGATGATCAAACGTAAACAAACTATAGCCGAAATTGGAGACAAATTGTCTTATCGACCAGTGAGCAATAAACTGGTGATGAGTTATAGTAGAACCCAAGAGAGAAACTTTGTACTCAGCAGCTAATTGAGTACACTCTTAGCTGTGTGATTAGGATAGAGTATCCCTTCAGAGGACTTGCATCCTGCGAAGAGGGTGGTCATAAAAACTTGTAAGAATAAAGTCCTGGTCTTGAGCAGACTTGAAACTTGCAAGGAATGCTAAGCTGACGCATGCAAAATAAAATTGGACGTTTATACTCCAGTGGGAGTAGTTCCTTAAGAGACGGACACTCTACCTATTTTTTTTTTCCAAGAAAGAAAACATAAAAACCCTTTTGTATGATGGAGAAAAATTTCTTGAAAGAGACGAGGTGGAATATTTGGGGTTCAGAGAGGGATAAGGGGCAATGACTAGCAAGATCAGCCGAGGACAACGACGATGGAAAGAATTGGGGACAGAAAAGACACTTGCCACTTGTCCGAATGTCCAGCCTGTTGTGATTCTGTAGGTATTGATGCACTGTAGTAAAATAAGAGAGACAATTGTGGAATTTCACATGGAAGAAGGAAGAAAAAAAGAAGGTATTACTAATATAGTGTCACCAAAAAATTGGTAAGAAAAGAAAAAAAAAAAAAATCTGAGCATTATCTTTGAAAAAATTTCTTTTTCAAATTTCCAAGTTAGAGTTTCCAAATGTCAAGTCTTGGAGCTCTGTCATTTTCTCATTGCAGAAATATGTATGAGAGTTAATTAATAACTGACATATTAACCGTTTCAAGAATATACCTATCAAGGTGCTGATCCCGTTAATGCCAGAAGGTGGTGAAGAGTGACAGTTATTCATTGAAAGGTAAAAGCCCTTATCCATTGCAAAATAAAAACCCTGACTTACAGATAGAACTGATTAACAATCAATCATAATAAAATGGAAATTTCATTGAGTTAGCCATAGAACTGCAATGATGGAAATTCCCAAGATAATCCATTGTAGGTTAATCAGAGCAAGATAAAAGCCCTGACTCACTGAGAGAACTGAGTTACCATCAATCACAATAAATGGAAATTTTATTGAGGTAGCCATAGAACTATAATGATGGAAATTCTCATCATTTGCATTTAATGGGTTAATACCTGAATTTAAATGTCCCAGGAGACTTTTAAAAGGGATCTAAAGGACCTATGAATCCCAGCAGTCATAGAAACCGTGGGATATATATGTCCCAGAAGTCCTGAAAAGTTTAGCTCTTTCTGAGTGAGATCTCTTCTGTAAATAGCTCTTTCTGAGTGAGCTTTCATCTGTAAATAGCTCTTTCTGAGTGAGCTTTCATCTGCAAATAGCTCTTTCTGAGTGAGCTTTCATCTGTAAATAGCTCTTTCTGAGTGAGCTTTCATCTGTAAATAGCTCTTTCTGAGTGAGCTTTCATCTGTAAATAGCTCTTTCTGAGTGAGCTTTCATCTGTAAATAGCTCTTTCTGAGTGAGCTTTCATCTGTAAATAGCTCTTTCTGAGTGAGCTTTCATCTGTAAATAGCTCTTTCTGAGTGAGCTTTCATCTGTAAATAGCTCTTTCTGAGTGAGCTCTCTTCTGCAAATAGCTCTTTCTGAGTGAGCTCTCTTCTGCAAATAGCTCTTTCTGAGTGAGCTCTTTTGAGGGTAACTCTTTCAGAGTGAGCTCTTTGGTGGCAAGTTCTTTCTGTGCGAGCTATTGTAAACAGCTCTTTCTAAGTGGGCTCTTTTGTAAACAGCTTCTTTGTGGCCAACTTTGAGTGAGCTCTTTCGTAAACAGCTCTTTTGTGGCTAGCTCTTTCTGAGTGTCATCATAGATAGGATTCTACATGGTGCAAAAATGCCAAAGACTCACCTGAAGATGTCTGACGTGGTGCTACTGTTCATGCTGCTGTTCATATTGCTACTGTGTACGCTCATGTTAAGTCCGGTGCTGCTAGTGCTTGCCTGCATCACGTTGTCCCCGCCCGTGGTTACGGTCTCATCTTCATCAGAGATACTGCTCAGCGTGCTTTCATTCATTACTGGATTGGGCTGGAATAAACAAGTCGTTCTGATAAGTACCATAGAAATGAGTATGATTCACAAAACAATTGATTACCCTTTACGTTAGTACTATCAGATGTGATAGTATTCAAATTTTTCAGATGAAATATTGCCAATTGGTAATTTTTGACGAATCTTTCTTTTGTTATATTTTGGTCAAATTTTATGACATTACCAATTTTAAATGTATCGGTATCTAAATTTCTTGGATGAATAGAGACATAATAGGTAGTAGGGATTAGTTTGTTGCAAAAGTTCCCAGCTACATCTTTTATATAATGTTAGGGAAATCTTTGAAATGTCTTTGGAGTTTGACTCGGCTTTTTATAGTATTTGCAGTCAGTCAAATGTAGTACGCCATTTATTAACAAACCTTAAGGAAAATTCTTGAGGTAAAAAAAATGGGTTCCACATGAATTAGCAGAAATGAACATGGGTCAGTGTTTGGACGTTTGTCTTTCTATTTTTAACTCAACGAGAGAAAAAGTTTACGAGAAATAAAAATGAAAATAAGAACCATTAGTTCAAAGATGTGTCCACCATCTGTGGTAGTAGTTACAAGAGGTGGAGGAGGGAGAGCAAGTAGTCTTTCTTTGAGTCAATTGATTCTCATACTTGTAAAATATTGCAATACGAAAATATTCTGCGAGCACTATTTTCACTAAAGATAAAAAATGACTATTTTTGGAGCTATTTGGCTAATTTTGGCTTTTGGTACATACAAAAATGCTAATCTCATACGTTTAATTATGACATCATAGCAGCTGGTGAAAAAACATTGGTCGGAATAGATGTTCTCTCAATGACATCACACCCCTTCCTTCCTTCCTCTTTCTGTTGTTTAATGTAAATATCAATATCATCAACAGATAAACTGACTACAAAAGCATCTTATTGAGATATGTGAACATATCTAAAAGCCCTCGACATCTCAATCTATTTTAGAGAAAAAACTTTGCTTTAATGTTGGGAAATAAAATAACTAAACTGATTCATAAAGCACATTAACTTTTAAATTCATGAAAAAAAAATTGGACTTTAATTCTAGAAAGAAATAACTTCTGATTAGAATTACTTCCCTTTGACGATTTGGTAAATTGAAAAAAAAAAAAAAATTCTATTCAATCCACAGAAGTGTTCCACTGTCAATCACAAAGCTGGTTAGAAGAGGTCCATGAATTCAAGATTTAAAGAATACAACGTTTGGAAAAAAGAAAAAAAAAAGTTTAATAAACCAAACCTAAAATACAAACCTTATTTTGAGAGCTGAGGGGTAAGCGGCCTTGTAATATAAGTCTGAGACACTTGGCTGTAAGTTCTTTGCTGGGGTCACCATTAGTCTGAAAGTCAAAGGACCCAGGTAACACACCCACTGTGGATGATTTTAATTTCTTGTCAGCGCCATCAGTCAGCAGGTCTTTTTCTTCATCCTCCTTCAGTTCTTCTTCCTTGGCACGCTGTGATTTTGCCTTTGCGTACATATTGGAGGCATCTTTATCCAGTTTACTAAGCTCCTGAGTTTTATTCTGTTCACCAAGCTTCTCTCGTAGCAAGAGGATGTGTCGAGCCTTCTCGACCTGAAACAAATCATTTCAAGAGGCAGTGTAAGAAATCAGGGGGTTTTTTTTATGAGAAGATGATGGCTATATCATGCGGCATTGCCTGTACCATTTTGGTCATCGAAACCACTGGCAAGCAAGCAAAATTCTATCCAGCATTATACTATTTAGTCCATTTGGATATTGCAATGGTTAGCACATCTGCCTCACATGCAGGAAGTCCTGGATTTGATTCCTGGTATAAGTGTGTAAAACTCTTCATTAGGACAAAATATCTCTGTGCACTCAGCAGTTAATTGAATACAAAGCTGTGTGATGAGGGTGAAGGTATCCATTAGTTGGAATAGCATTCTGGCAAATGAGTATTATGAAAACTTGTAAGAATGAGGTTCTGGTTTTAACCAGACTAGCAAGGATCACTGAGGTTTCTCAGGCAAAGGACAACAAGACTTTGCTGTTCATACTCCAATGGGCAATGTCCCCTATACTCCAATGTTTCAATATTCCAATGTTCCAATACTCCAATGGGAACTGTCACCACAGCTCTTGCTGTTATTAGGTGGTTACGCATGAAATATTTTTTTTTACATCAAAGAGAATAATGCTAACAGTTTAAGATTTACTAATGTAATTGAATTTTTTTGCATATTCAATGTTTATAGAGGTATAATCATTAGAGTTTTCAAGCCTTTAGCAACAATGGTGTCCACCCAAGAATTTAAATTGAATTTCATGTACAATTCTAAATTAGGACACAATGTGCTCAAGCTGTTGATAATCTCAACAAAGCATTTGGAGGGAACATAACTACAAAGTGAACTGGTCACCAATAGTTCCATCGGTTTAGGTCTGGAAATATGGATACCAATAAACCAAGATGGAGACCAAAACCTGTTCTCGATAGCAAAGAAATTTCTGGTAAACAAAAACTTTCTTCACTCATTTTAAATATGAAAAGTGAAAAAATGCTGACATAGTCATCTGCATCTTTGACTTTAAATCCGTCATCGGCCATTTTGAAACAGGAAAGGTCACAATTGCCCCAATTTCTATAATACCCAGTCAGTAGATCCACAAATCATCAGAGTTTCAATGAAAATTTTGCTGAATCTTTCGATGACCAGAATCTTCATCTCGTCTGAAGCAAAGTTTCTTGTTCCATATTCATACAATTTAAAGGACTTAAGTCCAAAGTAAACGAATCTGGTTAGTCAGTCAATAGTAAATGTCATTTGGCAGCATGCCATGTCAGGATGATCAATTAAAATGTTGGAAAAGGAGATCAATGAATAAATTACTTCTCTCACCTTTTGTTGAGAGGAGATCACTAGAAAAGTATGAATTTTCAAAAAAAAAAAACAAACAAAAAAAAAGAATGCTGTTAAATACGAACTAAGGGAATAATTTAGCATAGATTTAAATTGTAATTGACCCCCTCCTTAAAAACTTGGGGTGGGGGATAAGAAAAAAAACTGAGAGGAAAAATTTTTTTTTTTCTGGACGTGAGGAGTATATGTTTAAATTTTCAGGCCTCTATCTAGCTCCATTGGTGTGGCCTGAAGAGATAGATAGCCAGCTTGACCAATTTATAAACTGAAGAAACCTATGTTGATGTTAGTTATGTTGAACTGTTTTGGTAGATGGTTTCTAATATTGGCCGTCAGATGAGATATGAAACGGATAAGGACAAAAGATTCTAATCCAGAGATATCTAGCAGAAAAGTTTCCTCTTTTAAAAACTCTGAAAAGATAGTGACAAATCTGGCAACAGAGTTAAAGAAATCAGATACTTTACCATTTCTAGACGAGTGAGTTTTTCCAACTCCCATTGGTGTTCAATAATGAGGGAGTCACCGCGGGGTCTCCATCCATTCAAGTTTTCTTCTCCACGAACATAGGTAGAGGAAGTATCCAAGACACGACGTTGTCGTCTTTGTACACCTGTAACAATGATAAATACCTGGTTTTATGTACAGAATTGAGAAAAAATAGAACAAAATTCATGACATTTTAATGAATATTAGTCAGCACACAAGGCAGTGCAGTGTCGAGTTTGAAATTGTTTGGATCAGCGGTTCAACTAATAATTCTCATGCTACAAACAATTGTAGCAGAGTAGAAAAGGACATGTAAGCAGGATTGAGACTACGTTATATAAACAAGTGTTAGCCAGGAATCTACTTATGTAATTTGCAATGTGAATGGCTGTATATTCTGTCTGTAACATTTATCAAGGGAGGTAACTATTGAATGCTAATCTAAAAGTTATCTCCCTCGTTTATTTATTTTTCTTGAAATTGCATAAAAAATACAGATTCATTCTGGTTTAACATTAACAAGACTAGCATTCCAAGGGAAATTATGAATTGACACCACCTATATTTGTTGTGTTGGAGGAGATCAATTAAAAAGTTGTAAAAACAGATGATGAATGAATAAGTTACTTCTCTCCCCTTGGACTGTCATCAGTAAAATACATCTGAATTTTCAAAAAACAAGTGGGTACAACCTGGTGACCAATTTAGCATACATTTATATTGTATATTGAATCCCTATTTTGTAGAAAAATTTGAAAAAAAAACCCATCTTCCATACTCATCAAGAGGAGAGTGTATCCAAAATATAAATGTCAGAACGCATCAACAACCTAAATCCACCAACAGTGATTGAACCGGTCTGTTGTGGGTAGCAGTGATTAAAAATGCTGAACAACATAACGTTTTTGATATTTTTCAAAAAGAGTGCAATTGCCAAATTATTTAAATACTGGCGTTATTTTTTGATGGCAGGGGTTAACTAATTCTCTAAGAAACCCTAAAAGAATCTAAAAAGGGAAGAGGAGGAATGATATGAACTGACCACCAACTACAGTGCTCGGGAAGGGTGAGGAGAAGAGGGGAGGGCCACGTATCGTGCCAAATTACTTACCGCGAGCAAGCAAAGCCCGCTGGAGATCCCCACGAACAGAATAACTCTTGGGGCAGTTAACTATAAGAAGTGATAAGAAGTAATCTGTCATAGATGTATTTGTGTATACATATATATGTATGAGAAATGAAGACTACGTTGGGAGTTTTGTTTTGATATTATCAAAATATTCTTCCCGACGTTTCGTCTATTTTCTGGACTTCTTCAGGAGACATGTGAAAGCAGAAAAAAATAAAATAAAATAAAAAATAAAACACAATCTTGCCTATCCACAATCCAAATTCCATTTACTGAACAGATGTCTCCTTATTTACTCCCATCATTTGCCTCATGAGGAAGTCCAGAAAATGTACGAAACGTCGGAAAGAATATTTTAATAATCCCACTACAAAACTTCCAATATTGTCACTCATTTCCCATATTGTCGCATGAACCATAATCCATACCAACATTTATCCATACATATGTATGTATATATATATATATATAAATATATATGCAGCTCATATAGGTAATTTGGTGGTCAGGAAAATTCTAAAGAAATCTAAATCAATTTTAAAATCACACAGGTAGATCGATAGATATATAAATCAACAGAAAAGGGCCTACAATAAGTGGTGTGGGTAATACTATTATGCTAGCCTGTCTGAGGTAGCGAAGTAACACTGGCAGTCGCCCAGGGCGCCAAGTGATAGGGAATGCCTATTATTCGTCTCAGACATTGGGACTTTCCAAGTACAAAAATTGTGAAATGAATAAGTTCAATAGAATTAAAATATCCATAACTCACATAAATGAATCACCATAGCCTGTGTGTGTACTAATGATAATTAGTTCTGGTACATAATTATCTAAAAAAATTGATTATAAACCAACAAAAGAAATGACATAAGCTTTAAATAATGTCTAGCATATACTCATAAAAAATGATGGGGTTAGTTATGTCTGGAGTCTAAAGCTATTTTATTAGATAATTTAGTCTTAATAATTCAAGTCTCTTAATTTCAAGTTTTTTAGTCTCAAACCATAAAAACATTCTTTCTGTCACTTGCACTTGGTTTTTCTTTTATCTTAGTTTTAAATGTCCAGTGATTCTTCATTGTTATACAATAACAGCCTCTCTCATTTTAATACCCTAAAATTGTTTTTTTTTTTTATGCCATGTTGATCTATATCACATGGACCAATCCATTATAACAAGAATTGGATAAAACAGAGATATATACAATTATACATACTCATTCGCATGTATGGATTTTACATAAGAGTCTATTTAGCTTCAGTTACCATTAGAACTGTGGGCGCCTGAAAACAAGCGAGAATGCAACTGGTCATAAACTAAGAGACCAATTTAGTATGAACTTATATTGTAACCCCCCCCCCCCGAAAAAAAACAATCTGAGAGTGGAATTTTCCAAAATAAAAAAAACCCCTAAACATTTTCTAGAAATAAGGATTAAAGATTGAAAGCTTCAGCCCTCTAGCTCCATTGGTACATCCTGTAAGTGTGATACATATATAGGCAGCCAGCCAGAACGACTTGTAAACAGGAGAAACCTATGTTGGCAGTTTCTAATAATTACATATGACTTCCTGTGTCGGGAGTATTGATTTGTGGTCTTGGCCCTCTGCCCCTGCACGACCCCTCTGTCTTCCAGCACCTCCAAGGGAGAATATTGCCCACTTCGGGAATCCCCACATTAAAAGATAGCAAAAAATGTGCATGCAGGAAGTGGTCAGAGCATAGAATAATTTTAACGGGGAAGGGACGCATTGTCAAGTGACGTGTGAAATTTGACGGAAGGTCAACAGCGGCTCACTTACCTGGGCTTCCAGAGTTATTGCAGCGGCGAAGGAACAATTCATACACTCCGCTCAGCCTGTTTGTGTCCTTGCGAGCGTATCCGCCACTAAACAAGTTACGCAGAGAACTACAAAGAGAAACAGTGCATAGTATAAATAAAAATAACCTAGTACAAATGTGGTTCCAAAACACGGTGAGCCCCACCAAAAAAAAAATAAATGTATTGAATTAATTAAAAAAATCAAATTCTAAATTTGAATGTTATCTTATTACAACCTTTTTATATAGATGCAGTCTATAAGGTTTTAGGAAGATGAAAAGATCAAATCAAGAATTTGATTTTTAATTCAAGTAAACACATTTATTTTTTGAATGATGCTCATTGCATATTTGAATTGCACTTTTCAATCAACAATAATAATATATGGTCCGACTATTTTCCTTGTCTATATGTTCATTTATTCAGAAAGTTCTGGCATTGTACCCTACGGCCTTTGTTAGATGTTCCTTGTCTCTAGAATGCTCATATTGGGCTAGACAAATCACAACAGTTTTTCGTATTCGTCTTTCTTAACATTCAAACCATATAATATACAATGATTCATACACCCAGGGTGACAAAATTCAGACAAGAATAATAATGGTTTTTTTTTTTCCTAAATGTTTAATCTGGATAAGGAAACTTTCAGATAATTTATCTTTCTTTGTATTTTGGTCCTGAATCACTTAATTTTGGCACTCCTTGATTATTTAGTCCTAAAATACTGAGATAGCATGTAAATTGCCACAAGTTATAAACCTTGATGACCAAAAATGGATAGATTTTTTCATTTTCGGCTAGAATTCTCACATACGGTTCAAATAATGTCGTTGTTCACTCAAAAAGACTCTGTTGTTAGGATTAGGTTTAGAAAGTAAGCTGTAAACAAAAAAAAAGATTTAGCCATTTCAAGTCATCAAAAGGGATAATTTTGGGCAATATCCATGCAATCGTATTTTGGTACCAAATAACCAAGGATTACCAAGATTTCTATGTCTCTTCATAGTGCGGAGATATCCTTAGCCTTCAAGTCAGGGAAGTCCTGAAGACCTAGTTTCGACTGTTGTATTCCATCAATGAGTTAGTTCTAGGCCACAAAATTGATTTTGAAGTTCTTCTATTTACTACAGGATTGTTTTTGAATTACTCAATATAGTGAATTAGATAAGAGGCTATAGTGGTTCCTAATAAGAGTAGAAACATGCCACAATGCCCACTGTTCATTATTAGTACCAGTATTTTCAGACCTGGGTCTACTGAACCAATGCTGAACAGTTAGCTCTGTAGTAGTGAGTACTCTAATGCTTGACGTTATCAGCAGTTTAAGCAGCATTATTTCCTAATTTGAGATCGTACTCTAACTTCTTGGATAGACACCAATGCTTCTAAGGTCTCGAAACCCTCTTATAATAACAGATCATATCTCTATTCATATTCAATCTGCAAAAATGAAATGATATAAGTAAACCTACTGTCTATGGTTTTGAGAGGGGTCATTAACATTCAAAGAGTCTTTCCAGATGATTGACCATCCTTGTTGCTTGTGTTGTTAACATAACGTTCAGTTTAAGTCAATCTATTCTACGGCCTTCTCAAAGTGTATATATCCGAACGTAATCGTGGTAAACAGGATTATTCCGATGGCAGCAACACTATAACATTTGATTTGGTTGATATCTCTTTCTTTCATTGCTAAGCGTAAATCTCCATACCTTGTCCATGTTGAATAGCAGAAAAAACATCTGCTATTGGAAAAAATTCGGTTTACCACCATCATGTGAGGATGGTACACCAGAAGGAGGCCATAGAATGGATTGGCTGAAATGTCCAAAAAACTCTTTGAATATAAATGAGACTTAATCATTCTCTTTGTCATTCTCTCAGATATGGGGGAAAAAAAAAACCCTATTGATGGCTCTGTCCTCTAATTCTGATTACTTTAACCAATATTTCTTTTGATTTAGAGTAAAAAGTATAAATAAATGAAATTGAAAAAACAAATAACACAAAATGCATCCCAAATGAAAAAAAAGCTTTGGCAAAGAATCTAACAGTCATTGACTGTAGGGCAGCGGTTCCCAACCTAGGGCATACAGACCCCCGAAAGGAGGTTTACAAAGATATTACAAATGGTCAGTGAGCTTGTCGCATAGGCAGACTCTTCAAAAGCCCGAGGAAAATTCATTTGAATAGGAGGGGGTCCTTGGTAATGGGAAAGGTTGGGAAACCGCTGCAGTAGGAGGTCAGTGTCGGTCACAAGAGTGTCCACCCTGCCTCCGCATAAGCACGTAGCAGGCCTGTAATAAGCAGAGGAGAGAATGCATAGCAAGAGCCAAACGCAGAAAAGCAAAAAAAAGAATGTAGATAGTTCACAGCATTGACAAAAAATAAATAAAGATGAATCTACAACGTGTATTTGTATATTTATTTTTTGTCTGTAACATCCCAAACCACCAAGAAATATACATTGACTTACACGGCACGCCAACTGTAAAAATGAAACGATTTAGGCAAAAACATTTCAGGAGTCAATGAACGAAACTTTCATATCAGTATACTCTTAAGTGCTTAATTGCTGTCCCCTACCCCTGCTTATTATTTTGGGGAAAAAATTCCACCCCACCACTATCATTAGGACCCCTACACTAATTACCTTTCAAGAGTCCACTTCTACTTCTTCTTCCTAATAGTTCTCAACTTTCAGTTATAGCCTTTTTTATTGTTATATCAGTATACTCTTAAGTGCTTAATTGCTATGCCCACCCCTGCTTATTATTTTGGGAAAAAATTTCCATCCCACCATTCTTAATAGGACCCCACTGCTAATCAACTCTTGAGAGTCCGTCTCCACTTTCTCCTCTCTGATTGTTGAGGCGAGGAGGCAACTGTGAATTATTGTTTATAAACACAATTTATTTAACCAAGTTCAATCGTATCTTCTAGTTCCAGAGATTTAAAAATTTGATGCTACCAAAAGACTTTTCAGCTCAAGTTTCCTTCAAAAACGAAATAATTTTCTTATTCCTGTCAATACTGTACGTTTTTACTTCCCATGCGCCTACCCCCATCCTTACCATCAAAATGAATTTGTTTAGTTCAGATTCTACAAAATCGTGTCGGTGAACATAGTTTCCAATCCCAACCACCTTGCTTATCAAACTGTGACAGATTTGCACCTCCTGACTTATTCCGAACCCCTTCTGGCAATTAAGCACTTAAGAAAACTGATATACGTATTGATCACCAATTTTTCCTTTCGTCTATCATTAAAAGTATTTTCGCACATGCCGTCATATTTGACGGCTTATGTACACAGATGAATAAATAAAGGAAACACCCTTCACCCTCAACTCTATGAATTCACACCCAGGTATTTCCTTACATAAAATTCCTGCATGTCAGTTTGTTTAAAATAACACGGACATCACCAGGTGTGTGCATAAATGATTGAAGTAGAATTTCTAGAATATACATCTGTATATATGTGACGAAGGGTCATAGTTTCAAAAATCAAACTCTGTAGGTTTTAACCACCATGAAAATAAAAACACGGTTTTATTGAAATGGCCTAAGATAGGCCTGGAGTCAATCACAGAGTACACAGAATTATATTATCCATTATGAAGTTTGTCTTGAAAGTTCAAAGCCATTTTGAATATTTCGAGAACTAGTTGCACGCCCGTGATGTAACCTAATGACTTTACTAAACATGCGTGAACAAACACTCCCCAGTGGGGTTACCTAGTCAGCAGTGAGATGCTATTGAGTGAGTTTGTGTACTGTGTGACTATCGCATTCACAATGACCATTTCATGCAGGAGTTTTTGTTACATCTAGGTGATCAATGGAGCATTTGGTTTAGTGCATTGAAAAAGGAGATTATGTTAAAAAAAATTATTCAGTAAACTAGATGCTTTTTTTTCTATCATTAATCTATAGACTTATTGACAAACTTATGCAGATTCAATTAAATTTATCCCATTAAAACTACATTTTAGGAATTATTCGTGAAGGAAGGCGGATAGTGTCTAGAGGCCGTAGAGCTGTTGTTCTTAACCAGTATTCTCAGGCACAATGATGAGGTAAAAAAACATTCACTTTAGGTAGGAGACAAGAAATCGATTATCCCCCCCCCGTTGTTCGCCATTGACTTTCCTCTCCCTACCCCTCTCAAAACATCCAAGCTAATTGCTACATGCTGTTAAAAAGCACACACAGCAGAAAAGAAGACAAAAAAAGAGACCATTGAATTCAATATTTTACCAAATCTCATATCCTGCTAATATTCTTTATGCCGTTTGAAATATTACTTTTGAATTATCATATCAGTAGAGTATGGTGCTTTGTATCATGGGTGAACTCTGAGCTACATTATGCAAAAAAAAAATAAAATAAAATAAAAAAATTTTGTACCTGAAAAGAGCAATGAATAGTAAAACCTTTTTTTGGTATAATGTAGGGAAGGTGCAAACATTTGCTGATGGGTCATCCTCTGATGAGTGTCATTCAAAAGAGGTTTTAAGGATTTATTCGAAAATTCAAACTTAAAACATTCTTCTCCTCCTTTATGTTTTACTATGTAGCCACTAATTAGGGAAATTTAAAATTTTGAACTGTTGAAAGACTTTTCAGTATTTGTCTACTGTTGGTAAAATCAAACGAGCAGAGGTATGAAACTTTGCAATTTAGAATCGTGACCACCTCCCCAATATTGTACCAAAAGGTTTTCATAGTCCATTGCTTTTTAAAGATACTAAAATATTTTTGTGTTTTTGTGCATCCATAGTACACAAAACACTCAAGATACAAAGCATCATACGCCACAGTTTTAAATGTTGTTTTTGAATAATCATACATTGATTCATTTGAACAGTTCTTCAATTTGGTTGTTATAGTCATAACATTTCAGCCATTGGGCCCTCTGGCTTTTTTTCAAGAGGCAGTCATAGTTGGTAACCTTCCGGGAATTCTGAATCGAACTCTATATTCAATCCATAATGTTAGATTGTTCTCTAGAATGAACAGTAGAATCAAAACAATCTAACACTGTAGATTGAATAAGGGGTGGACAGAAGACGACCAGAATGTACAATGGCTGAAATCACAAATTCATCTTTTATAAGTTTCCCGATGACTATGAGAAAAAACTGCTAATGTTGTCAGAATTTTCTACAAAGCATATATGGAACATGAGATGAGATAAAGAAAAACAAACTATTCAGGCATTTTTTTTAGAGATAGGACAGAAAGACAGCTTTGAATAGGATGAAAAGCATTAGAAAAAAGAAATGAAAAATGAATGAAATTAAAATCTTTGAATTTTTTCTAATATGAATGAAAATCAATCTCTCAAGATGACATTTTTCAGTTCCCCATTATCTCTTGAGAAAAGAAACCCTTACAAACAGCAATACGCACTTCAGTTATGCAAAAAAAACTTGGGCAAAATTAGTCAATAATGAATGACC
Organism: Thysanoteuthis rhombus; assembly: GCA_963457665.1. NCBI lineage: Eukaryota > Metazoa > Mollusca > Cephalopoda > Oegopsida > Thysanoteuthidae > Thysanoteuthis > Thysanoteuthis major. The sequence goes on from OY735242.1 coordinate 8,367,266, forward strand.
ATAATCTACTTTTATACTAAGCAGTCGCTTATAGGTGTTTGTGCTATGGATGCACAAAAATGTAAAAATCATTTTCATATCTATCAAAAGCAATGGACAGCTGAGGCCTTCTTGGCAAAATGTAAGATAGGTGGTCCTGATTGTATAAATAAGGGAATTAATGGAAAATAAAATTTGGATAAGACACTTATCAGTGGATAATAGAGTCCAATCCCAATTTAGTTTATCTTTCATTAATTCACTTATTTCTATTGATTTGCTTGCCATTTTCAACATCAAATGAGAGGGGATATGAAACTTTACAGTCAGGACTACCTTTCTCTATCCTAAACTAAAAAAGGCCTTTTCAATCCGTGGCTTTTTAAAGACATTAAAATAATTTTGTATCTGTAGCACACGGAACACCCAAGATACAAAGCCTCACATGCCACTGATGACAAGCCGGGAGATAGACTATATTCTCTTATTATAACATTTGTCAAGGGAGATAACTATCAAATGTTAATTGTAGAGTAACCTCCCTTGTTTTAGGGGTTTTTTTTTTTGCAAATGCATAAAAAGATCTGAGTTCATTCTGGTTCAATAGAGACTAGAAAATGCAGTGCAACAATTTAAAAAAAAAATTTTTTTTTTCAAATTCAATGCAATTGCAAAATTATTCAAATACTGCTATCATTTGATACAGTAAGCAATTATAACCTATGGACATTTCTCTACCAGATAACCATAATTTCTTTTTTCACAAAATACCTTTTATCAAAAAACAAATATAAGATATCCAAATTGAAAATTACTTGAGATAAATCTTTGCTTATTGCATATTAAGTGCCTTACAGTCCAGTCTAATGTTGCCAACCATACTATATTTCATTGATAGGACATTTCAATATTTCTAAGCCATGTCCTGTATCAAACTGTAAATGTCTCATATTCCAAAAACTGTCCAAAGGTGATTTGTAAATATACAGTAGTTCCTTGAATTCTGCCGGGGCTGGGGTGCAGATCCCTCATAAAATCGAAATTCTGCAAATAACTTTTGACACCCACCTCAACTTCGACAATCAGCCACACTATAGTTTATTAATATATTATTTTTCAACTTTTTTTGAGGTACCTTGATTGACAAGGTTTTTTGTTTGAAAATGGCAATTTTTCAGGTATGTTCATATCATTCCTAATTATTAAAGCACGCTCTTAAATTTCTTTCTGAAAATTTTAAAAAGAATCCAGGACGGGCAAAATTTAAAGCATTTTTAAGCCATTATCCAGATCCTTCAAAACGATTTGTGACCTTCCCAGTTTCAAAAGTTGGCAACCCTAGTCTAGCCCAATAATCGATAATTCAATCATTCTTTTAGAATATAGCTTAGATAACAAATTCCGTCTGCTCTGCATGAACATTGAAAAAACATCTAAAATAATTTTCTTTTCTCTTTTTTTACACATCCTCTGTGAGGTGTTGTGGAATTTGAGATGTCCCAGGGTGGAATCTGAGAGGGTCATGTTTGATAATGCCCAGCTAACACCTATGAATAATGAATAGGTTATCTATTGAATATGATTTTTCTGGCACAATAAGTCCTATATGAGTTTTACTAAAGTAAATGATATACTCATATTTGTATCAAATCATCGTAGCCCAACAAAGGCCCCGCCCCCCACAAACCAGCCTAGTGGGCTACATATTCTTCTCTATTTTGCTCATCTGTGTCTCTCTCTGAGTGCTCCCGGTCACATTTTTAGGGCTACAACCTCGAATATTTGCACAAGTACACTAGTAAGCACCATCTAAAAATGTCTTTGTTTTTTTTTAAATTTTGGTCATTTTGGACCAACAATGCCCAAATCTTGTGCTGATATTTTTTAAAGATAATTTTAGATAAAAGATCAATTTTGTAAAGATAATTTCAGATGATTAGATCGATTCTTTCTTATAATTGGTTCTGGTACATGTGCAGGTTATGGTGATTCATTTATGCGGGGTATGAATATATTCTCTAAGTAATTTTTACTGGAAAAGCAAACTACTTATTATTACATCATGTAACAAGATTTGTAAGGTGAGTTCGAACTAAGGATTTGTACAGGGTTATAAATGTTTTTTTTTAAAAATTATTGCACAATTTTATCAATAGAAATTTTATCTTCATCAAAGCCAGATAGCCCAGCATTAATAAAATATCTCATAAGGTGGGAGCAGGTATTTTGAAGTACCTTTAAAAAGAACTTACAATATTGTCACTAGACACACTTTACAAATAAAAACACCAAGTCCCCATTAATGCTATAACTTTTTACTACTACTATTACTCTAAACATTGGACTTCAAAATATAATCTTGATAATGACCAGTGATGGTCCAAAGAACTCATTGAACTTTGGACGGTTCCTTCATACTAGTGATTCTGCACTAACATACTATATGCAAAGAATAAAAACCATTAAGAAAGTTGACTTGATAAACTTTATCTCTCAGGTTGAGTGAAACATATTTGAAATAGAGATATATTTTTTTCCTTTTTCCAAACTGGGAACTAAAATGATACACAAGACTGAGTGTTCCGGAAAAAGGTTGGAACGTTTTAATTCTCCGAGATCAAATTGCTGTAAAAATTTAACCACTAACATCACAAATTAGTTTTCTAGTCAGGGAAAAGAAAAAAAAATGCGACCTAATCTAGGGTAGGGGGCTTCCATACTTTAAAATTACGGATGCTAGCTTTCAGAGGGAAAGAACTAATGAAGCTCCTAATTTTATTTTTCTCACCGAGTAAAAGACTTAAATCAGATATGGGCAGCCATAGGCCTGTGAGTCAACTTAGGCCCCTGGCAACATTTTTTGTGGCCTGTGACCAATCTAGCCATTTACTTAGAATCTTATATATCTTTCCTCAGAAAATCAATCTTATAATTTATATAGTAAAATTACTATTGTTTTGTTTCACAAATCAGTAATATAATTATTGTAATTCATGTTTGTCTTCGATAGAAATTAAATATGCTGTTTGTGATACTATCAAGATTTTTGAAGTGAATGAGTGGTCTGAATAAAGATGAAAAATGTCTTTTGTTGCCCACTAGACGTAAAAAGATTGCCAATGCCCGACCTGAATTATTTGAGATCTGAGATGCAGTATTTTCATTGTTAAGATTTGACTATTCTTATTTTTTATTTTTATCACAACTTTCCAGATCACAGATTTTACAAGTACATGGGTGCTAGTTACAGAGGAGCTGGAAAGTTTGAGATGTGTGCTCCATGACACCACTCATAGATCAAGCACAGTAAAGATTCAGTGGTTCTCAAACTCTATTGTATGACAGCACACCAACTTGTTACCCCATAAAAATATGAAAACATTTTACTGTTTGATCACTATCCTACATCTATATAGCAGTAAACTTTGCAGTAGTAATAAAGGAGCGTACTACAAGTCGACATTATGCAAAAATGAAATGAATTAGACAAAAACATTCCAGTACTCAACAAATAAAACTTTTATCACAGCATACTTATATGCATACAAATCGTCCCTTTTATCTGTCCTTAAGAAGATTGAGAAATCTAGTTATGAAAACCACTAGATTGACAACTCTGTGGCGGAAGTGGGACAGACATAATACCCACACCAGACATGTTCAATACATGTTCGCATACCTACGAAAATTTACGCGGCACACTTGGGAGATGGCTATGGCACACAGTTTGAGAACCACTGCAGTAGGTTAATGAAGCTGGTAACCCAACTTCAAATTGCGCCCTTGGGCAGATCGACAGGCAAAAAGGCAGGCAAAAGAGAAAAAAACAAGTTCGATCTTTGAGTTATTTGTTTCCTAGCTCTAAGAAAGCTATACTCACAGTAAGAAGAAACGTCTCCACCTGAAACTTAAAAACAGAACCAATGGTTACTCCTGGGCTTGCATTACTCTCTTGCCTTCATAGCCTGGCTTATTGTCTTTGAAGGACAAGAAGAAGAATAACCGTTTTCCAGATAAACCGGCCAGATCTGATCAGCCAAACACGTGCATTTGTATACAAACAAATAATACCAATTGGCTTTAAAATCAGCCAGAACAACATGGCGGCCTCCATGTCTCACGTGCCTTCAAAATTAGTGATATGATTGATTCGATACCTAGACAACTAGGTATAGATTAATGAATGCCCAGGATGCTTTTCAGGCCATTCTTGACTCCGATAATGAGTTTGAAGCAGGGAAAATTAGCTTCATTAAAATTGATTAAAATTACCATTACATGATTACAAGACATAATTGTTACAATTTATCACGACTTCATATATATATATATATATATATATATATATATATATATATATATTACATCTTTGGCAATTTTATTGCATTCAGTATCCAATAAAAACAATCAAAACCAGATATTTGCAAGTAAGAATGCCTCAACCATATATAGCCTGACATAATCCTACTAGAATGTGTATGGTATAGAAGGGTTTAACTTGTGCAGATGGCCCACAAAAGAATTCAAATTTCAGTTACATTAAAATAGGGGTCTATTCTCCAGACGTGCAATAATAGGTCTACAGTGAAATAAAAGTCAGCGGTTATCTTGGTTTCCACAAAATTCTCAGTGGTTCGTCAGTTTAGTATCTTCATTAGTGCCCACCACTCTTTACATCTTCTTTTGCTAGCAATCAGAATAAATAGGTGTGAGGATGATGGATTAGTTAACTAATAATACCAAGCAACCAAATGTGCTTTTGTATTCACTATATTTATTCTTATTCATTAGAAGTTACTTCCTTTCCAAGATCAGTTTGGACAATTGAAATTATTTGTGTTGCTGATGTTCTTACCATAAACATTTCAGCTGACAAATTCTCATACCTTCTTCAGGTCTATACCCCATATGGAATGAGAGGTGTCCTTTTATTTATTCGACAGAAGATGGTGAACAAAGAATGGTAGCCAACAGCTTGGTTCATTCCAGGTAGCAGATATAGTCAATTTTGAATGAGAATTTATACATCAACTCTTACATTAATACAAAGAAAAAAGAATGTCAATTTCAACAGAAATAACTTCTGATTAAAATTATCTCCTTCTGACTGTTTGGTGAATTTTAGAAAAAAAATCAATTCACAGAAGAGTTCCACTATTTTTTATGCTATTCATTGAAGAGTTTCACTGTTAATTATTTACAAGCAGCTTCAAGTTTATGAATATACGAGTTAACAGATATGGTAGATAACTCTTTCAATGCTACTCATTGAACAAAAATGTGAAACAGGTCTGGTTAGTTACTCCGTAGAAACAGCCATGTGACTAACAGCATATCAGGTTGGGGGTGATCAATCAAAAATTGGAAAATAGAGTGATCAATGAATTTAGCATAAACTCACATTGCAAACCTACCTCTAAAAACCTATTTACAGCAGAGGGGGATAGAAACGGTTTTACTAAACATAAGGAGTAAATGTTGAAATTTTCAGCTGTCTAGCTCTATTGGTGTGGCCTATACGCATCATACATACATAGCCAGCCAGACCAAGTTGAAAACTGAAGAAACCTTTGGTGACAGTTTTGGTTGATGGTTTCTAATATCATGAATGTAATAAATTGCCAAAAATAAGCGCAAACCTATTTTTAATCAACATGGATTATCTTGAGACCAACTGATTTGACGGGAAACCCAGTCAAATAGTTATATATACAGGAATACTTTGATTAATGGGGTTTCATAGCAGTACATAGGTGTTAACAGAAAAAATTGCCAAAACTGAAACTCAATGTTGCCAACACAAAAAGTATTTTCATGCTAATTTGACAACCAAAAAGCGCTAAAAATGCAATACTTGAAAAATAGCCCCAAAACTGCCAAAATGGCAAGAAATCACCAAAATGATGCTAAAAATGGTGATAAAATGGCCAAAATGCTTGAACACTTCCAAACTAATTTAGTGATTTCTGCACTGTCAGAATTTTTTTTTTTTGTCTAGGATAGAGAGTTGATACCCCTGAGTAGTACACTTGGGGTATGGCTGTAGTCCAAATAATGTAACCAAGTGTAAGCTAAGAAAAAACATCAAATTGACCACACTAATCAAGGTATACCTGTATTTATATATAGCTGCATTAGGGATGTATAGAAGGTGGTAAGAAAAACGAAAATCTATGATTTATCCAGTGGCATATAGTGTTTTGTATCTTGGGTGTGCTATTTGCTGCAGATGCATAAAAATGTAAACATATTTTGGTGTCTCTAAAAAGCAATGGACAGTTGAGGTGTTTTTGGCACAAGGTAGGAAAGGGAGTCTCAAAGGTAAAAATTGGAGAATTGATGGAAAATAAAATTTGGATTAGATACTGTTATCAACAGAGAATTGTGTCTAATTCAAATTTTGTCTTTCTTTTATCAACTCTCTTATTTCTTATTTGTTTGGCGTTTGTAACATCGAATGAGCGAGGGTGTTAAACTTTACAATCAGGATCACCTTTCCTTCATTGTACCTAAAAAGGCTTCTACTGTGTGTTGCTGTGTTTTTTAAAGACACCAAAATATTTTAGTGTTTTTGTACATTTGTTGCACACAGCACATCCCAGACACAAAGCACGATACACCACTTGATGCTATCTACAAGGATCTTTGTAGGAAGAGTTAAATATCAGATGACCATACTCAATTTACTCTATCTAATGCATTATCTCTTATTGTGTCAGGATGAGGTTCAATTCCTTTTGCATTCTTTCAATACAAGTCGTGTAGAATTTTAGAAAAGTGAACAGCAAATCTATCCTTATTGCACCTGACATCCAAAGAGAAAGATCATTCCAATAACCAGGAAGTTATTTTGAGAGATTTCAAGATATAATATATAGGGTTTTTACAAAAGAAGCAGCCAGTTTCAAAAGTGTATTATTAAAGCAAAATTATCCAAGATATTGACACTTATAATGCACAGTTTAGTAGAGAGACATTTGAAGTTTATGACTGCAAGGTTCTACATCAAATGATGTGTCCAGTACCACTGACACAAGATTAAAAGAGTTAAAATAAAATCCCATTAAAATAAACTGTTACAAATTTCCAAATATCCAAAAAACTGTTTCTAGATGTTTTCAAGGTTTTAGGGTTAATCTTGAGTCTGATAGCGCTAACAAAAGATTTTATAAGGTTAAAGAAAGAAAAAAAAAATGAACAAATTTTTCCCCTAAATTCCCCCAAATCAAAAACATGTTTTTATACATTATACAAATAGAAAATACACACATCAACTGTTAGTTTCAATGATAAACTCCAAGTTCTTCTCTACAAAACTGAGCATTGTGAATCCAATGTCTTAATAGTTTTGCTTTAATAAATTCTAGAAACTGTCTATTTCTTTCATTATCACCATGTATATCTGGAACAGAAAGCAACTGTTTCCCGTCAAAAAGACTTAATTATTTTTTAAATGTCCCGCTTGAAGCATAGGCAAACCCTGTTATACGCAACTTCACTCGATGCAAAAGTGAGTTACCGATTTCAAAAACTGAGATAATTTCCTTCAAATAGTTTTTCGAAAGATCAAACTAATTTTCTGTTATTTTCTTGTTCACAGAATGTTTTGACCGATCCATTCTACAGCCTTCTTCAGCTGTATGGCCATGGAATGGATAGGCTGATTCATTGTGTGAACAAGACAAATAACAAGAACTAGAAGTTCGATTGTCTGAAAAACTCTTTGAATGTTAAAGACTCTTCTTGAAATTGCATAGACAATTTGAGATGATTTCCTGTTTTATATTGTAATCATTCAGTTACGATGACGTGAAAGGACAGGGATTTCATAGTAATCGTTTCCATTGATTCTATTAACTGTGTAATGCAAATTTGTCTTACGTGAGTTAAAACTAATTGTGTAAAGCGGGGTTTGCCTGTAATAGAGTGAGGAGTCAATGCTTGGAACATGACATAAGATTCCTGGATGTGGTGAAATACAAATGTAGAATGAAATCATGAAAATGAGAGAGATGAAAGATGAACTGAACAATAAGCTTAAAAAAAAAAGAAGATAAAAAGATTCACTTCAGTCAAACATTCAAAAAAATAGAAGAAAGAAAATTTTTCACAAGTAATCTTTATAAGCACGTGCAGCTTTTAATGTCACTGTTATAAAAATACCACAGAAGCATAGATAACAACATTCACAAGGGAAGTAACTGCATACTTCAAAGATGTATTTCTATACAATCATAAAGAGTAGCAGTCCAGTTTAGCATTATAGTTACATTGTAAATAGAACCCACAAACCCTTAAAACCTTAAACAATAGATTTTTTCTTAAAACTGACAAATTTCTGGACCAAAGGTCTTATGGATTTAAAGCATAAAAAATTACTTGCAAGATTTTTTAAAAATTTCTTTTTTGAATATTCAACTAAAGTCAATCTTGAACAAAACAAAAAAAAAAATCAAATCTGTTTATTTGAAAACCAGATTAAATCACCTTGTCATTCCCCCTAGTGAGCCAAGCTGTCAGTAAAAATTAAAATGGCTTCTTACAATAGCAAGAGCTGGAAGATGGAGGTGTCTCGAAAGTAGCAAGTTTGTACGTTCTTAGGGAGACACTTGCTGAGGAGACAAGCAAATAAGTAGACAAACAAGGAAAGGAGGTACAAAGAAAAACAAGAGGTACAAAATAAAAAAGCCACAAAAAACAGCAGAAAGAGGTCAAGGCCAAGAAAAGAATTTATAAGTACAATTATTTGTGGCAGCTTTGATTTTAAGCATCATATTAATACTAACATATTTCTGTAACCGTTATAAATGTTTTGACTAGCATTTTCTTTCATCTTTCCATTGCACCAGCTGCTCTTTCCAGCTGGGCTATGAGAACTATACAATTGGCAGAAGATCTAATATAACCTTTAAACTTACCCTCTACCCTTTATAGACTAGCATTTTCTTTCATCTTTTCAATGTACCAGCTGCTTTTTCCAGCTGGGGCTATGAGAACTATACAATTGGCAGAAGATCTAATATAACCTTTGAATTTACCCTCTATTCTTCCCAGATCTCTTGGCACCATCTTTGTTATTGTTTTTAGTAGTATCAACAGCAGCAATGTCATCCTTATCTATTTGTATTAGATGGAGTACTATCAACCATTATTACTATTGTTTTTTTGATTAGTATTTTCTTTCATCTTAAATATCTAGTATCTTTTTGTTGCAACTACTCAGGTTGTCAATCTATGGCAGTGAGTAAACAGTGTAGATCGGGAATAAAGTATAAGCTTGCGGTGAGACCTGAACTCACATCTTTTTTGCCTCAGGGAAGCTTGGTTAATCATACCAGCTTCTTTTACCAACTGAGCTATGGAAACTCTATGGTTGTCAGAAGATTAAATCTCGCCTTCAAACCTTCATTGTTCCCTGATCTCTCTTGGCTCCATATTTGTGATTATTTTCACTAGTAGTATAAGTATTAGCAATATTATCCTTCTTTCTTTAAAGTGAAATATCTCTCTTGGTTTTAGAAAGTGCACCAATGATTGACTTCTAGAAAACACAAATGCTTTATATCTTGCTAAAACTATTTGGATCTCAATCGAAAACAACTTGACGGAAATTATTCTCACTATTCAATGACTTTTTTTTCTGACTGGAATCCTTATGCTTGTTGTTTTTATCACATTGTTTAACCCTTTAGGTGCCAACTTTTTGAAGACACTTTTGTAAATTTGATTTGTGTTTTTTTAAAGGGGAGAACGGTTTATGATAGGTTGCTGTAGAGAAATGAAATGATCAGTACTGCACAAGATTTATGTCGTAAAATTATTATCTAATTGGCAGATAATAAGGTCATCAGATGATGGCTATCTTGGATTTTAGAATTTTTAGTACAACTTTTTTGATATTTTACAAAAAAACCTGTGAGCTTCATTCCAAAATCACATAAAAAATTGAATAGCATGACTTTGATATTTTACTACAGAATTATGCCAATTCAAGTGTGCCACCTATTGGTCATGTGCACAGCAGATTTCAAGCCATATTTTTGTATAAATCAACTACTGATTAAGTGAAGTGGGGGAGGTGGCTATTCGGCAATGGTGGTGCCTAAAGGATTGAGCTGTTCAATTCTCCAGCCATCTTCAAATCAAAAGCTCCAATGCTTTAGATGAAATATTCAAGTCTATCTTCTAAATGCCATATTTACTTGAAGAAGGCAAGAGAATTGACCAGTTGGAACATTATCATAAAAACAACAAAGATTGGGATTATAGAAGAAAAAAAGAATTATAGAATGATAATACTACCTCATCTCAGAATTTCAGAAAAAAGTACTTGATTGTATTGAACTTTTTTAAAATCAATTCTCAAATTAGTACAGGACTGTGAAGCCTTTTTTTCTTGGTACTACTTCAATTTGCTAGGCTGATCAGCAACAAGCAGTAAGAGTTACTTCCCTTGAAGGACTCTCAATACAAAAGATAAAAAAACCAAAACTAATACCCATGCACTAAGTATAAATGCTATTAGTAATATACTAGAAGCATTCGGGTTCCTTCAGCAACAATAATAAAGACATACACATAATTTCAATAAAGTAATGTAATACTACGTATTAGCATAGCTACAAAGTTACAATCTTTTTTTTAAGAGTAGTTCTTTGTCATCTACAATGGAGCAATAAAAGACGTAAACGCAGTCATCAGCTTCAAAGACCTGAACATAATTTTCTATGCCTATGTCATCAGTTGATCTTCAGGAATAAATCAATTCATAAACTTTGAGAAAAACAATGACAATGTCAGAGGTGTAGCCGATGAGAGAAGGAGGAAAGGCCATTTGGACCCCTCACCCCAAGGGCTTTAAAAATAGTAGTTCACCTACTGCATTTTTATTGATAACTAACACTGTTAGTCGGTAGGGGCCCTTCATGGAGCCAAGCACCTTCCCCCGGGCCCCAATTCCCTAGCTACACCTCTGAACAATGTCTCATTTCAAGTTTGTTTCTTTCTAATGAGAGTTTAAAAACATTCTACCATAAGATTTATAAGCAAATTGAAACGGTACATATAAGTTTTGACAAAAAAAGACAACATATATAATATAAATATAAATAATAATAAACTACAATAGTTTTCTTTTTTTTTTTACCCTATAACAGGTAATTTCTTTTCCACCCAAAGTTTCATTTTGGTGCATATTTTTTTGTTTTATAAATTAAGAGTATCACTTACTTGGGGAAGGGAGGCTTATGTCCAACAACAGATCTTAAAAGACTGATAAAAAATAAAAGAGAAAAAAAAAAAAAAAGGAATCATAATAATGTTTTTTTTCTTTTACTCAATATTTTTGCCTAAAAAACATAGCCCTCTGGATTACATCGAAATAAGTTGTGCACCAAAAGTATATACTGTATACGGCTTACGAAAAAATAGTCTGTAAATACACAGGGCAAATTGATTCCTTAAGATACAACGCCGTTGCATGAAAACATATATTCATACAATATGTATCTATTTATATCGCTAAAATAAATATCTGTGGAGAAAATTATTCCTGCTTTTTAACAGTGATAAAAAACTCCACATTTAGCTTAGAAATAGATAAAATTGTATCCCTGGTTGTTAGAACATTTACAACATTTATTTTAGTGCGGAAAATAGTTTACATATTGTATATACAAGCATACATGATAACAATTATATTTACACAATATCTACGGTCTTGAGTGTTTGTTGTGGTGTAATAAACATCAGAATTCTTTCTATAACCATTTACATCAGTAGATGGCACTGAATATTTCAATAATCTATTCCATAGTCTCAAAATTCTATTGCTAAAAAAGAATTTTCTGATATTCACCGCCAATTTTACAAAATAGGTGCTGCTGGACTTACGGAGGTCAAAGTACATTTTAGGACAACAACGAATCTAATAAGATGCCCAAATATGATTTTGGTTCAGTCCAAATCATAAGTTACTTTATAAACAAGTTAACTAATGTAGTGAAAAGAATAAAATATTAAAGAAATGACTATTCACAGAATAGACCAGCAAGAGATTAATCTTGTTGCTACATCAGACAAGGTAAAAGTAATTGATCTTAAATAATTCTGTATTTACTTAAAGTAATGATTGAAATGACTTGAACAGTAAACGAGATAATTTCTGTGAAACAGGTGGTACCTCTGGTCTGGTAACTCCCATGTTTTGTATCTGCCGCCATAAGTTTGTGAATCTGCCATGATTTTGATTTGGTTTCAAAATGCGGTTTGAACTGTAATTTAGCCGTTGGACTTCATCTGATTAATCTTTTTTTTTTATAGGCTTTGAGGTGTTGACAGTTAGCAAAGTGTTAGAAAAAGGCATAACACCTTGTAATGTAGTTTTAAACTTTCAGGTACATTATCTTATTGTGTTAAATTAGGAAGTTTCAAGATGGTTATGTGAGAAGAAATATGAAAAAAGTCACACGTGATTCGTAAGGAGACATAGATGTCATTTGGAGGGGAAATAGCAAGAGAAATTACCGTGGAGCAGTAAGTTTTCCGTCCCGGGCGTGGATAACCAGACATAAGTCTTTGGTGATGTAGGCAGGCGTGGCACAGTTTTCCACCTGAAAAAAAAGAGACAAAATAAATTATTTTATCAAATTTGTATCCAATCATTCATCATCATCATCATCAGTCTTTTAACGTCCGTCGTTGGATATACACCTTCCCCAGGATTCGCCACACTTCTCTATCATGGGCGTCGCGGAGCCAATACTTTCTGAACTTGTCTAGCTTGTCTCTCCATCTAATATTCTGCCGTCCTCGGTTGCGCATGTGATTTCGGGGGATCCATGTCGTGAGTCGTGATGTCCAATGGTTGTCCGACATTCTTGCAACATGGCCAGCCCACCACCATTTGAGATTTCTAATGGATTCTATGATGTCCCTGACTCTCGTCTTTTTTTGGATATACTGTGCTGTCTTTTGGTCCCTCCATGAAAAGCCCAGCATAATTCTTTCATGTGCATGTTGCATGGTTCTCAATTTTCGGATCTGTCTCTTGGTTAGGCTCCATGTTTCAGCTCCATAAGTGACTATTGGGAGGATGCATTGGTTATACACCCTTCTTTTTAGGATTGATGGAATCTTCTTATTTCTGAAGGTTGGGCTTGCTCTGCCAAAGGCTTACCATCCTAGTGTGATTCTTCGCTTGATTTCTTCTTCTTTTGAGGGTCTCATGGAGATTTGTTGTCCTAGGTAGATGTAGTGATCTACTTCCTCCAGTATCGTATCATTATGTTTCCGCAATGCCAATTAAGTAGCAAAGTGCAGTAGTCATTCAAATGTTAAAAGTTCTACAGCTGTTTTTTTGTTTTAAGTGAATTCCCCAGTAGAAAATTCCCCCATGTAAATTTCACTACATTTTATTCCTCACACAAAACTTCACATAAATTCGACCACAGTAAATTCACCCTACAAAATTTCACGTAAATTCCACCACAGTCAATTGCTGCCTCAAAATTCCACCATAGTCTAATACTCCAAGAAAATCTCACACAAATTCCACCAAAGTCAATTCCTCCTAGAAAATCTCACATTGATTTCACCACAGTCGATTCCTCCTACAAAATTTCACACAAATTCCACTACAGTCAATTCCTCCAACAAACCTTTATAATAATTGCACCACAGACAATTCCCCCGACAAAATTTTACATAGGATAAAGAAAAAGAATGAGAAATGATTGAAAATTTTATATTCTCATCTAGACTTGCTTCGCATAGTCATTACCATTTTTGTCATCCCCATCTGTGTTGTCTGAGTTTGCAATAAAAAATATTTTTCAATAAGGCATATAGGTTTCCACTTTTTTTCAAACAATGTTCTTTGGAACAGGTTATTTTTTGTGATGAAAAATTTTGTCCCTCCCCACTGTGACAATATTACCATTAACTTAATTCTGACAATCAGCTAAAAACATTTCACTGATTTGGAAAAAATCCTTTTCATTCATCACCATTTATGCTTCTTGTAAATGAATAATTAAAGAAATATTATTATAATCTTACAATTCATAATGTTAATTGTACACAAATTTGAAAAAAAAAATTTTTCCTAAAAAAATACAAATTCTTCTTTGACACTCGATAAGAGGCACATGAAACTTGGGGTGGAATTTACCATGGTGAAATTTGTAGGGGGGAATTTACCAGTCACCAGTTTTCCATATGGGAAACTCTCGCTTGTTTTTTTTTTTATTTCAACTGCAATTTCACAGAGTTAGTCAGTATAAGACAGCCAGTTTATATTGAATAAGAAATTTTGACTGGTTTTAGTCATTTTAATGATATTTTTTAATTTATTTTTTTCTCTAGGAAACTGTGATCACTAGTGGGTACTCTCACGGATTTTACAAAAAAAGCAACCTATGTTGATAAGTTTGGAACCAGAAGTTGGCTGATGATGTCAGACTTGGCCTATCTATCATTATGAATCCAAGTTGCCAATGGTCGAGTTGGTATCACTTGTACTTTGGGATTTTATTTTTAAATAAAGGTTGTCCCTGTTTTTTTAAACTTTTTTTCACGTCACATATTTTGTCTTAGCAAAAAGAGGCAAAAAGCCAAAATACCGCTTGTTTGTTTTGCAGCAAGCCATTATAGAGATAGTGTGAACCCTCATGCTCTTAATTTTACATTCCAGTCTTCTATATCTCCCGCCACCCAAACCTCCGGAGACTCTGTCATGACTATCATCACTATTATTTTGGGGGGGTCCAAGAGTACTGAAAAATAATTCCCATATAAATTGATTGTAATTGTTTCTTCATTTCATTTCAGTTTACAAAAGGGTTGAATAGGAGCACTGATTTTGGATATTGAGGGGAAACCTTCAAATTGCATCTGTTAGATACTAGGGGATAATGTAGTGAATTGCCGAGTTGGACATTATCAATAGTGATGTCATTGCAAAATACTGAGAAAGGTAGAGCTGATCAAAAAAGAATTAAATAAAATAAAAAGGTGAATAGAATCTGCATTAATCTTATAATGTAGCACTATTGAACAAAGACCAGGATTTTCCAACATACCCCCTCATTTATCCAAATTAATACTGAAACCACATAAAATACCAATCAGCTAATATGGTCATTATCAATTCAAAACAGGCTAAACATATAATTACATAATTTAAAAATAATTGATCCAGAAATGAATCCTAGTGATGGATTTTCTTTGAACAAGAAATCTTAGGTTCATGCCTTATGAAATGAAATGAGCGCTTAGCAACCAGAATTTAAAATGTTTTCAATGTTTGTTTTTTTTAGTCAATAATTTACTATTGGGTGCTTAATTGCTCATCCCTACCTTTTTTTAATTTGGGAAAAATTTTTTCTGAGAGTCCATCTTTACTTTCTCCTCCCTAATATTAGGGGGTCAACAACAGATTTGTCATCTTAAAGAGAATGCAAGGGGGAGAATCTCATTCCACTTAATCTGTTTTATAAACACAATTAGTTTAACCGAGTTCAGTTGTATCCACTAATTTCAGCGATTTTGAAATTTTGTATCACCAAAAGACTTTTCAGTTTAATTTTTCTCAAAAACGAAATAATTTTCTTGTCCCAGTCAATACTGTACATTTTTACTCCCTATGTGCCTACCTTATCCTTACTAAGAACCTTTCTCAAATGATTTTGTTTTGTGCAGATCCTATTAAATTGTGTAGTATCCTACCCTGCTGGCTAATCCCCTCCCCCTTATTAGATTGTGACAGAGTTTCCAGGACCCCTGTTTATTCGAACCCCCTGTATTAAATTATGATAGATTTTACAACTCCCCCCAGCTTATTCTGCACCCCCTCTAATCAAATTGTGACAGAGTTTCCTACTCCACCTGCTTATCAAATCATGACAGATTTTCTGACCCCCCCAGCTTATTTTGTGTCCCCCCCCCTCTTAACAAATTGCAACAGAATTTCCAACTTCCCTGCTTATTGAATTATGACAGATTTTCCAGCCCAACCCTACTTATTCCTACCAATCAGCAATTAAGCACCCAAGAGTGCTAAGCTAGTACAAAACCACAAGCATGTGTCACTCAGTGAGGATTAAATTCGCCAATCAATATAGTTGAAGCAAAGTATGTGAGAAAAACCATCTTACCTCCAAATATGCAGACAGGGTCATGAAAATCTTTTCACCGTATGGAGTTACCCTGTTCAACAGGGGGGAGTTATGGAGGGAGCTATCCCAAGCAGCTTCAAATCTGAAGAATATTCTGGAAGGAAAAAAAGGGCAAAAAATATGGTTTTAGGTGCAGCATTTTCAAATGTCTCAGAAAATATTACATCATTATTATTGATTCTGGCTATTTTTTACTTTCATCTCAACTCTCAGCTCTTTTTTTAAAAAATTGTTTATCAGTATTTTCATGGACAGGTCACATGATCCGCACAGACAGCTCACGTATCCCCAGCCAGGTGTGCCGCGGGCCACAGAAACATAGCCCAAAGCACTGCAGCGTCATAACAAATGAGCCGGAGTATTATACTTAAGACAGAGCTCAATGAAATATCATAACTCACATGGCCTGTACATTCTTTGAAAACGTCCGAAAAAAAATAAAAGATAATAGCTTTATAATAGAACGCAGGGTTTCCCAACATAGGCGATATCACCCATTGGTGGATGATTTCAACTCTTGGGCTGGCTTTGAGCGACAGAGCAGAAAAATGGAGTGTTTTGAAATTCTGCTGGGTGTTATAGGATTTTGAGAATTAAAGTTTGGCGTCATCCTTATCATCGGTCTTTTAACGTCCGTCGTTGGACAAAGACCTTCCCCAGGATCTGCCACAATTCTCTACCATGGCTGTTGCGGGGCCAGTATTTTCTTAATTTGTCGAGTTCATCTCTTCATCTTGTATTCTGTCGGCCTCGGTTGTGCATGTGATCTCTGGGGATCCATGTCGTGAGTTGTGATGTCCATCAGTTGTCTTTCATTCTTGCAACATGGCCTGCCTGTTGCCACTTAAGTTTTCTAATAGATTCTATGATGTCTCGGACTCCTGTTTTCTTCCTGATATACTGTGCTGTCTTGTGATCTCTCCATGAAGGTGACAATGAAAAATGAGTCAACAGTAATATTTTCTATTATCAATTTACCAAGCAGTACCGTGATATTGTAAATTATGTAAACCCAATGTGTTTGCACTAGCGGCATCTCACCAGACATAAGGATCGGTTTGAATGTGCCAAACATTTGATGTTACTATTTTTCAATACTTTAATTAAAGAAACAGTGAAAACTACTGATTTCCATTGTTTTTAAAAGAGTTGAAATTTCTTCCGGTACCTTTTTGAATATTTACCATATAGGTGAGCAGTTACCCCAAAGAGGTTGAGAATCTCTGATGTAAGGTGGGGTGAAAACAAAATATCCCTTACCTGTCATCATTTGGTTGCTGTACATAATGTGCAGGGAAGAGACTCAAAGAGAGAACAGAGTTCTCATTGTCAACCTCCCGATAATCCAATGTATTTCTGATCCGACCTGAAATTACCAACAAAACAGAAGTTACTGAATGAATTCTTAAAGATAACACTCGAACATAAAATCTATGTCTAAATGGTCAACAGTGATGTCGATTTAGCGCAATTTCTGCTTTAGCAATGGAAAAATCAACGAATTAGTGCTTGCATTTTTAGCATTTTTTACATCTTTTTGGACATTTTTAGCTATTTATTCAACTTAGTCAAATAGTCAAAATGCAATACTGATCATCTCATAACTAAAGAAAAAAAAGATTTCTGGAAATTGTGATAATTCTAGATAAGTAAAGATAAACAAAGATAAGAGAAGATAAAGATAAGATAAACTAAGATAAGTAAAGATAAACAAAGATAAGTACAGACAAACAAAGCTAAGTAAAGATAAATAAAGCTAAGTAAAGATAAACAAATTAAAAAGAAAAAGACTGGTAGTGAGGCTCACCAAGTACAAGTTCTTTGATGTCTCTCCAGATCAGGTCGGGACCTTTTTCATGGACAATGGTAATGGCAATACGACGTTGTATGCCTTGGTGGAGTAAATAGGTGCCGGCACAAGGAAGATCATCCGAGTGGTCCACTACTGTGGGTACGTATCTGAAATTGAAGGGTAGATAATACCATAATTAAATATCGGTAAAAAAAATAAGTACACAGGTGCCTTGCCATGGATCATGACAACTGCGATAAGTAGAATCTCCACTAGATGTTATATACTTGATATCTTGTGCTACACTAAGCTAAGTGAATACATATATATAATCTGAATGTGTAACACCAGGCTTAGCTTATTGAATACATATATATAATCTGAGTGTGTAACTCCAGGCTAAGCTTAGAGAATACATATCATCTGAGTGTGTTGAACTGAGCTCAGCTTGGTAAGTATATATATATATATATATATATATATATATATATATATATATATAAAATCAAAGTGTGTGTATAAACACACACATATAGTAAATCCTTAGTTTAATGACCCCCAATATAGTTTTTGGATTCAGTGGACACTTTATCTAGGTCTGCAAATGCCTATGTGTGCAATACAAGGATGCCAAATCAGACATTTTTTGGCTAGATCTACCCAATTTTTTCTCTATTTAGCTGATAAAAATCTGCAATAGCAGACGGTCAGAAATCTAGACTTTTAATAAAATAATTAGTCAATATAATTTTATTTCATAGCTAACTCAAAACATACATTTACTATTCTTAGTCATAAAATTTGCTGAAAATGGGAAAGTTAGCCATTTTTTGAAGGTCAGTCAGTCCTCCATATTAACCTGAGATTTCTCATCAAGGATTTTGAACTTTGTATCTGTGACAGAAGGTTCAATGACAGGGGAACCATTATTCATGATTTTATTGAATTTGTAACCAGTAAACCTAAAGAATTTCATGTAGATGACATATCATCATTAGAGGATTAAAGAGAAAAGGTTATTGCTTCATATTTTGATTACTAATTGTTTTTTAATTGTTTATCTCATCTTTTTTCCTACTATTCAAAAAACAACATTTCATATGTAAACACAGTCAAAATGTTATGTTGTTATTCTGATCTATAAAGATATTTTTGTTTGGCTGGTATATTCAAACATTAATACTTACTCTCCGTTTGGTGCCAGTTCACAAATCTCAAACCACACCAGTAGGTCATATTTGGCATGGACTGGAGAGGAGCTGGAACAAAAACAAAAAATCAAAAATAATAAATTGACAAAAGAATAAACCAACACCACCACCATTATCAGATTAGAAGAGAAAACCTGGCCCAAGAGCAACAATGTTAACACTTTCAGTGCTCTCTTTGAAGATCTTCCTAGATGGCATTTTGGGGTCACAAAGTTTGCCAATTAATTGTTCTATATCTAATAAGACAATCCTATAATCCAACGCATTGTTATACATCCTTTATCAACTCGTAAATGTCCTTTATTCCGATAACTTATCCTATATTGACTTGTAAATATACAGTGATCCCTTGAATTTTGTGGGTGTTTTGGGCGTGCAATCCATCATGAGATTGTAATTCCACGAATAACTCAAACACTCCTCCGTACAGAAAATGATCAGAAAACACAACTGGTGAATGTAACTGTATAGAACAATGATCATTTGATCATTTATTTTGTGGACTGGGAAAATAAAAGGAAAAACTAAATAACAAGACAACATGAATTCGTTATATATCTTGTTTACACTAACAGACAGGGCTGCCGAATTTGGTTCTTTCTTACAGGATACCCTAAAACACCAATCTTTTCTCCCCATCCTATATTTTCATTCCTAAAAATTGGCAATTCTGAATGAATCTGGCTTGAAGCATAAGTAATGGTCACCAGAGAACCCCCGGCAGCTCAGGGATTCATAACGGCTTGGACTGGCAATGGTCACAACTGCTAAATAGAAAGATCTTCATTTTTCTAGCATGTACTTTCCTGATGTTACTAAATGTAACTATCAGCCAGTTTCCTGTCTCATGGGTGGTCTCAAGGAAACAGATAGCACAATAGAAAGTATCTGTAAAAAGTTGAGCAACATTGAAAGTGTTAAAAATATATTTGGCTGTGAACAGGTTATGTAAGTAAGCTCTGATGAAAATGAGTCATTTTGTAGGTGAGAAAGTTTGCATTTGCAAATAATGAATAGATGGATCAGAATGATATTCAAAAGTGATCGGTTATAGTAAATAGCACCCGCACTCATGCAAAACGGAAAAAAGAGAGAAAAATAGTTTACGGCATCCAAACTAATTCACTAAATCAGAATTGAAAAGCTGAAAATCGCAGAGCAAAAAGCCAAAGACAAGTCAACTTACAAGTGTACAAATGTATTGAAAATCATACTTGTGTTGTCTTCTTCCAAAGTTAACTAAGTGCACAAAATCTTGACGCCCTTGGGAAATATTTTGTGGAGTGCTAAAGGTTAAATTAAGCGTTTGGGACGACTAATTTTGATCATAATATTTGTTTGATAACATTATCCATGATTATAATAAACAGTTTCCTCTGAAGTTGATTTTTAAAGCTAGATTTTACAAGTACGATTACTTACTCTTACTTACTCTTAGATTCATAGAATTTCTGAAGGGAAACCACTCCAGATTGAAATTACCCTCCTTTGACAAATACGTGAATTAAAAAACACATTTTTCTATTCAATTCCAAAAAGAGTTCCATTATTTTTAACCCTATTCATTGGAGAGTTTGATTGTCAGTTACAATCTAAGAGTTAAAACAGGATAAGATAAGGGTCGGTGTCAAGAAATAGTATCCACGGATCATATATCTAAGAGTAGTCATTACTTTGTTGATACAAGTAAACAAATTAGGCAAAGTATTACCCTTAGAGATAATGAGGACTTTCACATTTAGGCTTTTGATTCTGAAATAAAATTTCTTGTATTATACATGAATGAATAAGGTATTTGTTTTTGTTTTAATGCCATTTCTCAAGGAATACAACCCAACAAGTTTCTTTTGCCTGTTTTAAAATTTAAGACAGTAAATTCTCTGGGTAATCCTTAGTTATTTGGTATTAAAATACAGTAGGATAGATTTTGCCAAAAGTTATTGAATGTTATCAAGGGAAACAACTCCTGATTGAAATTATCTTCCTTTGGTCATTAGATGAATTTGGAATTTTTATCATATTCAATTCACAGATGAGTTCCATACAATACAAGCAGTCAATGAATTCAAGAGTCAAGATGAAAAATGCATGAGAGCTTTTCCCCAAATCTGGAAGAAGCCTTCTTCAAAATACTGATTAATTTATAGGGTTTACCAAGGAATATGAAGGGAGTATAACATACTTTTTTAATGTTCATTGCCTGTTTTAGATGGTTCTTTTGCGAGATCCAAACAATTCTTTTTTAAACTTGAAATTTAGTCAATTTTGACACTTTATTTTATAACACTATCAACAAAATCTTCTGAACAGTAAAAATATCATAATGGTAAATATCAAGTTCAAGTTATGTAGACCCCAAAGTATTTTCAAACTTTAAAATATGAGATCATATTAAAAAAATATGCAAATCTCTTGAAAGCCTTTAACCAAGTGATACAGAAGGAAAGACAGAAAGAAAAATATGGATACCTCTCCTTTCTATGAAAATCTTTTTTACCAAAAGAAAAATTCATTGATATCATAATAATCTGATTTTAGCATGTTAGTGGGTTTGTTATCATTACACAGCAAAAGTAGCACATTCAGCTTGGAGAATAAAGCAATTTCCAGTACATTTGGGCCAACTGTTTCCAAGTAATTAACTTAAGTACGAATTGATAGAAAAAAAATTGTGAAATGGAGACAACTCCAGGTCTATTAACTGCTAATCACAGTTCTTTAAAAGGAAATCAGAGGAATAAGCAAATATAATATAAATTCTTTAAATAGGAATTGACTTGACATCAAGCCTAAAGGCTGCTGGAGGCAACTTTTAAGCAAGTTCTTTTTTTAATTTAAAAAAAGAATGGAAAAAAAATTGGCATATTCACTGATTTAGGCAAAACATGCAAGAACTTTTTTTTTTTTTTTTAGTAACAAAGTAAATCCTAATGGTCATAAAATGCAAACCATAGCTATTGAAGCAATACGAATCATCAGTTTCATGCGATTAATGGAAAGAGTTTCATATTTATTCTAACCATGGATATATAGAGACGGATTATAAGAAAATGTCTGAAGACTTAATCAATATAGTTGACAGATGCCAGCCCTAATTTGGAAGTAAAAGATTTGAATAAGAACTAGCTTGCCTAGAGCAGAACTTAGTCTCCATCCAGCAACATTTTCAAATGGTGTACTCATGCAAATTTTCAAAGTTGTAGTCCCAGAAATGAGATTAGGGAGCGCTCGGAGAGATACAGCCCACACACATAGATACAGATGATTAAAGAGAGAAGAATGTGTAGCCCACTCGACTGCTTGATTGGGCGATTTGATAATGATACATATAATAGCCCCATTCTATCAGTAATGACCTTCACTTTTTTACACTGACACCGACTCTTACCAGTAGTGGGCTATTACAAATTCTTCTAGGAGTGAGGGTAGATATACCCTTTGTACTTTGTTTCTCTAAGGCCAACTACACCTTCTTTGATCTCTTTAGCAACTGGAAATCTAAAAGGTGAAACTGGCTGCCAAACAAGACAATGAAGACAACAATTAAAACATCGGAAGTAGGGATGATAATGAATAAGTAACTCCACTCGTCTTTTGTTGTGCAGTAATCACTAAAGTATTTGAATTTTCAAAAAAGAAGAGGGCATAAACTAAGGGTCAATTTAGCAAAGATTTACATTGCAAATTGAACCCCCACTAAAAACTTCTTCCGGATGGGGAATTTTGAAAAAAAAAGTTATTAGTTGATATAAGAGTGAATGTTCAGATTTAGAGTTCTACCTTCTGTTGTGCAGCCTGTACTCTGGTACATATGTATATAGCCAGCTGGACTAACTTGAAAACTCAAGAAACCTATTGAGACAGTTTTGGCTTATGGTTTCTAATTGAGAAAAAGTTTGAAAATCAAAAAAACCAGCATTATTGATTGAGCTCGCGAACATAAATTTTGACAGGTCAGTAGTCAACCTAAATAATGCAGGTGATGGGGTCCAAGAAAGACAACCACACTATAACTAAATCATGGATGATTGAAAGTCAACTACAAGTGCTAAAACAAGTTCACTGATAACCGATTGTGTGTAATACATCAAAGAAATTATGTTTAAAACACAATCTAATTATATGTTAATCAATTTGCAAATTGAACATCTTTAATATTTTACTCATATCAAGTCTTTGAGGAAATTCTGTTTATTATTTATTCATGAAATTCTGTTTTTCTGGATAAGTAGGCTATTATACAGGCAAAAATGATAGGGTCTACAAGCCACCCACCTTATATCATGAATTATGCTATAACAAACCGTACTATGTCGAGGAATGCCTGTATTTTTATAGTAAAAAAACTGTGTTAATGTTTGCATCTTATATCAATTTGCAAGATGGCTGGTATACTTGAAGGTTAAGGCTGGGTGTAATTCTGATGTAAATTTGATACATTTTGGTATATATTTTGACACTCAAACCTTCTGATTTTCAAGAAATAAAATTATGTATGAATAAAATTCCTTTCAAGTGGGCCAAACTGATTGTGTGTTAATCTTTCATAAAATGGTAGCATCTCTTTGTCCAAAAAAAGAAAAACCTGGCACAGGAGTTTCATCAAAAAAAAAAAAAAAAAATATTTAAACAGGTTAGATATGGTTGTTATAGTGTAAGTTGATTACTCAAACAAGAAATGAAACAGATGTTTTGAAATAAGAAAATTACAACGCATTCAATGGTCAAATATGAACACATTACAAGAGGAAAAAATATGATAAATTAAAGGAGATGTGGGCCTGAAACTGAAGAAGGCAAAGTTCTAGAAAAATATACCCTTTAAAAAAAAAATTATCATGGCATTGTTTTGCACACTAAGATTTTAGAGGGTTTTCCACATTTTTCAGGCCTTAGAGTGATTTTAAACCAAGGGTTTGCAAACCGTGGCCTATATTATATTCCAAAATTCATTCAAAGTAATTTCCAAGGTCCTCAAATAGATATCTAAAGGGAAAATTTCTTCACCTTTGGATTAAAAAAGTTATTTAAGTTTCAAAATAGAAAAATACTTCATATTTGGTGATTTTCTTTTTGCTGAGATTTGTCGATAAACAGGTACACCATGAGAAAGTTCACAACATGTTGGTGCTGAGGGCTCCAACGCCTGCAGACCCTGGCAGACATCTTGACCCAATGTCTGGTTCTGGAGTGCCCTTGCTGAACTGCAGGCCTTAAATCACCCGATGATGCAAACCGTCGGTTGGTTGGTGGGACTTGAAAAATGATCAGCACAAACCCATGTTTTTGGTGGGAGACAAACAAACAAAAAAATGGAAAGTGACTTTTGCATCACCCAATAAGAAGTGACATTACTACTTATTGCTAAACATTTTGCTAAAAAATGCATCATTTTTGCATGAAAAAACATTGACCAAATGATACAATAAAAGTGTTCATTAGAACAATATGTAATTAACAATGATATGATAGGAGCAAAGCCCTAGGTTGTAGATTTTGTTGGAGTTTCCTTCTCCAAGCCATATGGAGGCAAACTGGAATGTTTATGGTCTATATTCATGGTCCATCAAGTCTATATGAAGAAAGCAAGCCATAGATTGGCAAAAGTAAAAAAACAAAACAAATTCAATACTTGTGATCTAGAAAAGCATGCAAAACAATAGACCAATCGGATGATGAAAATAATTCAAACATTCAAAAAAAGATGTTTGTGGTCTAACATGCAGGTTTTCTAAGTAAGAAGAGGTTGTGAGTATGAGAGAGAAAGAGAGAGAGTTAAGCTGATAACATGCTTTGCCAGAGAAAGAGACAAATGATAGAGAGACAGAGAGAATCTAAGACAGCCATTCTCAACGGGGGCCATATGGCTCTCAAGGGGGCCCCCAGCATATTTCAAGGGGGCCATAGACTGAAATAAGAGTAAATGAATTTCTGTCTATCTGTGTTGTATCCCTGTTTTACAGGGTGCCCTAGAACTTGAGAGGAGTTCTTTAAGGGGGCCAAGGCCAAATAAAGTTTTGAAAATGGCTGGTCTGAGAGAAGGTTCATTCAAGGTGGGCATACTGCACCTGGGGTTGAGGGTCCAATCTGAAGGGATTCCCAGGGGACTACTGGTGAGAGAGAGAGAGACAAACAGAGGGTGGAACACGCATTAACAAAAAGGGGGGACAGAGAGAGAAAAGTTAACACTATTGGGATTTTTAAATTGTAGTTAAAGGTGCATAAATTCGTAAGGCACAGAAAAAACAAAAAACAAACCAAAGAAAAAAATATATAAATTTTAAAAATATTACAGAAATAAGAACTTCAAATGAATAAGCAAAAATATCAGCAATAAGTTGAGCTTTTGTCTGAATTTCCACTAGGGAGCTAAACAATGAATTCAGGCATGGCTGATCATGTGTAGAGGGAAAAGAGGTGGTCACCAACCCCTGTGGAACTAAGTCAGGATAACTAACCAAAAAGAAAGTAGATTTTAAAGCTATTGAAAAATGCCAGGGTCTAAAAACTCCATTGTAGGCCCAGCATAGAAATGAACACCATATAATTGAGAAAAGACAGAAAGCAAAAAATTATATACTCTGGTTCTGTGCAAGAGGCAGGCAAGCGACGTTAGGGTTAAGGCTCCAAGTTTTGACCACCAGATTAACCGATATGAGACAATGGCCTGATGGATAAAAGCATTTGTTGAGCAAATCTAATAACCTGCCTGGTGGTCATGAGTTCAATCTCAGGGTCATATACTCTGGTTCAGTGGAAGAGGTAGACAAACAACATCACAAGGACAAATTAACTAGGAGGAATAGACTGATATAAGATATCCAGTAGCAAGTGGAATGAGACCTATCTACCCAAATGAATTGAATGAAAGGTTCAGATGGAAAATCCCAGATTACCAACAATGACAGACACCCGGAGAACACTGGAGAGTGCAAGGGACAAAACATTGTGACAATAAATAAGTAAATCAATGCTCAACAAAGTTATTAAGCAAAAAATGAAGACCGATTTTAATACATAATGAGGTGGGACAATTTGTGTTTGTTTCACTGTCTGTAGAAATGAACTCTTCCCCTTGAAGGTAATAAATAAATCTGTTATTAGACTATCGGGAAAATAAAAGCTAATTTCAAATACCGATTTTTGGTAATACAGTGTTGTGCAAAAATCTTTTTGGAAATTTGAATAGCTTTTTTTAATTAGAGGGTAGATAAATTTCCCTTCAGATATATTTATTTTGAGACTTGGAAATTACTTTGAATAAACTGCAGAATCAAAACCTTTCTAGGCAATGTTCCATGATGGCTCAAAATGCACCAAGCTCCAATGCGCTATCAATTCACTGTAGCCCCGCAAACGGCCCAACCAACCAGCTAAGTGAGCTACTTTTTAGTGTCTATATGCCAGTCCATCTATGTGGGTTTCTGAGAGCCCCTGGTCACATTTTGGGAATTACAACCTTGAAAATTTTTATGAGTCCAACACTAAGCACCATCTGGAAAACATTTTTTTTTTTTTTCCCCAAAAAAGTGCTTTTGGGGGTTTCTATGGTCATTTTGGACCAACAATGCCCGAATCTTGAGCTGGTATTCTTTCTTTTTTGATAACTTTAAGTAGAAGATCTATTTTTTTTAGACAATTCTAGATAAAAGATCCATTTTTTTTTCAAGATAATTCTGGATAAAATATCTATTTTTCAAAGATAATTTCAGATAATTCTTAAATAGTTCTGGTACACACATGGGCTACAGTGATTCATATATGTAAGGGGCAGATATATATATATTTTTTTGAATATCATTCTTCACTTTCTGGAGTGATTTGGACCAGTTTATGAGAACACTTTCTTCAAGATGAACCCAAACAGAAAAAAATTGAGAGGGGTCAAATCTACCAAACACGGCAGTCAGTTTATTTCAGATACATGTAAATTTGATATGCATTGGTGAAAATAAGAGGAATTTGCAGCATGTTATATTCCATAATTAGTAATTTCCAATGTTCAAATTAGATATATCTAAAGGTAAAATTTCTTCAACTTTTTGTATTCAAAAAGTTATCCAAGTTTTAAAATAGGAGATGCCTTTTGTGCCATCCTATGTAAAGTAACTTGAATAGTTATCATTCGCTAAACAGTAAATCATTTTTGCAAGACAAAATATTGATCAGGAGTTACAATGAAAGTATTCATTAAAACAATATGTAATCAACATAAAACTTCAATAATAAGAACATGTCGGTGAATTAAAAATGAAAATTAGAATGAAAACTGCTTCTGGAACTTTTCTCAGGTACTTCGACCAAAATATATTTCAACCTTTTCACAACTAACCTATCAAGGCGTTTCAACGCCCAGATAAAAATGTTCCCAGGAGACTTCTAAAAGAGATCTATGAGACCAGCACTCAAAGAAACTTCACAATGAATGTCCCAGGGCTATCTTTGCATAGACAAATCATGAAGCCATTTAGAGATGGGCCATTTTCATATTGGCAATTTCAAATCACTAGATTTTTAAAAAAACTGCAACAGGGTAAATCTAATTGACAAGATGGCATGACGAACTAGATAAGTTCAGAAAGAACTGGATTGGTGACCTTCACGATAGAGAGGTTCGGTGAATCTTGGGGAAGGTCTATGTCCAATGAGAGATGCTAAAAAGCTGATGATGATGAACTGTGTATATTTCATTTCCCTTGTATCAATGTTAATTTTGAATTTTAAAAATGACGAATGAAATTATCTAAGGGTCAATTTGATGATACACTTATGTATTCTTTCTCCAACTCATTTAATTTAAACAAGATATTTCACTATTGATATATTAATATATATATCATCTATAAGAAATTCCGAGGGAAACCTTTTGGCCGATTATCATTACATTGTATTCATAAAATGAAACTAAAAAACAAAAACAAATTAACGGCTTTTATTTTTAATTATTATTTCTATCGAAAGATCACCAGAGTATAGTATTGAATAATGGTGATGATCTAGCTACTTTTGGCCATTTAAAATTGCTGATATATATAAAAACGTCCCCAAAATAGCCCTCCTCAAAATGGCTCCATGATATCTTTATAAAAATATCCATGTCCTAGGAGTTTACGAAGCTTTGAAGATGGTAACAATTGATTAGTAAATGACTAAACAATAACTAAACATAGATAGCCAAGTATATATCCTGAGAATGATAATGTGAGCTGGCTAGCATTAATCAGAGACAATTGATGACAGGTCTGGTTAGTCACTCAATAGAAAACAGCATGTGACCAATGTCTCTTGGCATCATGCTGTGATTAATAGAAAAAATTGGCAAAAGCGATGATCAATAAAGAAGTTACTTCTTTTTATCCTTATTCAGGCAGTGATGGATAAAATGTTCTAATTTAAAAAAACAAAAACAAGTATGAATCTTGCCAGGTACAAACTACAGGACCAATTGAGCATAAAATTACATTGTAAATTGAACCCTCACTAAATACTTATTTAGGGAGGAATTTAAAAAAAAAAAAAAAATTACTTCTTCTAGACAGGTGATGTAAATGTTTATATTTTTAGCTCTCTAGCTCTGTTGGTGTGGTCTGTACACTCAATACATATATAGACAGCCAGACCATCTTAGAAAACGGAAAAAAAACCTTTGGCAACTGATTTGGTTGACAATTTATAACTGTTCCCTATTTTGGTCTACAGATTGTTGCACTTGATGCGGTCACCTAAGATAAAGGCTCTAAACAGGAAATCGTGTCCAAACTAGTGCACGCAACAGCTACGACTGAAGCCACTCTGGAATGAAGGTACAATTGCTCTTGAATCCAATGTAAGGCATGACCTCATTTGTCATATCAACACTTCTATGAATGCTTAAAACATAGACTCTCACAGCGGAACTTCGGGGAAGAATTCAAGTCATGAAAAATGGATGCAACTAAGATATCTTGGGCATCTCCGAGACTGAACATGTCACCAACAGAGGTCTGCCAGAAGATCAACCAAACCTACGATAGACAAGGAACTCCTCTTACCCTTTGCCACACTTGATCAGAAAAAATATTAGTCATTTTTTCCTTCCGTTGACACGGGGGACCAGCAACTTTGTCATTAAATTGAAAAAGGGGGTTGTTTTCCAGACATCCAGTAATTGAAATTACAAAAGTTATCTAAAATAGCTGAAAACCCACCTTACGGGCATGATTTCAGATGTCTTCTTTACACGGGTCAACAATAAAAAAAAAATAAATAAAAATTAAAAAAAGTTTTGCTACTCTGATGGTCACAAAGTGAGGGTGTAGTTTGGCATTATATTATTGTAAAGCCAACCCATCACTAATAACTCGAAAAGTTCCGTAATTTCAAAAAAACTAATATACTAAAAACATGCTCTGGGGTCATATAAGTAACAAAGATTTGCTAGTCTTAGCTCTAGCCACCCTTGATTTATGTGATGACGGACAGACAGACATATGTTTGGCGAATCATAGTAAGATGCAGATAAATTAGAAACTTTTCTGTTAAAAAAGAGAGAGAGAATGAATGAGAATTGCTGATCTGTCTCAAGTCCAACACCAGAGAGCTGTCAAGCGGTCAGTAAGCCAAGTAGCTGCCTCGACACTCAGTCAGTTCAGTTAGTAAGAAGAAGAAAAAGCACCAGATGCAAGAATTGAGCACCACCATCTCAGAGTCTTACCGAGTTCCTACGGCTTTGTTTACATTCATAACAAGGGAATTCTGAGGAAGTTTTATTTCCGAAAGAGAACTAAAAAAAAAATGAGCAAAAACGGAGAAAAAGAAACAAAAAATTAATTTTTAGAGACACGTCTGCAAACAAAAGTTTTTCACAAAAAAAAGAAAAAATCAGCTTTTCTCTTTTATTCAGAAGCAACAAAACATAAGAAGCAAGATTATGAAAACAAACAAATAAATAAGTAGAAGCTAGCAAATGATGAAAGGCTTTGAAAATAAAAAATATACACAATTTTCAACTGAATTTCTGAGATGAAGAAATATCATTATTATACACTGATTTATTCAGTCTAATTTCCCAATCTCGGTTGTTATATTCGCAACATTTCGGCTGTCGTACCCTCCAGCCTTCTTCAGATATCTGTTATTAAAAAGGTAAATGGTTAACTGTAGTTGAAAGCAATCTGAAGGCTTCTCTTTCTTTTGCTGCAATTTTTTCAGATAGGGTTGGGCAAAACTCTGATCAGTGATTCATAATTCCACCCTAATCACACAGCTTAGAGTGTACTCAATTAGCTGCTGAGTATGAAGAGATTTCCATACTTTTTGCTCATACCGGGAATCAAATCTGGAACCTTCTGTATGAGAAGCAGATATGCTAACCATTATACTATCTAAGTGGACTGAGCCTGTCATGGTTGGTAATGAGCTACAACAAATTTCCTGGTACAAGATATCCTCCAGCGATGACAGCAGAATGAGGACAATCCACCCATAGAAATTGAATGAAGGGTTTTGTTTTGAAATTCATAGAAAATTACCCACTACAACAACTGAAGATGGCTGGTTCAACAGTCAAAATGTATCTAACAACCAAGATGAGGATACCAGTTAGTGTAAATCAATATATAATATACACAGATGGAGGAAAAAAAAAAATTCTGTATCATCAAACATTCCTCAATGTGGAATACTCAAGTTCCCTTTTAATATCAAGGCGATTGGATAACGTTTTAAAAAGGTTGTACAATTTTAAACAATAACTTTGAATTATGGAAATTTCAAACTCTGACAATCTTATATACGAATCGAACTCGCTATCCTTAGCCAGAATTTAGCAGGTGTGAATCCTGCTGGATACAAACTAAGGGACCAATTTAGTATAGACTTACATTACAAATTGACCCCCCACCAAAAAAAAAACTGGGGGAGGGTTCAAATAACAAATAAACGTTTTTTTCTAGACATAATAAGGAATAAATGTTCACATTTTCAGCCAACTAGCTCCATTGTATACATCATACATGCATACATAGTTAGCAAGACCCACTTAAAAACTGAAGATACCTATTTTGATGTTGATGGTTTTAGCTGACTGTTTTCAATACTCCATAGGTAATTGATGTTTCCAATAGATATATGTTATATATTTTATGAATCCAAAGTTAGATATATTATGTGGTTCTACGTTCAAATGAAAAAAAAAAAAACCTAAATAAAAGCCTTGATATCGTAGGGAGTTCAGACGTCAAAGTTATGTAGTTCTGTAAAAGAAATGCCTCGTGTTTTGAGAACAAGAACGCTGCGTCAACATTTGGAGGAAGAGGAGGAGGAAGAAGAGCAAATAATCTTTCTTTGAGTCAATTGATTCTCATACTTGTAAAATATTGTGATATGGAAATATTCTGCGATTATTATTTTCAGAAAAAATTGTAGACAGCCATTTTCAGCATTTTCTGGCCATTTTTGTCTTTTTTTTTTATACAAAAATGTGTCTTCAGACATCCTATTGTGACATGATAGCAGCTGGCAAAAAAAAAATTGATTAGAATAGCTGTTCTTTCAATGATGTCACAGCTCTTCCTTCCTTCCTCTTTCTGTTGATTAATGTAATCGAAACCTACTGACAGACTGAAAATCATCTTGCTGAGATATGTGGACACATCTAAAAAAAATGTCAATGAAGAAAATGCATAAAAAATGGACGTCAATAATTTTGTTTCACTTGAAACACATTTCACACACCATGATACACGACAAAGAACAGACATAAAATTATACAACGTGCATATGTGAGAGGGTTCAAACAAAATGGTGGAACAGAATACTAAGCTTTGTGCTCCTAGATCAGAGGTCACCAAAATGGTTGATAGCGATCCCTGGGGGTTGATGGGGCTATCTAAGATGTCAATAAATGATAAGGGGTTGATGAATGTCAAGAAGGGTCAATTCAATATTTGGTATGTTTTACATCTTTTAGAATATATTCTTGAGTACTTAGTAATTTACAATTGATTTCTCAAAAGTACATATCCTATGGATTTGGTACGTCTTAAAAATGGTATTGGTATGTTTGACGATTTTCCTTTGATAGCCCCGCTATGAAATTTAATCTTCAGGGCCCCTTATCCTAGAGGGGCCTAAGGAGCAACATTTTTTGTTTTTTAAATGATTGAATTTTTTAACAACATTGAAGCAGTTTTTGTATTGATCAAACACAAGAATAAGTGATCGGTCGCATTTCCAAGAACTCTACTTAATCACCTCAGCTCTCTGGCCTTTGGGGCTCAAAGTCCTTCCAAGGGCAACAAGGCCGGCTGGACCTTATTGGATTTTGCTCTATTGTCACTGGTTGGGAAAGGAACCCCATAACAGTTTAAGCTTCAAGGCCCCCAAAATGTATGTCTGCCAATGGCCAGGAGGTCAATGATTCCATGAGAGGGTCAATGGTCTTAAAGTTTTGGGGACATTTGTCCTAGCTCAACGAAAATAAAAATGGTGGTATCAAAAATGATCCACCATGCAGATACCAACACTTTAAAAGTGAGACAAACTACAATGTTTTCATGACTTGAATGTCTCTCAATGAAAAAAAGGTCTGACTTTGGGTAAAACCTTTTGCTTATCATTTCTTTATAAGATGTCAGTTGCTCTAAATCATCGATTCTCAACACCGGCAATAGAGTCTTTCTGGGATATATTGGTTTGCTTCAAGGGTGCATTGAGATGAATAAAGACCTTGATGGGACACTTTACTGATTCCTTAGACATCTATGATTCTGATTTACAAATGGCTGTTATTTAGTAGTATCTGCTTAGAAAACCATTGATATACTTTCTATAAACATTTTCCTTGATAAAACTTTTGTTGATAGTCTTCTTTTTGATGACAAGCTTCTATCAACTCCAGAAATCTATGCCGAGTATTTCTCATAATTAAACTGTGATGGTGTGGGGTTGACAGGTAGCTAGGTGTCATACGGGGGACAATTGGTTGAAAAAGGTTGGGAAAAACTGCTCTGAACATTATTTTTTTTATGATATTCATATATGATACAGTATCAACCATAAATGAGTAAACCTCTACCATTTTTTTTTATAGAAGGTTAATACCTTAACCTACAGGGCTAGAGGGCTCCACTTGCTCAGCTATTTTACCCATAGCTTGGGAACAGGATGCGGATTCAAGCCTTTCTCAAGGAAAGTGCAAAGTGATCACTAACTACCTCAAGAAGAATTTGAATTTGTTTTGCCAATTGCATTTTCTTTTCAATAGACAGGCCAACTTTGTACCTCACATATAAACACATAAAAACAAATAAAATAATAGATACACAAATGTGTTGTACGGATGCGAGGTGACACACTATATAAATAATCCATTTGCTTACCTCGGTGGGGTAATGACACCGAATTTTGGTGAGGGAACTGGTTTGGACACAGGTAGAGACATTGGGAAGCTGCGTCGAGGTGGAGGCCGCAAGTTGGAGTAGAGAGGACTGGGATTGAACCTGTTAGACAATCAAAATGAGCAAATATTAATAATTCACAAAAAATTGAAACATTTTCAAAGTACTCATTAAAAGTATAAAGTACTCTATAATTAATGAAATTCAATGCAAAAGCAACAAATGATTAAAAACTGAAAATCATCATTATCTATACATTTCTAATGTAAAAAAAGCTGCCAATGTGTTTCTATAGCAAAAACAGCTGTCCATGTAATTCTTTAGTAAAAATCACTGCCAATATCATTCTATAGTAAAAATCACTGCCAATATCATTCTATAGTAAAAATTACTGCCAATATCATTCTATAGTAAAAATCACTGCCAATATCATTCTATAGTAAAATTCACTGCCAATATCATTCTATAGCAAAAATTACTGCCAATATCATTCTATAGTAAAAATCACTGCCAATATCATTCTATAGCAAAAATCACTGCCAATATCATTCTATAGCAAAAATCACTGCCAATATCATTCTATAGCAAAAATCACTGCCAATATCATTCTATAGCAAAAATCACTGCCAATATCATTCTATAGTAAAAATTACTGCCAATATCATTCTATAGTAAAAATCACTGTCAATATCATTCTATAGTAAAAATCACTGCCAATATCATTCTATAGCAAAAATTACTGCCAATATCATTCTATAGCAAAAATTACTGCCAATATCATTCTATAGTAAAAATCACTGCCAATATCATTCTATAGCAAAAATCACTGCCAATATCATTCTATAGCAAAAATCACTAATATCATTCTATAGTAAAAATTACTGCCAATATCATTCTATAGTAAAAATTACTGCCAATATCATTCTATAGCAAAAATCACTGCCAATATCATTCTATAGCAAAAATCACTGTCAATATCATTCTATATTTAGAATCACTGCCAATGCAATCTTATAGTAAAAATTACTGTCTAAGTAATATTATAGTGAAAATTACATTTTAAAACTGGTACATATCAATCTTGTGAGGCCTACTTAGAAATATTTGGGAAACGAAAATAATGAAAATATAAAAGAAAAACTTACAAAGGTACTTCCTTTGCTTGGTCATGTAGAGGGTGTTGTTGGTAGTGACCAAATACTTCAAATACCAAGTGCTGATTCTTGATATAGTCTATAAATGACTTGGTTACTGTTACTGTGAACTGAAAAGATTAAAAAAACAGTATATGTAGTAATCTAATAGTACTTGTAATAAATAAAATTTACAAAAATCAAGTTATTAGTACTATTTGTCGGTAGAAGTTGCTGCGGTGTAATTGAGGAACAACCAAGGACATAAATATCTGAATTGAAAATAGACCTTTACTTTTTTTTCTGACTGGTAAATTCAAGTTTATTTAAGAAAATATTTCAGATAGGTACAAGAATGTCAATAATCATTGCCAAAATATGGCATTTCTATAGTAAAAAAATCACTGCCAAAATGATTTTAGAGTAAAAATCACAATTTGAAACTAGCATACATTAATATTAAAGCTCGAAAATATTTTTTAAAAATGCACAAAAATAAAATGTGACAAAATTCTAAATGGCACCAGCATTTAGGGCTTTTAATTAAAGTGGGGGATCAATTTTAATTGTCACCTAAGTACTAAACTAATCCCTGATTAAATGCTCCAAAAATTAAATCCAACCACATTTGAAGAAATTTGTTTGTATGCACCGCTATTACTTAACAACTGGCCATTTCACAGTTGACATTTGCCAGATATATTAGTCAGCAAACAAACAAGTGCAGTGTCAAGTTCGATGTTTTCTGAATCAGTCATTCTCGAGAAATCTAATAAAAATAAATCTTGAAAAAACCCCAGATTACTAACGTTTGATTGTAAAAAATAGTTGTTTTATATGAATTAAAGTAGTAAACTGATCCTTTACATATCTATTAGGAGTACTTATCATCCAGGTCCTGTAACTGTCTATTTTGAGCTATGGTAGACAGCCAATACCAGTAGATACAAGCTAATCCAATGTATGTGTTACCCTGAATTGATGAAATTGCCAAATTGGAGTTAAAAATTGTTTGATTTTACTTTTATTTGAACTATAAGCTAATGTTTTCTATGGTGTACAGCTTTTAATCTAACTAAAAAATAATTACCATATTTGCCAGCCAATAAAACATGGTTTACAAAGGTATTCAGGGCAAATACAGCTCACTTCAATTCATCCAGGCTTCATAGCTGTCTGATACCAGCTTTGGTACACATCCCTGTAGTTATTATACCAGCTAATTGGACACCATGTAATATTGGTAAAGATTTTTTAAAAATTTGAATGCACTTCTTATTTACTTCAGAATACAGTGCGCGAAAATAATGGAGGGGAAACAAACCAACAAATATATATATATATATATATATATATATATATATATGTTACTAGGAATCATTAAATTACCCAATGGGGGAGATTTACTTATTTTTAGTAAAAGAAAGTTTGATTTTTCTATGATTACATTAACTTTTGATCGTAAAAAAAATAAATAAGCTGAGGATCAAATTAAAACTACATATTTACATATTTTTTATAAAAAAAAGTTTGATTTCACCAGTTTTTGATTGTAAAAAAAAAAGAAAGTTATTTTATATACTTATTCTGATTAGATGAACTTTTGATCAAATTAAAACTAAATATCTATCAATTTTTTCTTAAAAAAAGTTGAAAATTTGCCAATTAGACAATTTCACCAATTCAGCATAACATATACATATATAAAGCTAAGAATTTTGGCTCGTATCGTAGTGTGATGGCTAACAAACTTGTCTTGTAGACAACTTCAATTGAGTAGTCCTCCATATGGCTTTACGCTGAACTCAGTAAATAACAATAACCAAGAACTTACATTCTGTACGTGATAGAAGCCAAGGGGGGGTCCTTTTCCAGTGTTCTTCAGGGGTTCTGTGGAGAAAGCTTCATCATGTCGATGAAGGAAGCTGGAAAATATCAAAAAAATGTGATTCTATAGTAAAAACAATTTTAAAGTAAAAATTAAATCTTAAAACTGACATATTATTATCGATTGATATTAAAGCTGGAAAACTTATAAAAAAAAGTGCACAAAGACAAAACGTGACAGAATCCTGAATATGATGGTACCAGCATCCAGGGCTTTTTATTTAAGAGGAGGGTCAATTTTCATGGTGACCTATGTACTAAACTGATCCCCAATTAAATGTTTCAGAAAATGAAATCTAACAACAATTGAGGAAATCTGTGTGCGTTTGTGCGAGCACTGCAATTACTTGACAACTCGCCGTTGCACCAAGTCAACGTCTGCCATATGCGAATTTTTCTGTTTATTTATTTATTTGTTTGCATTCAAATGGGATGATCTCATTGGTTGATTTATCTTCCTTATGACTTGACAATAAAAATCACGTTATAGAAACTATTAAAACTTTGTGTCTGATCAAGCATAAAAACAGTTTGGAATGATTTGAAACTTGAAAAAAACACTTAAAATTAGGATACTTGAATCATCAAAAAAAATTACCTAATAAGATAGCTTAGTGCTGATTAATACACAAATAACCCAGTCATTTTGGACGGGTATATTCTAATATATATATATATATATATATATATATATATATATATATAAAGCAATGCGAGAAGTTAAAAGACGTCACAAGATGAGAATATTAGAATTAATTTGTCTAGCTCTGAAATTTCAAATTTCAGATGTAAATATTGTTAAAAAATTTGTGTTCAAGTGCTTTGGAAAATACTTTCAGCCATCATCAAAATCAGAGGAAAACTAAATAAATTAAAGATCCCAGTTCCAAAACTGAAGAAGTTGAACGACCGTAGCCATCATAGATGGCAAAGGGTTCTACCCTTTTTTATTTGTACATGGTTTTATGTTTTTGTTGTTTGTTCCAAAGCTCCTGGCCATACCGTATTGTCTACAGACTTGTATATTAGCCTCAGTACTTCTCCTAAACCCCTTCTAGAAAATTCTTTTTGATTTTTGGTAAAAAAAAAAAAGAAGCTTTTTTTGAACTTTTTGGGGTCCAATTCTGACAGGTTTTATTAAGAACTTATTACTCTATTCTAGAAGTTTGAATGGAATTTCAGTGGAAAATGTCAGTGATGTCATAAATAGAATTCATTCTGACCATATTTATTCTTTGATGGAATTTTTTTTCTCACATGACTCCAAATTTCAATGCTACAGTTGTTCAATTATTGACTGTGATGGCAAGTCTTATTTAGTTTTAAAATCCTTGATTTTACGATTAATGTTGAATAGAGGAAAATCAGAGGGTTACTTACTTGAACTGACAGAATATATCAGCATATTCTGGTGAAATACCAGAAGCCTGCAGTACAGTAACACGGAACTGGAACACCGATCCGATTTTAAGGTGTTCAGGAAGATCCTTTTCTACAATGTCAGGGAAATGATCTTGGGCTTCCCATGTTTTATCAACAGAACACTTTCTCTCCTCTAAAAACAAGAAAGAAAAGAGAATATTGAGACCTCAGTCAAAATAGCTATACAAACTATACCAAAATCATTAGCTTAAAGATTTTCATTTCAAAATCTAAAATCCATTTTTGTACAATTAAGAACTTAATAGTAACCAACACTTAACTACTCATCTGTTCAAGAATGTACAATCAATTTTGTTTTAAGCCTCAAGTTACTTAAAGTTCTTTTTCCAAATAATGACATATCCTTTAATAAGACAGTTGTACCTCTATGAAAGAATCATGCTCAACCTCACATGGAGAGACCACAAGACAGCATGATATATCCAGGAGAAAACAGGAGTCAGGGACATCATAGAATCCATTAAAAACCTTAAATGGTAATGGACTGGCCATGTTGCAAGAGTGGCAGACAACCGATGGACATCGCAACTCACAACATGGATCCCCAGAGATTATATGCGCAACCAAGGCCGGCAGAGATGGAGAGACAAGCTATATGAATTCAGAAAGTACTGGCTCCGTGACGCCCACAATAAAGAAGTGTGGCAAATCGTGGGGAAGGTCTGATGA
This sequence comes from Thysanoteuthis rhombus, assembly GCA_963457665.1. NCBI lineage: Eukaryota > Metazoa > Mollusca > Cephalopoda > Oegopsida > Thysanoteuthidae > Thysanoteuthis > Thysanoteuthis major. Next base: position 8,405,933 of record OY735242.1, read on the forward strand.
TGGATGTTAAAATACTAATGATGATGATGGTGACCTCTTTAAACTTACCCCATTCTCCAATATGATAGGCAAGGATATCTAACATTATACTACTGAGAAATTGTAGGTACTACAGGCCTTCCCTGTTATAGCATGATTTATGTTATTATATGGATGGATAGAAGACTTGAAAATATTGATCTAGCTCCAAAATGGCTAAATTTATTTTGGCTCAGTTGTAATGTAGTTGGCTTTCTTGGATCCAAACACCGAAGTTATAGTGGTGGACATCTGTACAATACTTGAAATTATTTTTTTCTCAGCTGATGAGCGAAGATTAGCTTTTTAAGAATCATAATGCTGAGCTTCAGATTCTCTCATTTCTCTGCGCTTTTGGCCCCGAAACAAGAAAAGCCTAACATCATGTTTAACAGAATGGGAGAATATCTTCAGGCTGCACCTCCCCATTACAATAAAAGAATTAGGTTTAGAGTCAATCCCCAATGCATCCTGAAGAGAAGTGCAGAGGGAACTTGACAATTTGCATCTCTACCCACATATTTGCATTAGTGTCCGTCTCACTAAACTCGATCTCGAGTCACATTCCGTCCCAGTGGAGGAGGCATATAAATCCCGCTTCCGATTCTAACCCGAATGATGACGAGATAAAAAGAGCAAGAGAGAGAGAGAGAGGGAAAAGGAAGAAGAGCACTTACCCAACATTCCATTTGCATCTGGGTTTGTACCCTCACCCTCGATGACACGTTCTTCCTCGAGGATTGGAACTTCTCCGACCTTCTTCAAAATGCTGGCATCCTGGGAATATGTGGGAGTACACAGCTGTTGTCAAATCAAAGACAAAGGTAGAAGCTACAGACACGAGGCAGACAGAAACACAGGTACCAAAAATAGCATAACAAAACACAAGCAAAAACAACAGAAAAGTCAGGTTAGTCACTCAATAGAAACAGTCATGTGAATGGTGGCATGTCATGTTGAGGATGATCGATTAACGAATTGGAAAAAGGAGTGATCAACAAATGACTTACTTCTCTTGCTTTTTTTTTGGGGGGGGGGGATCACTAAAAAGTCCAAATATTTGAAAAACAAATGTGACTGTTGTCAGACACGAACTAAGGAACCAATTTAGCATAATACTTACAATATAAATTTGACCCTTCCAAAAGTACAAAATCCTACAAAATGTGCCAAATTTTACAAAATGTATTAAATCTTCCTAAAACATACCAAATCTATAGTATATAATTATATACCAACTTATGCAATAATTATGTCAGTTTATCTCACCTATTGGATACTGTGGAGACAACCTCTGGTGTTGTCTCTTTGCACAGCTGTTATATCAACAAGCATGTTTCAGTAAACAGAGTATAAAATTTAGAGAAAATAAAAACTTATATCTAAATCTTTAGCAAAAAAATTAGATGAAAGTAAACTTCTTACACCGAAGATAAATATTGACAATGAATGTTTGGCACTTAACTAGATTTCTTCAGCATTAAGATTAATTTGAAAGTACTGATTTTAGTCTGACTTTAATGTAGGAATTTCAATATAACATTGATAGTTTTAAAACAAACTATATTTCTCTAGAGAGTTCTACTTTGATTTTTATTTTGTTTCATTTCAAAATCTGGGAAGCTTTGTCCCAGGGAGAGATTCTAAATGAGATCATATTGTCCCAATATTTTTTTGTTAAATAGTCTAGGAGGCTATAGGCTATAGGCCATATATATATATATATATATATATATATATATATATATATATATATAGTAAAATACAAAGCAAAGAAGACCCCCTGACATTTATAAACCCCCAGGGTTCAATATCAAACACTTTGACAGCCCCATGTATTAGATAACCTATGTCAGGGGAGATAATTCAAGATAAAGGAAGTTGCCTATTACCAGACAGTGTCTTTTAGACCTGTGTTTCTCCTCCCTTGAGTACTGAGAAAATATTTTGGCTGGCAATAGAATTCACTCCACTTTAGCAGTTTTTAATTAGTGTTTTAAAGAAAGTAATTTTTGTTGAAGCAAAAAACATATCTTTCATTTGATTAATTTTTGATGGAAAAAAATTGGGTCCCAGTAAACATGTTAATAAAAAAAGGGGGTCACCGACAGTGTACCCACATAGTTTTAGCAAAAATCTTATGCTGTGCCAATTTTTTTACTCTGATAAAAATACATGCATCCTTTCAAATAAGGATATAGGGAATAAATATTCTTAGATAAAAATTCAATAAGCTATGTACAGAATTTAGAATCTTTTGTGTACACATTAATTTCCTTTACGCACTGGTTGCAAAATTTCATGACACATACATGTGCACTGTTTAGATAGAAGTATGGTCACTAATGGTACAAGGTTGAGAAACACAGTTTTAGAATATATTAGAGTCAGAGTTGGGATAATATCATACAAGTCTCTGTGTGGGTGTTTCATATGCAAAGACAGAGTGGATTCACAGTAAAAGAGAAAGTATACCTTTCGGAAATAATTTTCATCATCAAACGAGATTCTGGCGTTTCCTGATTGCTTTATACCTGGTGCATAATCAACAGCATCATCTTTTTCTGCAAAGGAGAAAAAGATATATATATATATGTATGTATATGTAAAAATATGTAATAACTTGACAATAAGGAAAAATACAAAGGCAAAAAGATATATAAAGATTATATATATATATATATATATATATATATATATATATATATATATATATATATATATATATATATATATATATATATATGTGTGTATGCATGTGAAAATATGTAATAACTTGACAATAAGGAAAAATACAAAGGCAAAAAGGGATATATCTATCTATCTATCTATCTATCTCTCTCTCTCTCTATATATATATATATGTAATAACTTGACAATAAAGAAAAATAGTTGTATTTGAAATGAATTTATCATGCTAACATGTTTCGCCTTTCAGCTTAATCAAAAAAGGAAATTTCAAATAGAACAATATTGAAATATTCATTTTTTATTCAAGTAGCAACATCTTGCATATCATAGCATCTGAACTTCAAAAGCCAAGTATTTAAATCATGAAGAAACACAACCATGCAAAAAAATGGATCCATAACGAAATTTTGTTATTTGTATTTGTTGCATTCAGTTTCACATGATCACAATTGTGATTATAATGATGACAAATAACAAATGCATCGTATGCAATGGTAATGAAAGCACAAGTTCGGGAACTCATTTTTTGATCTATCTTTCCTCTTTGGTCAAGTGTTCAGCTTCTTGATGGCGAATGAATCAAGTTATCATACTCGGGCATCATCAGAACAAACCTTTAGCACGAAATATAACACTAGAACTCTAAGTGATATATACCCCAATCATTTTCAACCAAGTCAATACAAAAAAATATCATTTACCTGTCACAGCCTGTACAGCCACCCTGAGGTAGCCCTTCACATCGCCTTTCTCGTTCACGATGGCTACTCTGTGCACAAGGGGCACTGGGTAGAGCAAGTTACTCAGGTAGACAAATGATCTATAAAGCAAAAGAAAAATAAGTCAATCAATGTTCAGGGATATCTTTTTAACTTTTACCTTTATTCACAATCTTTTACCAAGTTTCTTAACATATTCAGCACTAGAAAAAGCTGATATTTACACAACTTTATGTATTAAACACCAAACGACAACTTATGTAACGTCCCCAGTTTTGAAATTTGCACCTTGCCTTCACTTAACCCTCTGTACAGTTTTCTAATGGAAGATGCCAGTATTATCATAGAAAGAATTTATTCTGATCATATTTATCCTTTGAAGGAATTTTTTTTCCAAATTTCAACTTCAGTGGTTGTTCTATCACTGACTGCGATGGCGAGTCAGTGAAGACTTTTTAAAAAGATGTTGCCTACCTTCTGACCAAATGGATGAACTTTTTTCGCTTCAAGTGGATGTTGAGAGAACAAGTAGCAGTGTATTATTAGTAAAATGTATCAATCATTTGTTAGAAGTGGAAACAGCAGTGTTAGTTACTCCTGGGTAATACTAGGTAATCTTGACTGGGGTCTTTCCTGCTAGTTCCCATCCCATTAAATAATCATAGCTAATACAATTTACATCACTTTTGTTTACTAAATAAATGTAGATTAAAAAAAAGGCAAGGACATGGTTTCTTCAGCTGTTATCAACTTTATTATAAATTTTTTTTGCTATATTCATTTTCACCTTAATTGTTGCTGCTTTTTATAACAAATAACCTCAGGCTGGATTCCCTTCAGCTAAATTAACAGTGTGGATCAGAATGAAGAATAAGCTTCACCACTTCTTACCACTGAGCTACAGGTACTCTGAGGCAAGTATCAATCCTTATCAAACCCTGAAACTATCTTATCTATCCCAGTCTATTCTGCACCAGGTTAGTTATTGACTGTTCAGTTCAATACAATTTTATTTTATCTTTATTCATTTTTTTTTTAGATTAAGTATTGTAAATTCTTATTGATAATTTTTTTTTATTGAGATAATAAACTAAGGTTATGGTTAGGCATTATGGTTAGTTAATCAAATGGAGCAAATTTTAGTTAGCATTGGGGATTTTTAAATTTAAAAAAAAATTATGTTCATTCAACAAAAAAATGGTGAGCTTTAATAGCTTCAGTTATTTCGTTTGCTGAAAACCAGTCAAAAAGACCATGGCTGGTCTTCATTGATTTTAATGAAATAGAAAAACAAGAAACGAAAAAGAGAAAAGGGCACTTACCTGCCGACCAAACGGAACCAAGGGAATCGGTCATAAAAGGGGTCTCCGCCGGTCATATTGTCAATGCTGGGTTCAGGTGAGGTAGGAGAGAGTTCTGCCTCATTATGGTACATCTCACGCATCAGTTCAAGTCTCTGCCTGTAATATACAAAAAAAAAAACTTGCAGTCAGACTGTTATTTAAGAGTCAAGATTTTCACAATTGCCATTAACTGCAGAAGATGGTTCAGAGTAATGGTAATCGTTCACGGGATAAAAACTCTTGTCCATTACAAGTTATCAATTAAAAGATAAAAACCTTGACTCACAGTTAGAACTAAGTTGACATCTATCAGAATGAAACGGATATTTTATTGACTTAGCATTAGAAATGCAACAGAATTTAGTCATTCACACTTGGTAAGTTAAATATACAGTTTTTTTTGTTTTTCTTAATGAAATTTACTTTTCTAATCTGTAATGGTGACATTCTAAATAAATTTGGAATATTTTCTGCAAACTCTTTTTGGATATCTGGTTTCTATGTTTCAAAATTTGATTTCAAGGAAAGTAACTTTTAATTGAGATTATCTCCCTTAGACAATTTGGTGAATTTTTTCATGAGAAGAAATTCAGAAGAGTTGCACTATATTTTTACACTATACAATGAAGAGTTCCACTGTCAAGCACAAGTGGTTTATGAATGTAAGAGTTTATCTAGTAAGTTTTTGCTGATAACAGAAAATAAATGACTAATTTTAATGAATTTCCATGATTTTTACAATTTGTGATGAGGCAAGTTTTAAAAAAAAGGTGTATCTAAATTATTAGACTACATTTTTTTAAAAAGAGAGCTAAATGAAATAATCAAAAAACATTGAAAAAAAATCAAAATAATCTTATGAAAATATCACAACACAAAGCTGGCATTGGTATGGAGAGTGAAATTATACGTCAATGGAGAAAAAAATGATCAAAGCAGATGATACAAAGGAAATAAAATACATAGAAGCAGATCATGTGACCAATGGTGATCATAGCAACAATGAGAATCAGGATAAGGCAGCCATCTTTGCTAAACAACATAAATGACAAGAAGAAAGTGATGTACACGTAGCTCTGAATGAAGCGTACCACATGTGAGAGTAAGATGCAGCTAAAATAAAATCATAAAATCAACGAGAACAAAGCAGTAAGTAATCTATGATAAAAGATATCAAAGCATTAAATAAAATAAATGAAGTTTGATGCTAAGAAATTTTACAGAAACAGTTCACTAATGGCTGTAGCCTGGCAGTAGTTGCGATGAAAAGCAACTAAAATTAGGATGAAAGAAATGCCAGTCAAAAAAAATCAATGGTTGACAATTCTTTATCTATTAAAAAAAAAAAAAGAAGATAATATTACTACAACTAATACTACAAGTGTACTTAAAAAATGATAACATAAAATATGGTGCTGAGCAATCAGAGAAAAATAAAGAGTAAGTCTATAAGATTTTGCTTCATCTGATAAAAAATTCACGATAACTAGTTGAACCCGTGGAAATCCCACACGTGTCGATAACTAAGATTATTATCTTATGCCTCTGCTCTTCTCTCACCCTTTGCCTGCATCTTCTCATTTTCTCCCTTAACCCTTCCAGTCACCATTGCCAGTCCATGTTTTTCTATAAATGTTATACAAACAAGGATAAGTTTCACATGCTAAAATTTTTCTATCACCTCACTAAACTACTTGACTTTTTCTCCCCTCTTCTTTATATCAAGCTGACTAAATTTCTCTTCTTCTCTCTCCCTTCATACCCTTTTATTAAACTACCTGACTCTCTTTTTTCCCTCTCTCGTATTAAACAAATATCACTACTGAGGGATTGTACATGTATACATACACACACAAAGAATGACAAAAATTATGCTATACCAGTATACCCCTGATGTCAAAAAATGAAATTCTGATTCAGTAAATGAGAGGCATAAATGAAATTCTATTTTACTACGTCAGTAGCATCTACACTCTGCTAATTGATTTCCAGAATAATATTCTGTGATATTTATTGTATATAGTACAATACTTGTTATATGCAGTAATATTATGTAAGATTGAACTTTAATGATTTACAGCGATAATTTTTTAGTAGCAAGACTAGATCACTTAAAAAAAAAAATGACCATTTTGTAGGACTCAAACCCGCGCCTTCCGAGAAAGCAGCTTATACAGTCACTTAACACCAGTGCCAGACGAAATATAGTTACACTTCAAAAAGTGTTCATAATTATCACCATCTGTTAGACATGAACTGTCCAAGCTAATTGACATACATTCTGGCAGCATAAGGAAAAGTATATGTATATATATATATGTATGTATACATATATACATACATGAGTAAATATTCATGCTTACAACCACAGAATAAAGGAATGAGCAATAAAAGTTCTGTTTTGAACTGCAGCTCTCATTGGAGCACAAACGGTAAGAGCAGGGTCGCATATAAGCAGCTTCCTTGATGGATGCAGGTTCTAGTCCTATACATTACTCATTTCTTTATCTATATATCCAGTCTTGGGTATTTCAATTGGCTACTCAGTTAACACTGGTTCCAGACAAAATATAGTTCCTCCTCATAATAACAAGACAATCAAAAGACAACTTTCCCTTCTACATATAAATATCTACGTATATAATTATTGGATTCCGGCTTTGTGAATGGAATTATCCGATTGTGTATAAACACGAAGAGAAAATATGTATTTGAATGGAAAAGTAAGAATGAAGCTTACTGAGGGAAAACAGATATGAACGACTACAGACTGAACAGCAACTGTGTTTTGTGAAAAACCAAAATGTTTTTAATCAAGGAGGCAAAATGTTAATTTTTTCTCATACAAAAAGTACTCATCATGTTAAAGAAATGAGATAAAGACATGTAAAGCCTCGTAGGAATCTTTCATGTAATGAAGAAACATCAAGTATATAGTGAAAATTTCACTTCGTTTCATGGAACCCCAAGAGGGGTCGTATGGAGCCTTAGGGTTCTATGGTACACAGTTTGAATACCGCTGATATAAAGCAATTAATGAGAGGCGAATTGATTAACACCAAAAGTAGCTAAAAAATAGATTCAATAATTTTTCAAGAATGATTGCAAGCAAAGCCAGTTTATCTATAAGAGCAGAAAAAATCCTAGAAAATTATTTGCTTTATACCAAGCAGAAAAGCACTAACAACAAAGTAGTTAACAAGCCTGGCTGCTGCAAGGTCAAACTCCACTCCAACTTCTATTCTGACCGAAGATGATTACTGCAACTTTTGATAAATAAATAGATTATGAAAAAATATTTTTTTGAGCATGAATGTATTTATTCATCAGAATGAAGTAAGCCCTTGTGTATCTGTAAGATAAATTTTCGCAGATATGTAAGACTTGTCAGTTTGGCTCAGTCGGTAAGAGAGCCAGCTACCACTAACTTGTTTGTGATTTCAAATCAGGGGAGGGAAATGTTAATTCTATAAATGTATTCATTCGTTAGAATGAAATAATCCCTGGCGTATTCCAAACATACATTTTGGTACATGCATAGGACTTGTCAATTTAACTCAGTCAGGAAGAGACATAACACCTTATTAGTTGGTCGTGATTTCAAATCATGGTAGGAGAATGTTTAATTTTCACTCTCCTAAATTTGGTGAGGATTGTTCTTGTTACGATAAGAAAATAAAGTCAACTCTAGATTTGGATTGGAGTCCAACAAAAACATATGACATGATGATTAATGCAATTTTTTATTGCATACATAATGAATGAAAAATATTCTAACAAAATATTTTTAGTATAAATGTATTTATTTGAATGAATAAGCCCTTGCGTATTTCTAACATAAATTTTCACAGTTATGTAAGACTTGTCAGTCTAGTTCAGTCAGAAAGAGAGCTGACTACCAATCACTTGGTTGTTATTTCAACTCACAGCAGGGAAAAGATACATTTTATAAATATATTTATTTAGTCATTAAATTGAAATAATCCTTTGTGTATTTCTAACAAGAATTTTTGAAATTTGAAAGACTTGTGAGTTTAGTTCAGTTAGTAAGAGAGCTGTCTGCTAATCACTTGCTTGAAATTTCAAATCCTGGTAGGGGAATGTAAACTTAATATATATCAGATTGGTTTAATGTGACAGGACAGACAAAAAGTGAAGAATTCACTCCCCCAAAATCGGTGAGGATTGTTCTTGTTGTTACAGTAGAAAAACAGAGTCAACTCCAGACTTGGACTGGTGATTGATAATATTTGAATTGATTTCTTGATTAACATTTCCTCAATAGGGAAAGAGGAAGAAATCGACATTACCTAAACCCTACGTTGTACCATAGGAATATTCTGTTAACCTCCATCACATTCGGATATTACA